>JALPQI010030316.1:0-591611 GCA_025490895.1 Thaumatotibia leucotreta | reverse complement strand
ATATCTTATTACTTGTGTGAAACATAAAGAATCACAAAACACTAAAGAGCATTTCTTAAAAAATGTGTACATTTGGATCACGTCTTCGATATTGATAAAAAATGGTAGGCTGGTCGAGTCAATGGTGCTGAGCAAGATCCACCACAGTTCCCAAAATGTCCCAGAAAGCTTGTATAGAGGTTTCCTTTTTCGTTACCAGATTCATATACATTATTGATAACAAAAAAGGAATATTTCATACAAACGTTTTGGAAAATGTGGTGAATCTTACTGAAAATGTGGTGGCTTAGCATCATCTCTACCAGCCTCCTTCGGCCGCGTATGTAACCGGAGTTTTGTAACTGGTTACATACGCGGCTGAACCGTATACGTATATATGTATAAGTACGGTAGTTATGTTATAATTTATAACTTTCTTTTTGAACTATCAGTCGAGCACTTTTCTATTGTTAATGACGCAAAACAAAAGGTCGTAAGTAAGATAGGAGTCTGTCAAATAATATTTCCCGAACTTTACCTATGTTTATTTGTAAAGTTTTCTTTTTAATAAAAATAAAATCTTAACCAATTTATATCAATAATCGAAGACGTAATCCAAATACACAAACTTATGAGAAATGCTCTGAAATCTATTCAGACGAGATTCAGACCCATTTCCCAGTTTATAATCATTAGCAATCAATACGTATAATTGAATAGCTTTCGTTACAAAACGATGTAAATTAAGGGATGACGTCGAACATCTCTAAAGGTTTGTCCCGCAAACTCAAACTATCGGAAGGGACCCTCGGGTCTACTAATACGGAACTTGAATTGGAAGTAGGTTAAGACTACTTCTGAAAGCCGACTGACAATTGCGATCGAGTGTTGCCTCTCTCGAGTGTTGTTTTCACAGATGTCATAATATACCATAGATCAAGCAAACGTATCTACTTAGCGTGTCAAATGAAGTCAGTAAAATCTACTGAGTTGTCCGTCTTTAATCGCAGCTTGCAGCTTTCGGGCATCAAATTTTGTAAGTTGAAGTGATCAAAAACATTAATAATGCCTCCTTAAGTAATATTAATTGCAACAGCACAAAAAATATGAATACTCAAGGGCCTGAGACATACTTAAAATCATAGGCAAGTAACAACTTCAGTACAAAATCTGACACGCTCGGCCGCCATACAAATGAATGAACTTGTTTCTTCTATCCAAATCTAATTCTGTGGTTGTTTCTTACTGTCGTGTGGTGACGGCAGTAAGAATACATTTGCCACCACCACAACTCTTCCCGTGGGTGTCGTAAGAGTTGGCTAAGAGATTGAAGTGTCACTGACCAGCAGGCCTTTTAGCACATGATTGCAATATCGGATATAATTTTCGAAGCATACTCGATTAAGGCCAGATTCGTTAGTAAAAAATGGAGTACTTGGTTCATATAGTAAATTGAATTTGTCACATTCAAAAGTCCCTTTCATAGCACTTTGCCCCAACACACCCTAGTCACAAAGTGTGGAGCCTGATTCAGAATCGTTTGAAACGTATCCCCATTAATTATCTTCTGAGCAAATTAATTGTTCCTGGCGTAATTACTTTGAGAGTACTTACTAACATATTGCATAGCGAACGACGCAGAGAGAAGAGCCTATACAATGTCATTTTTAGATAAAGGGCCATCAACGCGTGGCGCGAATCGTAGCTAGAAGCCGCGAGCGCGTTAAAGTGCGGTTAAACTAAAAGAGCATTCGCTGTTCTAGCGCCCGTTCTACGAAATCAACCAATCACGTTTTGTGTACCGATCGAATTTCGTAGAGTGGGAGGTTAGAACAGCGAATGCTCTTTTAGTTTGACCGCACCTTAACTCTTCCCCGATTTTAGTCGGTACTTTGGCCCGCCTCAAAGGAGATGCGAAGCGCGATCCTTTTCGAATTAGTACATTACGACACAAGTGCGAAAAACATGAAATTCGAAACGAGTGGCGATGTTTTAAATCGACACGAGTTACGAATTTCGTTTTTGCACGTGTCTTGTACGACGTTTTTTAGTACAGATGGCCCTCCGAAGTTTTGCACCTGACGTAAAATAACCCACTTCTCGCACTAGAGCCTAAAAAATACACCATCTGTACTAAAAAAAATTTTTCCTAACTAGTGCGCAAAAACGAACTTTGCGCACGCTTCACGCGCGGTAATTTCTTTTTTTGACGCACTTGTTACGAAAAAAATCGTACCTTACACGTGAAAAAACTTTTTTTTAACTCGGGTGATTGTCGCCCTCGTTTCACTCGGGCGCCAACTTTCACCCTCGCCGAAAAGAAGTTTTCCCGCACTAGTTAGGAAATGTACTATTACGCATCCTGTCTCTTCATCCGAGACAGGTATGACGTACTACTGGGCAATGCCTCCACTACCATCTAAAAACCCAACGAGTGCAATCTCCGCCTTTGATGTGGTGACGCAGGATCGCTATGAACATTCAACTGCGTCAGCGAAGCGCGAATCTGGTGGCTTATGATGGTCCCATTTTATCTATTTATCGTGCTACGCGTCACTTTCGCAGTAGGTACTTGTTCAAACCTGACGGCAACAACGACAAACGATTAAACACGGTACCATCATAAGCCTTTTTGTTTATGACATGTTACAGCCTAATCTACTGGCAAACTAAACTCTTGTGAAGTTCTGTGATAGTTATTTGATTATGATTAACTTAATTCCTGTACGATTTTACTAATTTGTGACACTACACAGTTATAGTCTTATAGTTAATGTTATAAACAAGCTGTGTAAGGGGGCTGTGCCCCCTTTATGCTCAATTTAAAAATGGTAAAAATCGTTCAAATATTTTTTGACTATCTGACAGCCAATTTTTTTAAAGAAACGTAGTGCGTAGTTTGTGCTCTTTGTGATGTTAAGTATAAAGCTGCGAAAATGGGAATTGAATTTGCCATGCCTTGAACCTTTACTTACGCGAATGCGATAACAATTATTCAAATTGAATTACTAAATCTTTACAGAAAGTGTTCAGCTTTAAATCTTACTATAAACAGTAATTGCTAGGGATTTAAACATTTCGGTAGATATATCAACGTAAATCTGATACCTAATGGTTGATACATAATGGTTTTGAAAGCATTACATGTTAGAAAAAATATCTAACTGTGTAGTATATTACTTAACGCGATAAACCTTACCTTATTGCCGACTTTTGGTTTGGAGTGCGGAATTTAATTGCGTTGACATAAAAATGAAGTAGTACTCTCGGATCAAAAGTGCAATGGCCGTACAGTAAAGGAAATAACTATAATCGCGTACCTTTTTTGCCATTATTGTTATAGAGACAAGGCCCAATAAGATACGTGATTTTTTGATTCTCCTTGGTTGTCAATTTGGTAACATAATATTTGGGGCACAGTACGGAATAACAAAAATTCATAGAAGTTATTCATTTGATAAGATAAAGGGCGTCTTCGGAGACTCCACCAACAAACTAGTTTCTGAATTTTATAGCGAGACTCGGGGTATCCAGTTACTACTTAGTTGTTAGCAAAAAAAAAATAAACACGTCTCCACTTGCAGCCTGGCGGTAAATGCACGGCTGCTACGCATCGGTCGTGAGTTCGATCCCCGACTCGTACCAATGAGTTTTTCAAAAAACTCATGTACGAAATATCCTTTGACATTAACAAATGGTTTACGGTGAAGGAAAGAAGGACTGAATTGATTCAGTCCTTCTTTCCTACACACCTAAGAATATTTACAGATGGCTCAAAAACAAATGAAGGTACCGGATGTGGAGTCTTCTCAGAAGACCTTAACATGCACATTTCGAGACCTCTAGGAGAACATAGCACAGTGTTCCAGACGGAATGTGTAGGAATAATAGAAGCCTGCAAGGCACTGAGGAGACGAAAAACCAAAAATGAAAATATACTAATACTGTCAGACAGTAAATCAGTGCTGCAAGCGCTACAAAGTACCAAATTCACCTCAGAACTTATATTAGAATGTCACAGATGCCTCATGGAGGAAAGCAAAGAAGGGAACAAAGTGACTATACAATGGATAAAAGGACACAGTGGCTCAAGAGGAAACGATGCGGCGGATGAACTGGCGAGAAAAGGATCAGAGATACCGTCGTACGGACCGGAACCCATCATACCACTACCTTTATCATACATACGAAACCAACTCGGTCTATATCACCGACATCTCCACAATAAATGCTGGAACGATCTGGTTTCCTGCAGACAGACCAAAGAAGTACTACCCGAATTGAACTGTAAACTCACAAAAACCCTACTACGAACGCCCAGACACAAACTGAGGAAAATAGTAGGATTGATCACGGGACACAACACATTAAACAAACATCTGCACAATATGGGCAAAACAGATAGCCCTATGTGCAGGGCCTGCATGGAAGAAGAGGAAACAGCAAAACACATTCTTCTAAATTGTAAACAGGTAGAGGTATACAGGAGTAGGTACTTGGGGACTCCACATACACTAAAGGAGGCATTTAGCAACCTGAAACATACACTGAGTTTCGTGGAGGAGCTTGGATGGTTGGAATAGGGCTACCTCGCTATCACGCAAAAAAGGCACGATGGTTGTCGAGTTGCGGAAAAAGCCCAGGAAAACTAACTAACTAACGAAACGGTGAAGGAAAACATCGTGAGGAAAGTTGCATACACTTGCAAATAAATTCAAGGGTGTATGTGAATTCCCCAACAAGTACTGGGCCAGCGTTGGGACCACGCCAAATAGGCACGTTTGATGTTGAGTTGCGGAAAAAAATGGCCAGAATACAACAACAACAACAGCAACACCCGATAGTATTTTATCAGATATAACTTATGATTGCAGTCATCGCAGTACAAGTAACTCACGACTCACGTAATATTCCTCTAATAGTTAATTGTATCCGACCGGCTCATTGTAAACCAACAGGGGAAATCAAAGCTGAATACTGCGCGACGTGACAAAGCCAATATAAACGGATCGTTTCACCAGCCCCTCTAAGATTGTGTATTAAATCCTATTTTAAAAATATGTCAGTTACTGAAATTATACAAAATCGAATAAAATTACAGTAGGTAAACACTCAAACTATGCTGTAGGCCTTGCCAAAATATCATTCTGCAATCGTATACGATAATAGCACATTACGATACAAGTGCAAAAAACATGAAATTAGAAACGAGGCGATATTTTAGAACACGACCGGAGGGAGTGTTTTAAATCGACACGAGTAATGAATTTCCTTTTTGCACGTGTCTCGTTCGACGTTTTTTAGTACAGATGGCTCTCTGAAGTTGGCCCTGACGTAAAATGACCCACTTCTCGCAATAGAGCCTAAAAAAGGCACCATCTGTACTAAAAATACATTTATCGTATAAGAATGACAGATTCGTATGAAAACTCACGTGAAAAAAATAGTTATCAATAAATATGTAGGTGAAAAAGTTAAGAGAAGCTCCTGTTGTATGTAGGTATTTGTGTTACTTTTTGGTAAAACGTCCCACTTTGTCGCTAACCATAACGACGAGATTTCCTTGTATTTTCATATGAATAAACTGACAAAGCGGCTTTATGGCAAACGACAAAGTGGGACGTTTCAACTCACATTTAGTTGTATTGTAACCTATAAAATATAGGCATTGGTTTTGTTTGTCAATGGTCACTACTGCATACAGATAGGGGGATGACCATGAACTCTTAATCTTAAATACGATTTAGTTTAGGTTCTATTTGTCAGCATTCTGGTCTCAATCAAATACAAATACAATTGCAGTAATAGTCGAATAGATGCTTTAAGTAGCATTCTATAGCAATACAATCAATATTTACTTTTCATTTGCTCGGGAAAATCATAGCTTGAACTTTGCCGATCAGTAAACAATCAATTGGAATTGAATTAAACCATCGCGATATATATACGAGTATATCCACAACAGTAACATATAATACATACACGTTCTCTCACAGGTTTTAACAGGCCGGTAGGTACCTTATGTACCGACCTATAAGAAATCATTTAGGTTCATGGGGCCCCAGCGCACGCAAATTGTTTGCTGAGATCGCGAAACGTCTGGTTGACGTAACTAAAGACCGAAGAGCTGGCGACTTCCTTGCACAACGCATCAGTATTGCGATGCAGCGAGGAAATGCCGCCAGCATCCTCGGTACAATACCACAAGGGCCAATCTTAGATATAGGTTAGGTTAAGTAGATTAGTTAGATTTAATCTATGTATGTACATAAATTGTAGTTTTGAAAATAAATATATTAAAAAAACATTGTTATATATACAGTACAATATATTTAACGCTTTGAGTATTCTATTAAAACTCCTATCTTCAATTGTACATGGTAGACTTTGTAAAAGATAATGAAATGACATACGGTACTCACTGAAACGTGGTCGCTTACAATATACCTCATAAGAATGCTAAAGAACCGATGGCCGTTGGGGCGGAAAGGTTCTCGATCGGCGGCCACATACCTGAAGGCGCAGCATGAGTAGGCCCCCAAGGTGGACTGATGACCTGGTGAAGGTCGCAGGAGTCCGCTGAATGCGGGTGGCGCGGGACCGGTCATTGTGGCAATCTTTGGGGGAGGCCTATGTTCAGCACATGACGTGTTTCGTTTGACACGATGACGATGATGATGAGAAGAAATAGGTTGATTTGTAAAAGATGTCCCAAGATATTTATTCATTTACTGATTACTATTTTCTTTAGTTGGCTACGGAACGCGAAAAATGTGACCTATAATATCGAAACTGTTGAATATACATGAGACGGCAAGCAGTCATTTAAATGCATTGAAAACGAACGACGCATTGTTCCGGCGGTGCGTTGAGAAAGCAATTTTCATATTAAAATAGACGAATCACAATTGTCTCCCAGTTTAGGGGGTTAAAACTTTAACTTAATAATTAGGTAAACTAGTAATTTCCAGAGTCGGGCAAAAAGTAAGATGATTACTCCTTCCGATTACTTTCGTATGTGTAATTTGTAATATACATTACAAAACATATTTAACATATACTTATACATAATGTACTTAAATATATAGACAGCCACGACCAAGGAACAAATAGTTGTGACAAATAATGCCCACGTCAGGTTTTGACCCTGGAACCGCCAGCTTCGTAGGCAGGGTCACTACCAACTAGGCTACAGATGCTGACAATATGTCTATATAATCGTCTATGTCTATAGCTTTTATGTATGTAGTCGCTTGGTACCCACATTACAAGCATTCATTGAGCTTACCGTGGGACTAGATTGATTTGAGTAAGATGTCCCAAGACATTTTTTTTATATCATTTTGAAATCCGGTGAATCTGTACATTATAAAGCATTAATGAATTAGGCCTCTCAACATGTTGTAACAAGTTAATAACTTATATGTATAACTTTACTCTAGGTAACAACATTTACCATAATAGCGGTGTAAAGGGTATTCCCATATGAATTCAAGTTGCAAACTTCTGTCCCAATTGGGCCCTGTTCCAGGTTTCTGCAAATGATGATGGTTAACTGACAGAGATCCCTTACAGGTATAAGTTCGCCTTTGTACCTGTTTCTAATTGATCTGTGTATTTTTTTACGTATGTTTTGTGTTCAATAAAGAATTTACTTTATTGAACACAACTAACTAACTGAGGTACAAAGCGAATTTAGACGTAATTTAAGGACCAGGTAGTTGGTCAAAGTGAAAGTATTATGCAGGATTACTTTTTCACCAGTACATAAATTCCATAATCATTAGTATCGATAATAGGTACTAATGATATGGAATGTATGTATCGGTGAAAAAGTAATACTGCATAATACTTACGACAAATAAAATTAACATTTTTCAAATATTTTTATTAATTTATCCTTCATGCAAATATAACACAATGGGCGCACTAATTACAAGGCGTCAACGGTGCGGTATGAGGAGGGCGGCGGGGAGGGGGGAGGACATTTTAAACAAACAGTTGCCAGTTCGTGCGTTTTACTAGTTAGGCACTGGTCTCACCGCGAGCTACTAAGCTAGAGATATGAAAAAAGAGACACGGCTGATGGGCGAGTATCGCCGTATCTCTTTTATTTACATGGGAGTGTGTATCTTTTGTTCGTGTTTATAGTCAATAGTTCATAGCTGAGTAGCTTCCAGTGAGATCAGTGCCATATATGTCGATAGATGCGTAAATAATGGGTCCACATTTTTTGTTCAATTTGCAGATAAGTTCAAACATTAGTGTTTTAGTTTTTATGTTCTAAAGAGTACGTAGTAAAAAATGCTGGTATTTTGGACTACTATTACGTGTGTTGATTTATTGTACTGGTGAAAAAGTAATCCCGTATCTGTAGGTATTGCATAACATTGATCCGGCTCGAAGGACGAAGCTTAAGGTACAAGCTCAGCACGCATGTACTCGTCATAAGACAGCCTTTAAGGATACATTGTCGCTGTATCGTATTTTATGCAAAGAGCATCTATTAACTCAGTTGAAACAGCCGTGTTGGAATGATTCATAAGACTCGAGCGGGCTTCGTTGGTCAAAATTAGTAGATTGTATCACAAGGGATCAAAATGATATATTTTCGGCGAGTGCTTTCATTGGAATCCGAATGAAGTGATGAATTACACAAGTCTAAAGTGGAATCCTGAGCGTTATGAGGGATTCAAGCTTTAACCCCCAAGACAAAAAATATTTTGATACCATGAGACACATACTGTTTTTCACAACGCTTGTGAGAAACGTAGAAGATTATATTGATTTGTTTTCTATGAATACACACAACAGGTTCTGAAGAAATTGTAATCAATTATGAATGAACTAGGCTGGCAATAGAAAGTCCTTGAACAGAAAAGTCCTAATATTTTATTTTTAATATTTTCTTGTAGATACTTATCTTTATTATTTTGATGCAGTTAGATCTATCAATATTCCTCCATTGTCAGTCGCCTACAGACCACGAACCCTGTAAAGTGTTCGAAACGTTGGGTTGAATCTGTTTTAGACACCTAGTTTTATTTCATGAGCAAAATCCAACACATGGGATATCAAGATTTTGGAGTCTGACGGACATACTAATTATTTTTATGATAATAAAAAATTTTTTTTTTTTACTATCAGAGTGCTACCTAGTCTAAAAGTAAATAGATAGGTAGTGTATTTTACTAGCGTGTTATGAGACCTACCGATTTCGTATTCCTTTGGTTCAGTATCTGAGGGACGTGTTCAATATCGTCCCGTCATTTTCAGACCTTTACAGTGCCTTTACAGTTACGTAAATGTGCAATTCTTAAAAAGTTTGTACATTTGCATCACGTCTTCGATTTTGATAAAAATTGGTATACTGGTAGAGTCAATGATGCCAAACAAGATCCACCACATATCCCAAAATATCCCTAGAAGTTTGTATAGACTTTTCCTTTTTGGTACTTACCAGATCCCTAGAACCCTATACATTTTTGTTAACAAAAAAGGAACATTTCATATAAACATTTTGGGATATTTTGGTAAATGTGGTGGATCTTGCCTAGCATCATTGACTCTACCAGCCTATCATTCATACCAGCATATCATCATTCATTCATTCATTCATTCATCCATTCATTCTACCAGCCTACTAACGTGATCCAAATGTACAAATTTTTGAGAAATTTTCAAATATGTTAGGGTAACGGCCCCAGTGGTCAGCCAGGAACCAGTAGTCGGCCTTTTCAGTCGTTTTTTGGTCGGGAATTGGACGGTTATTCGAATAAACAAATCGCGGGTACTCAAATAAAAACTCTGATTCCCAATTTGTCGATACGTAGCACGGCAAGTGCAGTGAGGGATCGGGGAAAGCAATAAATTCGTTCTTACAAGGTGGTGTTCGTCGACGAGTGCGGTAGTGTCTTGTCCGCCATATTTTTGACTGCACGTGGTGTTCACTTAAAAGGGAAGAAAACTATATATTGATGTTAAAAGTTATTGATTTCTGTAAATGTTTCGTTTATTTATTAGTTTATCTATTTGATTCCTCCGTATTTGTGTAGAAATATCATGATCTAACTAATAAATTTAGGGGGCTGACTACTGGATACCTAGTTTTCAACAAAGTATCTAGTGCTCAGCCACCGGGGGCTGACCTTTGGGTTCTTCATTTAATATTTTATTTGTTATTGTTATATACCGTTACGACCGTTAAATTTAAATTTTCAAATTTAGTTAGGCATGCCCTATTCAATTTGATATAAAACCCAGTAGTCGGCCCCATTTGATTTTATTTTTTATCACGGCTGACCACTGGATTTCGCGGATCTAGTACTCAGCCACCGATATAATATTATGATTAGATTAAATATGATGGATGATGTAGCACCTATTCAATTCAAGGATTCAAAAAGAAAAAAGAAGAAGATATAAAGAAGAAAAAAAACTGTTGTCTTAGGAAAAAACAGAAATATCTTTCAACCCAACGACGCTACAAAGAAACTGTAACCAAATAAAAAACTAAACACAAAATAAACCCAGAATGACGCCAGTAAAATCAATAAAAATGGCACAAGAAAATAGAAAATAGATTTTTCAATTGATTCATCAGGTTTGACAGAAAATGATGCAGTTTTAACGGATATAACCCGATCAAAAACAGATAAAAGAATGTGTGATAAGAGCTCAAAAGTTACGATTCTTTCTAATGTAATGAACCTGTTTAACTCCCCAGCAAGGAGAATGTCATAGTCATAGTCACAGTCATTTTATTCACTAAACAAAATACATTGCGTTTATTTCGATGTCAGCAGCCTCCTCAAGTACAAACATAGATACTGTATCCAAAAAAATACTTTACTCTCATTAAACCAGCTTTGAGGACTAGTAATACAAGAAAACACTAAATTATCGGAAAATAATGGACCTGTTACATACGACCGGCTATACAAATTAATGAACATTAGATCTATGTAGGTTTGGCTGATATTTTTATATTTAAGTTTTGAATATTCTTATATTGATTTTAATTAATACTAATATTAATAAGGAGATAATATACATACTGTGAGCTTGAAAAATATTTTTTGTTACGTACGACCAACGGGTTTCATGCCGTTAGTCTTCGATTTAAAAGAGTTAAGTATAAGGAATAAGAATTATATTTAATATCTTTGATTTTCATATAGATATTGCTGATTTTGATCTCATTATGATAGTAATATACGAAGGCTGAGAACTGGGCACGAAAAGGCTGAATACTGGATTTTGGCGGCTGAGTACTGGGAAAAAGTGCCATTTTTTGTTTAAACTAAATTATCGATACTATAAGGATTCATGTTATATTTTTTCTTATTTCGTTTTAAAACTGTAATTAACAGTTGATGTAACGATGTGATCCGTTCATTTATCCGACTTATCCTGAATAAATACCGACCGTTCACATTTTAAAAAGGCGTTATAAGGCTGACTACTGGTGCTTTTACAACGAATCAGCCATTTGTCAGCCTCCGTAGCCTAGTTGGTAGTGACCCTGCCTACGAAGCTGGAGGTTCCGGGTTCGAATCCCGGCGAGGGCATTCTTTGTGTATTTATTTATCACAAATGTTTGTTCCTTGGTCATGGCTGTCTATGTATTTAAGTATCTGTATGTATCTATCTATTATATATATCGTCGCTTGGTACCCACATCACAAGCCTTAATTGAGCTTACCGTGGGACTAGGTCGATTTGTGTAAGATGTCCCAAGATATTTATTTATTTATTTATTTATTTATTTTAACGAATACCTAATCGGAATTCGTTTCCGTCTTTGGCTCAGACCCACACCCATACATTATACTTAAGCATGATTTTATGACATGACTAACATGATGGCGACATCGGCAACACTCTCGCACCTGAAACTTCACGCGAACTTTATATTCCTTCTTGCAGTTGTTTTTGACGACGTCTTTTAGTACTTAAAAGTGATAAAAATATATTATGCTATGTGATACTTGTACTTATATCTTTAGATGTAACATATTTTAAATCTACTATGTATTCTACAGAAAAGCAGCCGAAAAAAGAATATTCTACAAAATGATTACTTTCTGGCCCAGTCGGTACCTACGAACAAACATGGAAGCCGCACGCCATATTAAATTGCCTTTCAAAAACGGTCCTGAATTTTATTTGACAACTGTCACTCCCTCTTCAATGCATCACGGTAATGAATGTCAATATCAACCTATAAAAACTTAAATCGCCATTTAAAAATAGTTGTGATTGGTCCATCAAAGTTTTGATTGGCTATATTCTTTAAACATTTGTCAAAGATGTTGCGCCGAAATATGCGCGGTGTTAAGAAAAGCGCTACGTCCTGCCCATCTTGGCACAATTGAACAATTGCTTTTGGGGGCATTTTTGAGCTGGCGTTAGACGTCCATGTTATACGAGTATATGGTCGCAGGTCGGTCCTACTGTGTGGGTGTGGACTGAGGGACCACTTATATTTTAATGGTGATTGGTATGATGGTGTTTGGTGAAAATTTAGTAGTAGTAGAGAATTATTTTGTAGAAAAATCCTGGAATTTGTAAAGAATTCACTAAAAAGTTATACAGCCAAACGTGTGGTCCCTCAGTTCACACACTGAACCTTACACTTCTGGGCAAGTGTTTAATATGCTGGCTTATTTTAATGTTATACATTTAGTAAAAACATATTTAAACGCATTCGTAATGACCGAAACGTAATTTGGCAATGATTATACACTAAAAAGTCTTCCTTTTTTGGTCCCTGAGGGACCACATATAATAACTAGTAAATCGGTACATTCGTACAAAAAATAAATGCATTTTTCTTTGCAAACATTAGTAAAAAACGCAAGGAAGATTGTAAAAGTTAAAGGAAAGCACAACTATTAATCAATTTCGCAAAATTTATATTTGTTTGTGGTCCCTCAGTTCACACACTATGAGTTAATAAAATAATCAAAATCTCCTAAAATATAAACATTATTAAAAGGTTTGTCGTACTGAGGTTTAGTTAAAAAGCTTGACTACATAAATATATATTTTAACGTGGATTGATGGCGTACAATATAAAATAAATTGCTTTTTTAACATTTCCTTAGCAAAGCGTTCATTAGGGTGACCACACAATGAAAAGCGTTTACTAACGTGACGTGCCTCATTTTTAAATTTGCTTACTAATATCAAATGGACCAAGGAAAAACTGCATACAGCCAACTACATTTTAGATTCTGTAAGCAAAATTACAAAATTAAAAACAAACTAAGTTTATGTTATCAGGTTTGATGCGGTAAAACATGTAGCTCGAATATACTTGTCCTGCGTATTATGTTTAAGAAATAAAATGGCGGCAAATTAACTTGAATTGATGTGTTTGGTTTGTTATTGCTGTATTTGCAAATTAGCATTGTGTTGCAATGGATTTGTTATTTATACTCCTATTTTCCGGGTTGTTGATCTGGTAAGTACCTCCATTAAGCAGCATTATATTCTAATAGTATGGTTTTTCAGGTTTCCCATCACTTGCTAAACAACTTTTCTGAAATAACTAGAGCGATTTTATTACAATTGAAAAGTATTGCTTACTCATTACGGGTAGTAGGGAGCAAGGGGCGAAAGGCACCTTTTCATTTCGAATAAATATGTACATAAAAATAGGCGGGAGTAATACAGTACGTATTTTCATTACTCCCTAGAAGGCATTAATCCCGTCGAATCCGCGATTTAAGGAAAATTAACCCACTTGCGCACCCGAACTTGAAATATTAGTGAGCGATCCCTGTGTTACCTCTTCACGCTTAAACCGCTAAACGAATTTAGATGAAATTTAATAAGGTCATAGGCTTATAAATATTGTTTCTAAAGATTTAACGCAGAGGAAGTTTCGGGTCTACCTTGCCACGGGGACTCTCTAGGGTCGGGCGGAGCTACCAAAGCGCGCTAGAGCAGCAAGGTACTGGACTCTCTCCGACTCGAGGACTTCCTAGGGTCGGGCGAAGCACGACATAAAGCAGCGCGCTGCGCGCGCTGCTCTACCCTGGGGATTGCCCTTGCCCTGGGGATACTCTTGGGTCGGGCGTCGTTTAGCTAGTAATATATGTAGGACAGTTTGTCATGTAGGAAATTATTTATAAAATGAGCATTTTAGGAAATTGCAGGTTTTTGAATCGTTGTTTGTTAAATTATTTCAGAAAAGTTGTTTAGCAAATGATGGTAAACCTGACAAACCATACATCATCATCAGCCTATGATAGTCCACTGCTGGACGTACACCGTAGGCCTCTCCTATTAACTTTGCGTATAGACGCATTAGGAGATAAGTGCCCATAATCGCCACGCTGGGCAAGCGGATTGACAATCGCAGTAATGTGTCCACTATAATGACGCCGCTGCCCATCATCATTCTTTTATCAAATACCTAATGATCAGTGACACTTTTACGACACCCGCAGGAGGAGTTGGGGTGGTGACTATTACATACCTGGCAACACTAGTTGCCTTCCCCTCTCTCTTACCAATATGGCGTAGACCCGTAGATGTCGTTCTCTGTACTGTGCTCTATGTTTAATATAAAGATTCGTCTTAAAGAGTGTTTCCATTCACCACACCCAATATAACATGGTGTCAGAAGTCTAGAATCAATAGAAAATATGTCGGACGACGAGTCAAGAACGCCGGACAACGCTCAACGACACGTGCCGCTGCCGCACGCACAATCAAACAATGGCGGACCATACAACGGACAAGAAAGACCGAGGTTGGTAGCAGGTTCCCTTGCACCTCTAAACCTTCACAACTAGTTTTTTGCTCTGTGCGCGAGGCCCAAGGGCCTCGCGGGCCTCTCTTTTTGTCTACTGGAGGATAAGAGGCCTGGAGATTTATTTTTTATTTTCTTTTATTTATTAATTATTGTTTTTGTATTATTTTTAAATTATGTTGCAGTTTTTGGGCTTATGAGCTGGACTCCTGCAGCTCGGCCTTCGGCCTCGCGAGCTGTCACGCCTCTGAGGGACGCTTCGGGCCTTCGGCCCTACGCGGAGCTCGGCCTTCGGCCTTCGCAGATTGTCGAAACGAATCGTCGGGCCTGCGGCCCTCCGATTCGTTTTCATGTTACACTTTTTCATTGAGTAGCATGGATGCGTTGGACTCCTGCAGCTCGGCCTTCGGCCTCGCGAGCTGGCGCGCCTGTGTTGGACGCTTCGGGCCTTCGGCCCTACGCGGAGCTCGGCCTTCGGCCTTCGCAGATTGTCGAAACGAATCGTCGGGCCTGCGGCCCTCCGATTCGTTTTTATTTTACACTTATTCATTGCGTAGCATGGAAGCACTGGACTCTGGCAGCTCGGCCTTCGGCCTCGCGAGCTGGCGCGCCTGTATTGGACGCTTCGGGCCTTCGGCCCTACGCGGAGCTCGGCCTTCGGCCTTCGCAGCTACGAGGCTTCGCCTTCGGGCCTTCGGCCCTCAGGCGAGCTTATATAGTTACTCAGATATTATTATACGTAGCTTTGTTTTCTCGCAGCTCGGCCTCCGGCCTCGCAGGCTACCGCGCCTCAATGGGACGCTCCGGGCCTTCGGCCCTACGCGGAGCTCGGCCTGCGGCCTTCGCTGGGGTTCGAAGCGAACCGTCGGGCCTGCGGCCCTCCGGTTCGCTTATTAAGACAGTTAGGAAGGGCAGTTTCACCGCGTGGGCTCGCCCGTCGGGCCTTCGGCCCTCGGGCTCGCGCGGAGAGCACCTCGATCGTGACGCTCCGGGCCTTCGGCCCTACGCGGAGCTCGGCCTTCGGCCTTCGCGGGCTTGACGCCTCGCCATCGGGCCTTCGGCCCTCAGGCTCGGCTTATTAAGATACTGGGGTTGTTGAACGCTTGGTAGCTCGATTTGCTCGGAGCTCGGCCTTCGGCCTCGCTTTAAATTACTTGGAGGTGACGCGCTTGGGCCCTCCGGGGTGAAGCTCCGGGCCTTCGGCCCTCCGCGAGGTCGGCCTTCGGCCTCCCACCCTGAAGCTCGCCCTTCGGGCTCGCTTAACATAGATTTATATTGGTTCTAGTAATGTTCCGGCCCTCCTACAGCGAGGCCTTCGGCCTCGCCCAAAATTACTGGGGTGGGGGACCCCCTCGGGCCCCTGGAGTGAAGCTCCGGGCCTTCGGCCCTCCGCGGGGTCGGCCTTCGGCCTCCCGGCCTGAAGCTCGCCCTTCGGGCTCGCTTAACTTACTCGGGATTTTGACTTTTTGTTCGGGGTCGCCGCCATCTTGGATTTTTTTCCAAATTTTTTTTCAGATTATCACTCCTGGGCCCAAATAATGCCCGCATGCCAAATTTCAGCGCGATCGGACCATTATTTCGAAAAATCCATACAAAATTTTTTTTGTGCAAAAAATCTGAAAAAAATTTTTTCGGAATCTGGAGAGCCCAAAAGTCACGCACAGCGAATTCCAGCACGATCGGATGAAAAAATTTTTTTCGAAAAAAAAAAAAAAAATTTTTTTTGCAAAAATTTTTTGCCCACCTGACAGCTCTCGGGGTCCTCTATGACATTTGGTCGAGCACCCCCCACCTATCTCCCCCCGTTTAAGAGTTCCCATACAAACTTTGACGGGCCCTACGGCGGCCATCTTGGATCCGAGAATCACAAAAACACTTTTTCTTTAATCTAGGACCCTCAGAGATTCTACCACAAAAAAATCCGGCTCGAAGGACCATTTTAAAAATTTGGTGCAAAATTTTTTTTTTTTTTCGGCAAAAATTTTTGCGGCTTCAAAAACTGTCAGCAGTTCTCTATGACATTTGGTCGAGCACCCCCCACCTAGGTCTCACCGTTTAGCCAGGCCGTTGAACATTTTTTGACCAGGAAGCAAATCCTCAAATGTCAGATTTTTCCCGGGGCCTCGGGACCGCCCTCTATACGGTGGTGTGCAACACTAAACCCCACCGATACTCCTTCCGGGAGATCAATTCGATATGTCAGAAATCAGTCGGGATGCAGCTATATATATTATTAACTAGTTTTTTGCTCTGTGCGCGAGGCCCAAGGGCCTCGCGGGCCTCTCTTTTTGTCTACTGGAGGATAAGAGGCCTGGAGATTTATTTTTTATTTTCTTTTATTTATTAATTATTGTTTTTGTATTATTTTTAAATTATGTTGCAGTTTTTGGGCTTATGAGCTGGACTCCTGCAGCTCGGCCTTCGGCCTCGCGAGCTGTCACGCCTCTGAGGGACGCTTCGGGCCTTCGGCCCTACGCGGAGCTCGGCCTTCGGCCTTCGCAGATTGTCGAAACGAATCGTCGGGCCTGCGGCCCTCCGATTCGTTTTCATGTTACACTTTTTCATTGAGTAGCATGGATGCGTTGGACTCCTGCAGCTCGGCCTTCGGCCTCGCGAGCTGGCGCGCCTGTGTTGGACGCTTCGGGCCTTCGGCCCTACGCGGAGCTCGGCCTTCGGCCTTCGCAGATTGTCGAAACGAATCGTCGGGCCTGCGGCCCTCCGATTCGTTTTTATTTTACACTTATTCATTGCGTAGCATGGAAGCACTGGACTCTGGCAGCTCGGCCTTCGGCCTCGCGAGCTGGCGCGCCTGTATTGGACGCTTCGGGCCTTCGGCCCTACGCGGAGCTCGGCCTTCGGCCTTCGCAGCTACGAGGCTTCGCCTTCGGGCCTTCGGCCCTCAGGCGAGCTTATATAGTTACTCAGATATTATTATACGTAGCTTTGTTTTCTCGCAGCTCGGCCTCCGGCCTCGCAGGCTACCGCGCCTCAATGGGACGCTCCGGGCCTTCGGCCCTACGCGGAGCTCGGCCTGCGGCCTTCGCTGGGGTTCGAAGCGAACCGTCGGGCCTGCGGCCCTCCGGTTCGCTTATTAAGACAGTTAGGAAGGGCAGTTTCACCGCGTGGGCTCGCCCGTCGGGCCTTCGGCCCTCGGGCTCGCGCGGAGAGCACCTCGATCGTGACGCTCCGGGCCTTCGGCCCTACGCGGAGCTCGGCCTTCGGCCTTCGCGGGCTTGACGCCTCGCCATCGGGCCTTCGGCCCTCAGGCTCGGCTTATTAAGATACTGGGGTTGTTGAACGCTTGGTAGCTCGATTTGCTCGGAGCTCGGCCTTCGGCCTCGCTTTAAATTACTTGGAGGTGACGCGCTTGGGCCCTCCGGGGTGAAGCTCCGGGCCTTCGGCCCTCCGCGAGGTCGGCCTTCGGCCTCCCACCCTGAAGCTCGCCCTTCGGGCTCGCTTAACATAGATTTATATTGGTTCTAGTAATGTTCCGGCCCTCCTGCAGCGAGGCCTTCGGCCTCGCCCAAAATTACTGGGGTGGGGGACCCCCTCGGGCCCCTGGAGTGAAGCTCCGGGCCTTCGGCCCTCCGCGGGGTCGGCCTTCGGCCTCCCGGCCTGAAGCTCGCCCTTCGGGCTCGCTTAACTTACTCGGGATTTTGACTTTTTGTTCGGGGTCGCCGCCATCTTGGATTTTTTTCCAAATTTTTTTTCAGATTATCACTCCTGGGCCCAAATAATGCCCGCATGCCAAATTTCAGCGCGATCGGACCATTATTTCGAAAAATCCATACAAAATTTTTTTTGTGCAAAAAATCTGAAAAAAATTTTTTCGGAATCTGGAGAGCCCAAAAGTCACGCACAGCGAATTCCAGCACGATCGGATGAAAAAATTTTTTTCGAAAAAAAAAAAAAATTTTTTTTGCAAAAATTTTTTGCCCACCTGACAGCTCTCGGGGTCCTCTATGACATTTGGTCGAGCACCCCCCACCTATCTCCCCCCGTTTAAGAGTTCCCATACAAACTTTGACGGGCCCTACGGCGGCCATCTTGGATCCGAGAATCACAAAAACACTTTTTCTTTAATCTAGGACCCTCAGAGATTCTACCACAAAAAAATCCGGCTCGAAGGACCATTTTAAAAATTTGGTGCAAAATTTTTTTTTTTTTTCGGCAAAAATTTTTGCGGCTTCAAAAACTGTCAGCAGTTCTCTATGACATTTGGTCGAGCACCCCCCACCTAGGTCTCACCGTTTAGCCAGGCCGTTGAACATTTTTTGACCAGGAAGCAAATCCTCAAATGTCAGATTTTTCCCGGGGCCTCGGGACCGCCCTCTATACGGTGGTGTGCAACACTAAACCCCACCGATACTCCTTCCGGGAGATCAATTCGATATGTCAGAAATCAGTCGGGATGCAGCTATATATATTATTAACTAGTTTTTTGCTCTGTGCGCGAGGCCCAAGGGCCTCGCGGGCCTCTCTTTTTGTCGACTGGAGGGGTGGGGTATTGGAGATATTTTTTTTATTTTCTTTAATTTTTTTATTATTGATTTTGTATTATTTTCTAATTTTATCGCAGTTTTTGGGCTTTTGAGCTGGACTCCTGCAGCTCGGCCTTCGGCCTCGCGAGCTGTCAGGCCTCTGAGGGACGCTTCGGGCCTTCGGCCCTACGCGGAGCTCGGCCTTCGGCCTTCGCAGATTGTCGAAACGAATCGTCGGGCCTGCGGCCCTCCGATTCGTTTTCATGTTACACTTTTTCATTGAGTAGCATGGATGCCTTGGACTCCTGCAGCTCGGCCTTCGGCCTCGCGAGTTGTCACGCCTCTGAGGGACGCTTCGGGCCTTCGGCCCTACGCGGAGCTCGGCCTTCGGCCTTCGCGGATTGTCGAAACGAATCGTCGGGCCTGCGGCCCTCCGATTCGTTTTTATGTTACACTTTTTCATTGCGTAGCATGGGAGCGCTGGACTCAAGCAGCTCGGCCTTCGGCCTCGCGAGCTGGCGCGCCTGTGTTGGACGCTTCGGGCCTTCGGCCCTACGCGGAGCTCGGCCTTCGGCCTTCGCAGCTACGAGGCTTCGCCTTCGGGCCTTCGGCCCTCAGGCGAGCTTATATAGTTACTCAGATATTATTATACGTAGCTTTGTTTTCTCGCAGCTCGGCCTCCGGCCTCGCAGGCTACCGCGCCTCAATGGGACGCTCCGGGCCTTCGGCCCTACGCGGAGCTCGGCCTGCGGCCTTCGCTGGGGTTCGAAGCGAACCGTCGGGCCTGCGGCCCTCCGGTTCGCTTATTAAGACAGTTAGGAAGGGCAGTTTCACCGCGTGGGCTCGCCCGTCGGGCCTTCGGCCCTCGGGCTCGCGCGGAGAGCACCTCGATCGTGACGCTCCGGGCCTTCGGCCCTACGCGGAGCTCGGCCTTCGGCCTTCGCGGGCTTGACGCCTCGCCATCGGGCCTTCGGCCCTCAGGCTCGCCTTATTAAGATACTGGGGTTGTTGAACGCTTGGTAGCTCGATTTGCTCGGAGCTCGGCCTTCGGCCTCGCTTTAAATTACTTGGGGGTGACGCGCTTGGGCACTCGGGTTGAAGCTCCGGGCCTTCGGCCCTCCGCAAGGTCGGCCTTCGGCCTCCCACCCTGAAGCTCGCCCTTCGGGCTCGCTTAACATAGATTTATATTGGTTCTGGTAATGTTCCGGCCCTCCTGCAGCGAGGCCTTCGGCCTCGCCCAAAATTACTGGGGTTCGGGACCCCCTTGGGCCCCGGGAGTGAAGCTCCGGGCCTTCGGCCCTCCGCGGGGTCGGCCTTCGGCCTCCCGGCCTGAAGCTCGCCCTTCGGGCTCGCTTAACTTACTTGGGATTTTGACTTTTTGTTCGGGGGCGCCGCCATCTTGGATTTTTTTCCAAATTTTTTTTCAGATTATCACTCCTGGGCCCAAATAATGCCCGCATGCCAAATTTCAGCGCGATCGCACCATTATTTCGAAAAATCCATACAAAATTTTTTTTGTGCAAAAAATCAGAAAAAATTTTTTTCGGAATCTGGAGAGCCCAAAAGTCACGCACAGCGATTTCCAGCTCGATCGGATGAAAAAAAATTTTTCGAAAAAAAAAAAAAATTTTTTTTGCAAAAATTTTTTGCCCACCTGACAGCTTTCGGGGTCCTCTATGACATTTGGTCGAGCACCCCCCACCTATCTCCCCCCGTTAAAGAGTTCCCATACAAACTTTGACGGGCCCTACGGCGGCCATCTTGGATCCGAGAATCACAAAAACACTTTTTCTTTAATCGAGGACCCTCAGAGATTTTACCACAAAAAAATCCGGCTCGAAGGACCATTTTGAAAATTTGGTGCAAATTTTTTTTTTTTTTTTTTGAAAAAATTTTTGCGGCATCAAGAACTGTCAGCAGTTCCCTATGACATTTGGTCGAGCACCCCCCACCTAGGTCTCACCGTTTAGCCAGGCCGTCGAACATTTTTTGACCAGGGAGCGAATCCTGAAATGTCAGATTTTTCCCTAGGTCACAGGAGCGCCCTCTATGCAACCGTATATAACACTAACCCTCACCATTAGTCCTTCTGGGAGAACAATCATGTCATTCAGAAATGAGTGGTAATGCAGCTATATATATTATTAACTAGTTTTTTGCTCTGTGCGCGAGGCCCAAGGGCCTCGCGGGCCTCTCTTTTTGTCGACTGGATGAGTGGAGGACTCGAGATTTATTTTTTATTTTCTTTAATTTTTTTATTATTGTTTTTGTATTATTTTTTAATTATGTTGCAGTTTTTGGGCTTTTGAGCTGGACTCCTGCAGCTCGGCCTTCGGCCTCGCGAGCTGTCAGGCCTCTGAGGGACGCTTCGGGCCTTCGGCCCTACGCGGAGCTCGGCCTTCGGCCTTCGCAGATTGTCGAAACGAATCGTCGGGCCTGCGGCCCTCCGATTCGTTTTCATGTTACACTTTTTCATTGAGTAGCATGGATGCGTTGGACTCCTGCAGCTCGGCCTTCGGCCTCGCGAGCTGGCGCGCCTGTGTTGGACGCTTCGGGCCTTCGGCCCTACGCGGAGCTCGGCCTTCGGCCTTCGCAGATTGTCGAAACGAATCGTCGGGCCTGCGGCCCTCCGATTCGTTTTTATTTTACACTTATTCATTGCGTAGCATGGAAGCACTGGACTCTGGCAGCTCGGCCTTCGGCCTCGCGAGCTGGCGCGCCTGTATTGGACGCTTCGGGCCTTCGGCCCTACGCGGAGCTCGGCCTTCGGCCTTCGCAGCTACGAAGCTTCGCCTTCGGGCCTTCGGCCCTCAGGCTCAGCTTATATAGTTACTCAGATATTATTATACGTAGAAAAGCTTTGTTTTCTCGCAGCTCGGCCTCCGGCCTCGCAGGCTACCGCGCCTCAATGGGACGCTCCGGGCCTTCGGCCCTACGCGGAGCTCGGCCTGCGGCCTTCGCTGGGGTTCGAAGCGAACCGTCGGGCCTGCGGCCCTCCGGTTCGCTTGTTAAGACAGTTAGGAAGGGCAGTTTCACCGCGTGGGCTCGCCCGTCGGGCCTTCGGCCCTCGGGCTCGCGCGGAGAGCACCTCGATTGTGACGCTCCGGGCCTTCGGCCCTACGC
Source organism: Thaumatotibia leucotreta (assembly GCA_025490895.1). Lineage (NCBI taxonomy): Eukaryota > Metazoa > Arthropoda > Insecta > Lepidoptera > Tortricidae > Thaumatotibia > Thaumatotibia leucotreta. The sequence continues at coordinate 569,264 of JALPQI010030316.1, read as the reverse complement.
GGAGCTCGGCCTTCGGCCTTCGCGGGCTTGACGCCTCGCCATCGGGCCTTCGGCCCTCAGGCTCGGCTTATTAAGATACTGGGGTTGTTGAACGCTTGGTAGCTCGATTTGCTCGGAGCTCGGCCTTCGGCCTCGCTTTAAATTACTTGGAGGTGACGCACTTGGGCCCTCGGGGTGAAGCTCCGGGCCTTCGGCCCTCCGCGAGGTCGGCCTTCGGCCTCCCACCCTGAAGCTCGCCCTTCGGGCTCGCTTAACATAGATTTATATTGGTTCTGGTAATGTTCCGGCCCTCCTGCAGCGAGGCCTTCGGCCTCGCCCAAAATTACTGGGGTTCGGGACCCCCATGGGCCCCGGGAGTGAAGCTCCGGGCCTTCGGCCCTCCGCGGGGTCGGCCTTCGGCCTCCCGGCCTGAAGCTCGCCCTTCGGGCTCGCTTAACTTACTTGGGATTTTGACTTTTTGTTCGGGGTCGCCGCCATCTTGGATTTTTTTCAAAATTTTTTTTCAGATTATTATTCCTGGGCCCAAATAATGCCCGCATGCCAAATTTCAGCGCGATCCGACCATTATTTCGAAAAATCCATACAAAATTTTTTTTGTTAAAAAAATCTGAAAAAAATTTTTTCGGAATCTGGAGAGCCCAAAAGTCACGCACAGCGATTTCCAGCTCGATCGGATGAAAAAAAATTTTTTGAAAAAAAAAAAAAAATTTTTTTTGCAAAAATTTTTTGCCCACCTGACAGCTCTCGGGGTCCTCTATGACATTTGGTCGAGCACCCCCCACCTATCTCCCCCCGTTTAAGAGTTCCCATACAAACTTTGACGGGCCCTACGGCGGCCATCTTGGATCCGAGAATCACAAAAACACATTTTCTTTAATCTAGGACCCTAAGAGATTCTACCACAAAAAAATCCGGCTCGAAGGACCATTTTGAAAATTTGGTGCAAAATTTTTTTTTTTTTTTTTGCAAAAATTTTTGCGGCTTCAAAAACTGTCGGCAGTTCCCTATGACATTTGGTCGAGCACCCCCCACCTAGGTCTCACCGTTTAGCCAGGCCGTCGAACATTTTTCGACCAGGGAGCAAATCCTGAAATGTCAGATTTTTCCCTAGGTCACCGGCGCGCCCTCTATACGACGGTATATAACACTAACCCCCACCGTAACTCCTTCTGGGAGAACAATCATGTCATTCAGAAATGAGTGGTAATGCAGCTATATATATTATTAAAAATTAATTCAAATATGGCAATCACATGGAAAAACTGGATAACCCAACTTAAGATCTATCTCCGAGCCAATAATTTAGAGGGCGAGTCAAACAGTCGTAAGGTAGCCATCTTGTTGCACTTTATTGGCACAGAAGCCCTTATAATATTTTACTCCTTCAACCTCAATATAGACAGCGTAACATTCGAAGATCTAGTAAATAGATACACCAGCCACTTTACGCCACAAATTAATATTACAATGGAACGCCACAAACTGTTTAACAGACGCCAAGGTGCTGACGAGACAATTGACGAATATGCCACGGATCTACGTAACATCGGCAGACAGTGCGAGTTCGACTCGCTAGAAGATAGCATCCTTCGCGACGTCTTCAGTTGGAACTTACATGCAAGAAACCAACACATCAAGGAGCACATTCTTTTGAAGAAACCGAAAAAACTAACTGACGCTATAGAACTTGCCAGATCAATCGAGACATCAAAGGAGCAAGCCAAGACACTCGAAAACCCGCATTTCGTCGGCAGAGTTCATTCGACACCAAGACCAATTAACAGCAAGTCTCCTAGCCACAGCATCGGTAACAGCAGTAAGCCAAGAATCTCCAGGTCAAGACCAGCCAGATCGCCCAGTAACTCCAGTCTCAATACGTGCGGTCGCTGTGGTCAAGTTCACCGATTCAAGTGCCCAGCTAACGGTGTAAAATGCAGAAAGTGCGGGAAACCCAATCATTTTGCATCAGTCTGCAGGAATTCTTACCAGGTACATAATATACAAGCTTCAGTTGCTGAAGACTCCCATAGTCTATTCATGAGATCCATCCATATAAACAATGTCAAGTCTGATGACTCATGGGAAGAAACTTTTAAAATTAATAATACTAATTCTACAATAAGCTTGTTGTTGGACACAGGTGCAGATGCTAATATTCTGTCAATTGATACATTCAAAAAACTAAATCTAGCACCTGAGGCTCTAACAAAAAGCAGAGACAATTTGACAAATTACAGTAGTGGTAATATACCTAATCTAGGCCAATGTACATTAACATTAAGTCATAAAAATGTCAACTATGATGTAAATTTTCATGTAGTAGATATCAAAGGTCGGGACATACTAGGTAGGAACTCTTGCAAGCACATGAAATTAGTGAAACGCATATATAATGTAACTATAAATACATGTGACAATATTATGTCAGAATACACAGACCTTTTTCAAGGTATAGGTTGCCTTAAAGACTTTTCGTGTGACCTAAAATTAAGACCAGACGCTACACCATCAGTCGATCCATGTCGCCGAGTCCCTTTCCAACTTAGAGACCAGTTAAAGGCTGAGCTGGACAGCATGGAGAAAAGTGGTATAATCAAACGCATGGAAGAACCAACACAATGGGTAAGCTCACTTGTCCTCACATCAAAGAAAAATGGTAAGTTACGCCTTTGTATAGACCCTAGGAAACTTAACCAAGCTATCCTTAGGTCTCACTACCAATTCCCAACTATGGATGAAATTAAGTCGGACCTGGCGGGTGCAAAATATTTCACCACGCTAGATGCAAACAAAGGTTTTTGGATGCTACCACTCACTGAAGAAGCTTCAAAGCTCTGCACATTTATTTCACCATTTGGTAGGTATTCTTTCACACGTTTACCTTTCGGGGTAAATGCAGCCCCTGAAATCTTCCATCGAGAAATGGTGAAGAGATTCAGTGATATAGACAATGTCAAGATCATGATGGACGACTTTCTAATATATGGTAAGTCTATAGAGGAACATAATGACACTCTTAAAAAAGTCTTAGAAAGAGCTAGAGACATTAATATTAAATTTAATAAAGACAAATGCGTTATATGTGCACCAGAAGTTAAATACCTGGGCCATATCTTCAGTCAGGATGGTGTTAAGGTAGACACAACTAAAATTAAAGCAATTTGTGACATGCCTCACCCATCATGTGTCTCTGATCTACAAAGATTCATGGGCATGGTTAATTACCTCAGTCCATTCATCCCTAACTTGCCCAAAGAAAATAGTCTTTTAAGAACACTATTAAATAAAGATACAGAGTGGTCATGGCTGCAACAGCATCAAGCAGAATTCGATAATATTAAGAAACTTATCAGTCATGCCCCTGTACTAACCTACTATGATCCGACCAAAGAAATAACCATGTCAGTAGACGCATCAAAAGATGCCCTTGGTGCAGTTTTACTACACAATGAACAACCAATAGCATATGCATCAGCCTCTCTTACTAAATGTCAACAAAATTATTCCCAGATAGAGAAAGAGGCAATGGCTATTCTGTTTGGTTGTACAAAATTCCACCAATATATATATGGCAGGACTGTCATTGTCGAAACAGATCACAAGCCTTTGATCACATTATTCAAGAAAGCATTATATGATATCCCTGCTAGACTGCAGAGAATTATGCTTCGTCTTCAGCCATATGAGCTTAATGTTATATATAAACCCGGTCGTTACCTGTACATTGCAGACACCCTATCTAGAGCTGCTTTAAAAGAAACTACTTTGCCAGAACTTGAGAGTGATATAGATCTACATGTCAATATAATCATGTCCAATCTGTCAGTTAGCCCTGAGAGGCTAGAAAAAATAAAACAAGAGACATGTAAATCTAGCATCCTATCTCAAATTATTAAATACTGTCAACATGGGTGGCCTGAACACAGAAGGTCTGTTAGTCAAGAATTGAGACCCTATTTCTCATTAAAAGATAAATTAAATGTAATGGATGATGTCCTTTTTATGTCTGATAAAATTGTAATTCCAGAAACTATGAGAGAATATGTCATAAATTTGACACATGAAGGACATCAAGGCATCAATAGTTGTATAAGACTTGCCAAAACTACTGTGTACTGGCCAAACATGGCTAATGATATAGAAAAGGTTATAAGTCAGTGTCATGTATGTCTTACTTACCGCAGAGGTAACACAAGAGAGCCAATTTTACATCACAACTATAAACTTCTACCTTGGAATAAAGTAGGTATTGACATCTTTGAATTTGAAAATCAGAAATACTTAATAGTTGTTGATTATTTCACTAAATATGTTGAATTAGCTCTTTTAAATACAGGCACAAATGCCAACAGAATTATTACTCACCTGAAGTCTATATTTGCCCGTCATGGCATACCTGAATTTATGATATCGGACAATGGTCCACCTTTCTCTTCTGTAGAATTTCAAGCCTTTGCTAAAGATTGGCACATCAAGCTTAACACTTCCAGCCCATACTTGAGCAGGTCTAATGGCATGGTCGAGCGTGCCATAGGTACAATTAAACTATTGCTAAAGAAATGTAAGGCTGACAATACTGACCCATATCTAGCTTTGCTTCTATATAGAAATACTCCCAAACAGTCAGGATATTCACCTGCACAGTTATCTATGTCTAGAAATTTGCGAACTAAGATTCCAGTCACAGACTCATATCTATCCCCTACATTGGTTGACAATAACTTAATTAAGAGATATATTGAAAAACAAAATTCGCATACAGCACTTTATTATAATAAGCATGCCAAGTCATTGCCAAAAGTCGAGAAAGGTGATAAAGTGTATTTTAAACATAAGCCACATAGTGTTTGGGTTCCAGGTTTGATCTCAGGAAACAGTAATGAACCGCGTAGCTTCACAATAAAATCACCGCAGGGAGAATTCCGTAGAAGTCGCCAGCATATTCTTAAACCTCCTTCGCCTGAGATGATACCTGAAAACAGAAACAGTGTTAATAATCATACAAACCAAACTGTAAACTTACCTGTCACAAATAATAATCTGTATACTAGTTCTAACACTAATAATATACCTAAAATGTATGTTACACGATCTGGTAGAGAAGTAAAGGTACCAGCTCGTTATCTTGAATAATCTTGTGTAATGTGTAATTAACTAATTAATATAAAAGAGTCGGAACACAACTGTCAATGTCAACATTTCTAGGTTACTTCAATATGACAAGTTGTCATAGCTGTCAATATGACAGAAGCGTTTTGTTATTGCTTCGTTTGACAGATGCATTCCGTCTCTGAAAGTAAATTAAAAATTACTTACTTTGTTTAGTCTTAATATTGACTATGTCATCTTTCTTCTAAAAAAAGGAAGATATTACATACCTGGCAACACTAGTTGCCTTCCCCTCTCTCTTACCAATATGGCGTAGACCCGTAGATGTCGTTCTCTGTACTGTGCTCTATGTTTAATATAAAGATTCGTCTTAAAGAGTGTTTCCATTCACCACACCCAATATAACAGTGACAAATGTATTCTTACTGCCGTCACCACACGGCCATACTATTAAAATAGAATGCTGCTTAATAGAGGTACTTACCAGATCAACAATCCGGAAAATAGGAGTATAAATAACAAATAACAAACCAAACACATCAATTCAAGTTAATTTGCCGCCTTTTTATTTTTTAAACATAATACGCAGGACAAATATATACGAGCTACATGTTTTACCGCACCAAACCTGATACCATAAACCTAGTTTGTTTTTAATTTCATAATTTTGCTTACAGAATCTAAAATGTAGTTGGCTGTATGCAGTTTTTCCTTGATTTGATATTAGTAAGCAAATTTAAAAAGTTGAATTTAAAAACGAGGCACGTCACGTTAGTAAACGCTTCATTGTGTGGTCACCCTAATGAACGCTTTTCTAAGGAAATGTTAAAAAGCAATTTATTTTATATTGTACGCCATCAATCCACGTTAAAATATATATTTATGCAGTCAAGTTTTTCTAAACCTCAGTACGACAAACCTTTTAATAATGTTTATATTTTAGGAGATTTTGATTATTTTATTAACTCATAGTGTGTGAACTGAGGGACCACAAACAAATATAAATTTTGCGAAATTGATTAATAGTTGTGCTTTCCTTTAACTTTTACAATCTTCCATGCGTGTTTTACTAATGTTTGCAATGAAAAATGCATTTATTTTTTGTACGAATGTACCGATTTATTAGTTATTATATGTGGTCCCTCAGGGACCAATAAAGGAAGACTTTTTAGTGTATAATCATTGCCAAATTACGTTTCGGTCATTACGAATGCGTTTAAATATGTTTTTACTAAATGTGTAACATTAAAATAAGCCAGCATTTAAACACTTGCCCAGAAGTGTAAGGTTCAGCGTGTGAGCTGAGGGACCACACGTTTGGCTGTATAACTTTTTAGTGAATTCTTTACAAATTCCAGGATTTTTCTACAAAATTATTCTCTACTACTACTAAATTTTCACCAAACACCATCATACCAACCACCATTGAAATATAAGTGGTCCCTCAATCCACACGCACACGGTCCTACTGACTTTCTTACTGACTGCGTCAGAAAAGTCGTAAATCTGTTATAGCCTTTATTTGTTAAAAACGTGATTTAATTTAAAGAATAATAAGTTGATATCGTGCCTAAATTGGTTAGTTAGTGCAACTTTTAAAAATATTTATAACAGTGCGATACTTCTCATATGAAACATGATTCTAATATTTTATAATCTAGCATAGACTAACCTCAATTTATAGCGAGTCTGGGCTTAATATGACATACGACTGACCAGCCAGACGATAGCTAAACCGAAATGTACTGTTGTGTTGAAATTATGTGACCGTCATTTTGAGCAAATTCTAGTTTTTGTGGCTCAAAATAAAATCATTTCTGTATTTGTTTGGCTTACTAAAGGAAAAAGTCCAAGTTTACTAATATTCGAGGTGGTATCAGTTGCGAAACTTATTTAAAACACTTAGCGAAACGGGTTACTCACTTAATTTAAGTCGATAATTGCTCGACCATAATCGCCACGCTGGGCAAACGGGTTGGCGATCGCAGTAATGTGTGCACTATTATGACATTTATGACGCTGCTGCCCATCTTCAATCTTCTATTAAAAAGTGGTCAGTGTGACACTTTCATCCCTTAGTCGACTCTTACGTCACCCGCGGGAAGAGTTGGGGTGATGACAAATGTATTCTTACTGCCGTCACTACACGGCACGGTTATGGGCATTTACCTCCTAATGCGTACGCATAGTTAGTAGGAGAGGCCTACGTCCAGCAGTGGACTGACATAGGCTGATGATGAGAGTTGTGTACCTCTTTTTAGGAATAGGCGTATATTACCATTGTCATGTTTGTACATCAGAGATGCATGCGTCTTTGTCAATACACGTCTAAGTGATTTCCCAAAACGTGGTGACATGATGCTAAGACAGACCAGAAAAAGGATCATGGACCTGTTGTACAAACCTCGAGTGAGCAAGGTGATATACGGAAAAAATGTGGCTAACATGTGATTAAATTGTATAATAACTTGCCAGAGCACATTAAGGTGCTCCAGGGTAATAGTTTTAAAAATAAATTGACGATTTGGCTTATCGAAAGATGTTTTTATAGAGTTAAGAATTATTTAGAGTATAAGTGACATAGATCGGTATTATTGTATTTCATTTATTTGACATAATGTTTGTATTTATTATTAATTTTGTAATCAACAAAAAATTCAATTGTGCTAAATTACTTAATTGCCTCTCTAAATATTTGCACGCCTGTGTGATGTCAATACACAGTTATAGATTATTTTATAAGAACTTCCCGTACTGTATTCTGGCAAATAAATACTTTGACTTTGAATTGCTCGACACGTTTCGATCCATTTAGAGGATCCTCGTCATGGAGTGCCTAACCTAAGCCCGACGTGTACTCGATTATAGACTTAAATTACGTGAGTAACCCGTTTCACTAAATATTTAAATATCCTCAGGTTTTGCAACTGATGTCACCTCGGATATTAGTAAAATTCGATTTTTTTCTTGGTGGTGTCCATTATCAAGCACTGCATGCTTATCGAAGTTGCCAATCGCTAGCGCTTAGTAGCGTATCGTAGTTTTCCCTCTCTGTCACTCTTTCGTATTAGTGCGACAAAGACAGTTAGCTGCCTTTCGTTTACGATTGACGATTAAGCGTTAGCGATTGGCCACTTGTCTAAACACCCAGAGCTCGCGAGCTTGGCGTGCTCAAATGCGGGCTCAAGTCCGGTGATTTAACACGTGAGTTTAATCATTTATAGTACATTGTGCATCAAGGGAGATAAGTACGGAATTACTAACGATAGTCTTTTAATGACTCGATTTAGTATTCCACTTATCGACCGTGATGCATACAATGTTTTTCATCACACTTGCCGACAAAAAAATAAGTTATAAGACTAAATATTATCAAATGACGTACTGACATTTCTATTACTCCCTAGGGAATTTCACTTTTCTATTATTCCCGCTAGCGCTACGCATGCTAGCAATGGCGCGCTTAGACAGCAAATAAATAATAAATAATAATAAATAAATAAATATCTTGGGACATCTTACACAAATCGACCTAGTCCCACAGTAAGCTCAATTAAATGTGATGAAAATTATATTTATCATTATCATCATCATCATCATCATCATCATCATCATCATCATCATCAGTACCATTACCGTTTCAGCCATAGGACGTCCACTGCTAGACATAGGCCTCCTCAATAGACTCCACTTTGGCCGAATGGATGCGACCTGCACCCATCGAGTCCCCGCAACTCTAACCAGGTCGTCTGACCCTGCGGGTGGACCCAAGGGGAGTGGTAGTGAGTCCTTGGTGGTGTTTTTTTTTAATAAATAAATATTTTTTGGACATCTTTACACAAATCGACCTAGTCCTACGGTAAGCTCAATTTAAGGCTTGTGATGTGGGTACAGTCGAGTGCATTAATATACAGGGTGTTTGGTTAGCGGTGTCGGAGCTTTTAAGCGCTTAAAATACAATCAATTTCATCGATAAATTACCATACAATTTTTTTTTGTGCCAACGATAATTAAATGGCGGCCATTTTAAAATTTCAAACAGACGAATACGGGCGCACGTGATATTTCTGGAATTATACGTTTGTTATCGGTCCTATCCTTGCAAACAAAATCTCGTTAGAGAGCTCATTAGATAAGCAAACTAATTAAGCTAATCATTTGACTCAACTATTTGAACAACAAGGCTAAAAAAATTTTTTTTTATAAAAATAGTTAAAAAATCACCTTAATTTTTCAATTAATTTCATTTTTCATGAAAACTAGGTCGTTAAGATAGGTTTTTGGTGTTGTTATTTGTTAGTACAGGATGTTAGCTAAAACACAACACCATAATTACAGTTATACCTTAATTTTTTAGCCTTGTTATTCAAATAGTTGAGTCAAATGATTAGCTTAGTTATTTTGCTTATCTAATGAGCTCTCTAACGAAATTTTTTTTGCAGGGATAGGACCGATAACAAACGTATAATTCCAGAAATATCACGTGCACCCGTATTCGTCTGTTTGAAATTTTAAAATGGCCGCCATTTAATTATCGTTCGCACAAAAAAAAATTGTATGGTAATTTATCGATAAAATTGATTGTAGTTTAAGCCTTTAAAAGCTCCGACACCGCTAACCAAACACTTCTGTATAGACACATTTGTAAGGGATCAGTATGGAGAAGTGTAGGTATATATATTAATGCCCTTGACTGTACCAGGCGACGACATACATAATAGATATATACTTAAAGATATTTAAATACATAGACCAAGCCATGACCAAGGAACAAATATTTGTGATAAATAAATACACAAATAATGCCCTCGCCGGGATTCGAACCCGGAACCTCCAGCTTCGTAGGCAGTGTCACTACTAACTACGCTACGGAGCCTGACAATATGAGTTTATAATATGAAATTATATTTATAGATGTACGCAAATTTCATCTCGGATCTCTATCTATGTAGATTAGATGGTAATACCATCTCTTTTGCTGTAATGGGATCCCAAAATTCCCAAAGTGATTCAGATAGCAGGCAAAAACACGTATTATTTCAAAGAAAGAAAGGATAAACATTTATTTATTTCAGACATTATTTAAGATTTTATGACACGACTTCTCATCTACCATCTCTTTTGCTGTATTATGATCCTAAACTTCCCAAAGTGATTCAGATAGGAGGCGAAAATACGTATTATTTCAAAGAAAGAAAGAATTAACTAACATTTATTTATTTCACACATTATATAAGACTTTATGACTCGACTCCCAAAAAACTTACGATTCTTTCACCGTCCATATTTTAACCCATGCATTATGCATGAAATTAAAATATTCTGCAAAGTTGCTTACACTATCAGATGCTTAGCTTGCTTATTAACAGAGAGATAACTTCTAATGTTTTTGTGAAGTCAAAGTGCATGTGTGATATAACTGATCGCTTGTTCATGAAATAAAGTAGACATTGCTGTATAATGTTTTTTTAATGAGACCATCCTTTGCATGAATGTTATTACAAAGAAGGGATCTTTGCCTAACTTTTCGGACGCTGTGGTAGAAATTTATATAAATTTCTCCATAATTATGGACTTTTATTTAAACTTCTGCATTATAGTAGTGTTTCTTCTTATTTTACCATTTTGGGTCATTTAATTTCCCAATGGGTCTTAACTAAATTACAATATTGATACTATGATAAACTGTGAATCTCGTGTCTAAAATTTTTATTCACGATTTCAAGTCAAACATTGTTGAAATCGTCTCGAAAGATTGCACTTTTTTGGGCGTCAACTTTTGCATTAAGCATTAACTACCTGAAGTTATTTTGGTTTTGATGACTTTTAAGTGAATGCTTTTGGATATTGGATTGTTAAACATTAAACAGAAGAATCAATTTACAGTCCCATGGCTGTTAGAACTACGTGGGACTTTTGTGTAGTGTAGTAGTAGTGGAAACTGATTTTACGATGGCTGCTTTATTTCGTGAAGAAGCTTTAATAACAAAAAGCATAAACTTAAAAGTCTAGGCTTAAACTTTCAACAGTCAAAATGGGTGAATATCTGAGCGTTTCAATCGCCTAATTTTGGTGGTATAATCTTTACCAAAGTTTCTAAACTCAATGTTATACTTCGTCATTTGTGTAAGGTACCGTACCTCCTTCCAATGACAAAGTAGCACATTGTAACGAATAAAAACTTCGGCAACAATGATGCGACCAAAATTAGGCGGTTGAAACGCTCAGATATTCACCCAAATATACAATATAATATACATATTTGTAAGCGTTGTTCAAACCTCTTCATTTTTGTACCATACTCGATAGGTTTCATTCATATTGTTTTTTTTTTGGTCAGTCATTATGGAATCTTTAGGCCGCCATATTGTTCAAATTCAAATTCATTTGTTTTTGTCATACATAGGTTAAGGTGACAACAATAATTAGTACAGCTACGCTGTGCCTTTTGCGTACAAAATGTAAAAAAAAAATAATAATAAAAATAACAATTACTCCTAAATAACTTATTAGTATAATACCTATATATATTTTGACAATATCATTTTCATGCATATTAACACTAAATTCCATATAAAAACAGGCAACATAAAATAATCCTAAATTATGAAAGAACAATGTCATTCAGACTTAAAATTAAAATTACAAACATTCATATATTCTACATCTTAATCATTACGTGTCAAGTCAAATTAATGTTAAATAAATAATAAATATAATACCTAAACATAATTTACAGATCAATGTCAAAACATAATGTTCATTGCGTTCAGTCAAAAATTCATTGACAGAATAATACGCTTTCTTTGCCAGATATATGGTTAAGGCTTTCTTAAATTCTATTGTGCTTTCCTTGCTCCGAATATCATTTGGAAGTTTATTGTATACTTTTGGTGCCATTCCTATGACACTTTTTGACACTAGTTTTGTCTTGGATGGCATAGCATGGCAGTTTGTTCTGGCGTCTAACATTTGAAAAATATTTAAATTGGCCAGGATTACTTCTGACAAACAATGCAATTTCTAACAAATATAGACAAGGAAACGTAAGAATTTCCAACTCTATAAAATGAGGTTTACATGTTTCATAATGACGCAGCCCGCACACAGCTCGTAAAGCTTTTTTCTGCGCTCGAAATACAAGCTCACGATCTGTGCAGTTACCCCAGAAAATAATGCCATATCTGAGTGTTGAAGAAATATATGCGTGGTATGCAGTCAACGCAGTCGACTGACTCACAATTTTGCGCAACATGAACAGTTTTTAACGTGACGTAAGATACCCAATGTTATTTACGAAGATTTTAATGATATCTCACGGTATCAAAAACGGTTGAGCCATGTTTGTTTAAAGAAATTCAAAAACATACATAGGGGCTAAACAAAATATATCCTCTCCTTTTGGCAGTCGTGTAATAAGGTTGTTTTTGTTGTTGTTGTATTCTGGTAATTTTTTCCGCAACTCGACATCAAACGTGCCTATTTTGCATGCTCCAAACGCTGGCCCAGTACTTGTTGGGATCCTCACATACTCCCTTGAATTTCTTCGCAGCTGTATGCAGGTTTCCTCACAATGTTTTCCTTCACCGTGCACTTGTGAATATCAAATATTTCGTACGTAAGTTTTTTTTTAACTAATTGGTACGAGTTGAAGATTGAACTCACGACCGCTGCGTAGCAGCCGTGCGTTTTACCGCTAGGCTAGAAGCGCGTGTAATAAGGTGTAATATTTTGTTTCATAAAAAAATAAGTGTAGGTACCTATACAATATATTACCCTTGACTGATCACTGATCATACCTATTGTAAAATGGTCAATGGTCATTTTTATAATGTTTACACGGATTTACCCTTCGAAATAATATTAATCAAGTTGCAACCTAAACTAATTTCCAATAATTAAGCTGTGGCCAAGCGTGAGAGTAATCTGGTTAAGGCAGGCAAAGGCACGGAGCAGTTTATCTTGTTACAACCCTACTAGTACAACCTTAGGAGAGAATGGGCGTATCTGTCCAAATACAGTCAAGAACAAAATTTTTATTTTATTTTAAATATGTAAATAAATATCTTGGGACATCTCACACAAATCGACCTAGTCCCACGGTAAGCTCAATTAAGGCTTGTGATGTGGGTACTAGGCGACGATATAATAATATATATAATAGATAGATACATATTAGTATTTTATACAATCGTGTTATAATGGAGAGTTTTTCAGTCGAGTACCGTGTTTAGACCACGAAGCTTGCTGAGTGGCCTAAGTAAGGTACGAGATTGAAAAACTTGATTATAACACGATGTATACAATCGTGTTATAATCAAGTACAACTACTTTTTCTACGAGATAAAAAAAGTAACAAAAAAAAATTATGTGCATATAAGAATTATAAATACAGTAAGTAGGCACTATTAGGCACCATTTTTTCTACCTCTAGTATCAGATTTCCTTTACACAAGATAATAAAATTGGAAAAAAAATGTCTGTAGTGGGTTACTCATAAACAAATGCAATACTGATTTGACTAGTAAAAAAAAATCATAAACACTTCATCAAATAATTTATTGAAAATAAATTTATTGAAATAATAAGATAAGCAATTACTCTTTATGATAATGTATGTGAAGGTTTTGGACATTATTTCTTGTTATAATCATAGGGGCATTTTGTTTAAGAATTTGAGATAGATTAATTTCCTTAGTTGCTGAAGAGGTGGGTGCTTGAGAAACTTGAGACAAAATATTGTCATTGTTCACTGGAGTAAAAGTCGGACTTGGTGGAGGCTGGACATCCATGGGTTGGGCTTGAGTATTCTCTATGGAGTTTAATATGGTTTTTGAAACTTTTAATTTGTTTTCTATAGAGTTATCTATATAACTTTGATTGGCTGATAACGTGACAGATAAAAAAAAATGTGTGTTCAGATGCAGAAAAATTTGCCAAGTATCGCAAATTAGTATATAATATGTATGAAGTTCTATTTTTGAAATTATTATAGTTGTCTACAGAGCATTGTAATGAATATTACAGTTCCCCTTCCCCAACAACAGCTGAAAACACAGCAGTTACAATTTAGTCCGTGGAGTCCTAATTGACAGATTAAAGTCGAAGAGTAGAAAAAGATACGTATAGATACACAAATAATGCCCTCGCCGGGATTTGAACCCGGAACCTCCAGCTTCGTAGGCAGGGTCACTACCAACTAGACTACGGAGGCTGACAAATTTTATTTATTAATTTTGACCAACAACAATACACCGTGTTGTTATTGATTTCCGTTAAATTGGACAGGTTACTTGGGACATTAATAGAAGTTGCCTGGTATATAGGCTTTTGTTAATTTCGTAAAAAAAATTTTTTTACGTTTTAATACTTATTAATTGTAATGGCAAGTGTGAGATAACCTTAAGAATAAGATCTCAGGTGACTGACGGCACACGTCAAACTAAGTAACATTAGTATGTAATAAAGGTTGCAATACACTTGTCTTGTTCAGTCATTAAACTTATTTTTTTAATAACTCAATAACAGTAAGAGTTAAGACAAGTTTCTTAAAGAAATTGATTATTTTTGACCTAAATAAGCTTCCCATTAATTTAACGGAAATCAATAAAAACACGGTGTATATTACACCAATACATGTAAGAAATTCTATGCTTCTAGATTTTTAACTAACGTGAGACTCGAACATATTTAAATATTTAGCAAAACGGGTTGCTCTCGTAATTTTACAAGTTTTTATTGGGTCGGCAACGCGCATGTGACACCCCTGGGGTTGCAGGCGCCCATAGGCTACGGTGACTGCTTTCCATCAGGTGCTTGTTTGCCACCGACGTAGTATAAAAAAAAAATTAAGTCGATAATTGCTCCACTAAATGGATCGAAACATGCCAAGCAAATATTGACTTAAATTACGTGAATAAACCGTTTCGCTAAATATTTAAATTACATGCTAGTTAAAATTAAAAGTAGTGTAACAATTACTTACAGGTAAACACAGCGTAAACGTAAGTGTCCATGATATCACTGTAACAGTTGGCAACTTGGCATACACCGTCCGTTCGATGGTAACTAGTAAGTAAGGCACTGGTCTCACCGCGAGCTACTAAGCTATGAACTATCGGCTATAAACACGAATAAAAGATACGAACGTCCGTGTAAAAAAACGAGACACGGCGATACTCGCCCGGCGGTGATAGCTGATAGCCGGGCGAGTATCGCCGTGTCTCTTTTATTTACACCGGAGAGCGTATCTTTTGTTCGTGTTTATAGCCGATAGTTCATAGCTTAGTAGCTCGCGGTGAGACCAGTGCCTAACAATTGGAGATTTTTTACATTAAATTGCCACACAATGTTTTATATTTCTAGCTTGAATGCAAAGATCAGTAAGTCAAAACCTGATGTTAACTGGACTTTATTACTGTAAATATTCATTTAAAGTTTTATTACGAAGTTTTAGTTATTAAGAAACGGCTGGGCCGATTATGTTTGAAATAGTTTTATTTTAAAACGCGATTATTTAGTCCCATTTGTCGTTGAAATAAATAAACAAATACCTTGGGACATCTCACACAAATCGCATTTGTATCTCTGTCCTATTCATTAAAGTTTTCGTCATTAGTAACTTTATTTGCATGTATATATTGTTACGTTCGTGGGGTGGGTTTTCTATAGAAAATGTATAAATAAGCCACTAATTAAAACTGATACTTTAATTACTAATTAAAAGAACAAACACTTTACTAAAACACTATTAGTCACACACTTAACACTTCAAACTGGTACACTTTTACACTCTCAAACTCGCAGTCGATTCGCAGTCTTCGCTCTTAATGTTAGCTCTTCGCTGTCTCGATAGAAACTACCCTTCGGCCGGGTCATGCTGGGCTTTTATACAAGGCACTCGAATCTACAAAGATCGAGATAATTCGACTCTAGAAAGTTCCCGAGTTAGGTCGGTCGGTGTGGACTGTACGCGAACATTCTAGAGTATTGCTGTCTCTTTCTACAGGTTTCTCTTTCACACCCGTCCAGAATGTTCTCTCTATAGCTATCTCGTTCACATCCTTCCAGAACATTCTCTCGTGCTGTCTCTATCTAATAGTGCTTTCTCTTTTACTCCTATGGGAAATTTAGCTATATACCTGACGGCGCCTAGCAGTAGCGCCATCTACTGATATGTGATTGAACTTCTTTGATTTTGTAGTTGATTCCCTTGTGTTAAATATTGTATCACTGATAGCTAAGTAAGTTGGCTGCGCATATTAACAGCGCCATCTATTTAAATCAGAGTGAACTTACTAGACTGGTGTAGTAGGTTCACTCTAGCGAAGCGTCGTATCGTTGGTAGCGAGGCGTTCGTTATTGGGTCATAATCAAACGATTGGACAGAATAACGGTCGCAGGCGCACCAAGTCCTCGACGAATCGCTAATATATCTGTAATATGTTACGATTTCATTAAGTTGTCTTGTAAATCGAATGTAAATGTACAATTAGTGGATTAGTGCTGGTTCAATTGTATTTTAACCGTGAAATTGATTTGTAACTCGTTAATTAAACTCAAACGTGAATACTTAGTGTTTCACTTACGCTCAACGCTCGAATACCCACGATGTCTGACCAAGATATGGCCACTCCTGCACCTACATCAGAAGTTGGCGATAAAGAGCGAGAAAATGAGCAAACTGATGGAACCCCTGTCTTGAAAGTGTTGAATCATATGGAAGCACTGTTTTCACGGGTACTAGCACAGCCACAAACCGTAAGTAATACAAGTAGATCACCCAAGCTCTTGGAATTTAATCCTGATGATTTGGAAGCCGATATAGATGGTTGGTGTAATGTATCCGAGCTAATTATAAAAACTAAACAGCTTGAAGGTGTTGATTTGCTGGTCGCTCTTTCAAGCGCTTTAAAAGGGCGTGCAGCCACATGTCTGACACGGTTGAATCTCAAAGAGTTGACATAGGATATTGTTAAGCAAGCATTAATTGCTAGGTTTTCTAAACCTAAATTGTATCAAGATCATTTTGATGACATATTGCGTTTTGAGATCAGTGCTAAAGAAACGGCACCTGAAGCGGCTATGCGTTTGTGGAATCTGATTGAACGCATTCCGAAATTAGAAATGCTTGAAGAAATAATGACTGGCTTCGTAATATCAGTGTTATGTCACAAATATAATCTCATACGTCGAGAATTAAATGCAACTACGATCACAACTAGAGCTCAACTATTTAGAGTACTTGGAGGAATATCTCTAAAACGACGATATGAAGGAACTGACAAGCAGGAACCGGAATTAAAACGCTCACGCACTACAAATGATAAATTTATTGGGAAATGTCACTATTCCGGTATAGCAGGGCACAGACAAGCTGAATGCAGGAAACGACGACAAGAAGACTCTACGACTGAATCATCTACGTCACAGGAATCAAGATCAACGCGCCCACTGGACAAACCAACAGCTGTATCCTGTTACTCTTGCGGCAAACCTGGACACTTGGCTCCTGCGTGTCCAAACAGAAGCAGAGCGGCAACGGTCAAAGAAGTCAACTTGTGTGAACATCAGTCCTCTCGAGGTATCCTGAATACGTCTTCCGGTGAGCGTGTATCCTTTTTATTTGATAGCGGGTCTTCTTGCTGCCTTTTAAGGGAGAGTCAAAGTAAACTTTTTCCAGGTACTGTGAGTAATGATCTTGTGTATCTTAGCGGTATAGGAAAGGATAACATAGCGTGTCCGTCTCAGGTCCTTAGTAAGGTGTCAATTGATAAAGTTACCGAAACGCTGCTTTTTCACATTGTGTCCGATAACGTCATATCGACGCCGGTTATAATTGGCAGGGATATTTTTGAAAAAAAAGTGTGCGTTTAT
Organism: Thaumatotibia leucotreta; assembly: GCA_025490895.1. NCBI lineage: Eukaryota > Metazoa > Arthropoda > Insecta > Lepidoptera > Tortricidae > Thaumatotibia > Thaumatotibia leucotreta. Next base: position 551,279 of record JALPQI010030316.1, on the reverse strand, counting down.
GTAGATGATGAAACACTTTTATTAAACTACAAGAAAAATGTAAATCTTTGCGACATATCATCCAAACGGTCAATTACAGATGTCGAAACTGATTTGCAGGGGGAAGATAAAGAAGCCCTTTTAGAACTTTTAAATAAATATGCTGAACATTTTACTGACGGGGTACCAACCAGTCGTGTCAAAACGGGAGAGTTGAAAATAGATTTGATAGATGAGAGTAAGATTATAAAACGTTGTCCTTATAGACTTGCGCCGATTGAAAAACAAATAGTTAGGGAAAAAGTGGAGCAGCTTTTAGAATCTGGGGTAATCAGAGAAAGTTCATCGCCATTTGCCAGTCCGATACTCCTAGTGAAAAAAAAAAGACGATTCAGACAGGTTATGTGTAGACTATCGCGGACTCAACGCCAACACACGTCCTGAACACTACCCGTTGCCTCGTATCGATGAGCAAATCGACCAGTTCTCAGGTTCCAAGTATTTTTCATCACTGGACATGGCTTCTGGGTTCCACCAAATCCCAATTCACCCTGAATCTATTGAAAAGACGGCCTTTGTGACACCTGAAGGCCAATATGAATACCTTGCCATGCCTTTTGATCTGCGTAATGCGCCATCGGTGTTTCAGAGGTGTATTACTAAAGCTTTGCATCATTTGAAAGATAGACCGCTAATATACATGGACGATATTCTGTGCCACTCGAGTTCGGTTGCTGAGGGCTTACAGCGGTTGTCTATTGTTTGCCCGACAGTTATTTAACATAATATTCATATGCCCGAATCTAACTTGCCCGAATTTCATTTGCCCGAATGATTTGTTTACCATAAAAATTGTATGACATACTGCTTGTTTACCCGAATATTACCTTCCATAATCATACAATGCCATCCTATTTCTTTTCCATATTATTAAGTGCAATAATATGGTTTGATAGAATATTCAAATGCCAGAACCAATTGTTGCCATATTAATTGTTGGCCATATTAATTGAGTGCACACAGATCAGGCCCTCAAGACACTTGCTGTTTGTTTGTCCGCGACATCATTCAGCGGCATTTCGTGGCAGTTTTCGTTACGCTGCCACCAAGTGCTGGAACAACCTCCCCCCCCCCAATCAGAGCGATTAAAGTGTTGTCCACTTTTAAAATCAAATGTCGTGTACACCTTTTCCAAAAACAATTGTAAGGGCGGAAAATATTAATTTAAATCAGATTTATTTATTTATATCTCTTTATTTAACTTTTATCTTAGTTTAGGGTTTTTAAAACTTTATTTATATTATTATTATTATTTTTCCTTTTTTTTTCTCTTTCGGTTGACTAACCACTCGCTGGCGTCTGTGTCGGCACTCTTTTTAGTTTTTAGTTTTAAGTTTAGTTTGTAAGATTTTAGTGTTACTGTTTTAGTTTAAGTTGGGTCCCCACTGAAAAGCAGCGCCATGGCTTACCGTGGCAACATGCTGAGTGGGGATCCCTTTTTACGTCTAAACTTTGTTACTTTTTGTGTGTTTTATCTGCTGTGTTTGTGGCGTTAAATAAATGTATTTTCTTTCTTTCTTTTCTTTCTTTCTTTCAATAATATTATTTAATGGAATATTCAAACGCCATCAGTAATTATCAGTTTTTTCAAATAAGTACTAGCTATATTATTACAAAAGTTACAAGCGTTTGAAAAAACGGGCTTCTGGGAACCGGTCGACGAAGCCCCGCTGCGCGGGGCTTCTATTTCTGCTCTAAGGGATGAAAGGTACCTAACGAACCTATCCAGGTTAGGGTGGGGGAACTACAATATGTTCTTTTTTAATGCGGGGGCTTCGCCCCCCGAGCCCCCCTTGTGGGGGGCTTCGCCCCCCCGTCCCCCCTTTTTTGGTTTTACAAAAATGAGGATGCCTAAACAATGAATTAAAAATACTTAAGTATTTTTTAGTCAACGCTTTTAACTCCGCCCTACCCTAGAAACCTAACCAATCCAAGTTGGTTTTGCCCTGGTTTATTACTTGAACATCAGGCACGCAGAATACTAACCTAACCTACTTTTTAAGAGCAGTTTCACTTTGTGGAGGGTCATTTGGATGACAAGTTATGTTATGGCATGTAATATTTACGGATTCCGATGATTCTGACAAAAAACATTATGGAAATTGTCTTTTCTGGTAGCTAATTTGGATGACAAACGATGTTGTGGCATGTGATAATTACGGATTTCGATGATTCTGACAAATGACATTATGAAAATTGACTTTATGGGAAACAAAGTTTCTGGCAAATGATTAATATAGTAAACAATAAGTATGGCATAAGATGTTATGAGAAACAATATTATGTGTGTTGAATAGGATGGCAAATAAAATTATGGCAAATGAAATTCTGGAAAATGGGGGTAACCCGCTTACAGCACCTTGATGACGTTTTAGGAGCACTCTCACAAGCTGGGTTTTCCTTTAACTTAAAAAAATGTCAGTTTATGAAACAAAGTGTTAATTATCTAGGATATTCCATTCAGTCAGGTGAAGTGAGACCAAACGCCCGAAAAATCCAAGCTCTGATTGACGCCCCCCAACCCAAAACAGCTACACAAGTGAGACAGTTTCTGGGTCTCGCCTCTTACTTCCGGAAATTCATTCCCAACTTTTGTCATTTGGTTGGGCCACTATACCCCTTGACAAAATTAAAAGGACCCATTCAGTGGACAGCCCAGCATGAAAGTATTCGTAATTCTATTGTTAGCATTTTGACATCAGAGCCAGTTTTGACAATTTTCAACCCTGACATGCCGGTGGAGCTCCACACTGACGCGAGCTCTGATGGTTATGGTGCGATCCTCATACAAAAGAAAGATAATTTGCCTCATGTCGTAGAGTATTTTAGCAGGCGAACGTCTGAGGTCGAATCGCGTTATCATTCATATGAGCTCACACTCCCCGCTCAGCGACATATCAGATAAGACGTGTGCTAGTCACTTTTTAACTTATATTTCCAATTACGCTCAAATATCAACCTTAACTTCATTAGCTTTGAACGCAGTTTCGCGTGGTCTGTGTGTGCAGTTACTGTGTTTTGTTGTGGTGATTACCGGACAGTGCTGAGAAAAATAATGAGTGTCACAAGAACTCCTCCGAACACATTGACTGTTATGGGTGGCTCGCAGCCTGACCTTTCAGCTTTCAGTTGGGACGAGGATCCGAAAAATATAACCTTACGTAAGAGAAAACAACCGGAGCATGACTGCGATCTCAAAAAGGACTTACTCGATTTTCGTAAAGAAATAATGACTTTTTTCAAGTCATTTAAAGTCACCCAGGATGAAAGATTACAGTCTATACACCAAGATTTAACCACTGAAATCCGGAGCATAACAGCAAAAACTGAACGGGTAGTTGCTGACCAAACCCAAATGAAAACAGAGCTATCTGAACTCGCGGATAGGGTATCCGTGGTTGAAACAAAGAATGAAGTAATTTCATCACTTGAGAAAAGTATCCAGGAGGCTAACGAAACCATCCAGACCCTAGTTATTGAAAATAACTACAGTAGACAACACTCGTTACTCAACAACATCGAGATTTCCGGTGTACCTACAACTAAAGGCGAAAATTTATTTACTATACTTCGCAACGTATGTACTTTAGTCGGTTACACCCTTTTGGATAACGACGTAGACACAATCTATCGTGTACGCCGGTTTCAAACGGATGGTGCTTCTCAAAATCTAACCCGACCCCCAGCAATTATTGTCCGGCTTACCCAACGCCGCCGCAAGGACGAGCTACTGGCTGCTGTTCGGGCTCGCCGAGGCTTCACTACAGCTGACATCCACCTGGCTGGACCCGCTACCTCCATTTATATCGGCGATCATCTGACCCCGGCCAATAAATTACTATTAAAGCGGGCAAGACAATTAAAATCCGAGCTCAACTATGAATTTCTATGGGTTAGAGATTGTAAAATATTAATGCGCAAAAATGGCAACAGTAAGGTAATCCGTATTCATGATGATAATGTCTTAAAAAACCTGAAGTGACTACTATCATTTTTATTAGCCGCCTTAAAGATACAACACTTTAATTCACATAAATGCAACCTGTATATTATGTATTATTGTATAGCCTATAAAACACGCACATATTATATTTTTATACTAAATAATTGCAAAACTATGTTAATATATATTTACACGCACAGCTTTTTCTATAATAGTTTAAAAACCAGTTTTTTCTCAGCTATGACCTTTGTACTCGCACTACCTGAATATCTTTTTGCGACATTTGTTTATTTGCTACATAACAGTTTACGGTCCATTATAATGCATGTTCATGTACCTAAAATTAAACGTTACTGTTTTTATTACGTCACGGACTTTTAATGGATATTACCAGAATGTGAGGGGTTTGCGAACCAAATCACATAGTTTTTTATCAATGGTGAGCTTAACAGATTATGATTTTGTTTGTTTAACCGAAACGTGGCTGTCACCAGATTTTTACGATCGAGAATATTTTGACAATAGTTTTTCTGTGTTTCGTTGTGATCGATCTGCATCCGAGACAGGCGAGTCGAGGCGAGGCGGCGGCGTGGCGGTGGCAGTGCGCGATACCTACCAGCCCATGCGTCGTGAATGGCCCGTGCCCCCGCGCGCCCATTGCGACTGTGTATGGGTATCCTTACCTTATCTCGATAGGCACCGATCGTCTTGTGATGACAAACAACCATGTTACTTAAATATAGCATGCATTTATATACCTCAAGGGCCGGGTTATAGGGAGGCGCTTACTTCGTTTTTTGATATAGCGGGCGAAATTATTACGGATCGACCAGATGACCTATTTTTACTTACTGGAGATTTTAATATTCCTGAAGCTAATTGGGTGGCCGGCCTATCTCACGGAATGAGTTTGTTATCTGGCAACAGCTGGGGTACCCGGTTACTCAATGATTTTATATCTTTTACCGAGATGAAACAATATAACAATAGTTTCAATTGTAATAATCGTTTGTTGGATCTGATTTTTTGTACTTGCAGATGTATTGTTGCTACTTGTGATAAACCACTTACACCTGAAGATGTTCATCATAAGTCGCTTACAATTGAATTAAAGGTTGACTACGAACCGTTTCTCAAACCTATAAATAATTTTATATACAATTTTTATTCAGCTGACTACAAAAATATTAATATGGAGCTTTCTAAAATTAATTGGTGTGATTTTTTTGTCGGCCTGAGCATGGAAAATAGTATCAATAAGTTTTATAATACTTTATGGGGTCTGATTGAAAAGTATGTCCCCCGTCGTCGGCCTTTTTCGTCTGCATCCAGACCTGCCTGGCATAGTAATTCTCTTAGAAAAGTTCTCAACGAAAAAAAGAAATACCACAGGTTATGGAAAGCTTATAAAAATCCTTTAGATTATAATAGTTTTAAAATATTGCGGAAACGCGCAGAAAAAATGGAAACAGAATGTTATAAAAAATATATATCGTATTCAGAACAAAAAATTCAATCACATCCTGATTACTTTTGGACATACGTAAAGTCAATATTTTCTAAGTCTCGCTATCCACAAACTATGCATTACAACGGAATTACTACCTCCGACGGAGAACAAATTTGTGATCTTTTTAACGAGCACTTTCAATCTGTGTTTATTAAATCTAGCTCCAGTAACTTCAATGAATTAATGTTAAATCCTCCTTCTGCTCCTCTGGTTGACATTTCTAGAATTGAAATAAATACTAATACTGTTTTTAAGCTTTTAAATTCTATAAATGTCTACAAAGGTGCAGGACCCGACGGAGTGCATCCGTTGTTAATAAAACGATGTGCTTCTCCTTTGACATTGCCTATAACTATACTTTTTAATAAATCACTAACCGAAGGTTGTGTTCCGACCGTTTGGAAAAAAGCTTGTATAACCCCAATACCGAAAGGTCCTATTAGTCACCAAATTGAAAATTACAGACCAATATCTAAATTATGTCAGTTTGGTAAATTGCTAGAAAAAATAGTTACTGAATACATTTTCAACGTCGTTAGATGCCACATTATTCCAAACCAACACGGGTTTTTCAAGGGTCGGTCAGTAGATAGCAATTTACTGACTTTTACGGAAATAGTAAAAGATGCAATGGATAATCAGTGTAGTGTTGACGCCGTGTATACCGATTTTGCTAAGGCTTTCGACAAAATATGCCATAACACCTTGCTAGTCAAGCTTTGGCAACTTGGTATACACGGTGACCTCCTCCGTTGGATCAAATCTTACATTGAAAACAGAAGCCAGGCCGTAGCATTGTCGGGTTACATCTCTCAATACAAGCAGGTCAGTTCTGGGGTCCCCCAAGGGTCCCATTTAGGGCCCTTGTTATTTCAACTTTATATTAATGACGTAGCTAAGGTCATTAAACATTCGGATGTGTTACTCTATGCAGATGACACGAAAATATTTAAAAAGATCAAGAACCAGAGAGATTGTGAACTACTGCAAGAAGATTTAAATAACTTTGAAAACTACTGTAGTGCTAATAGTTTATTTCTTAACCTTAAAAAGTGTAACGTTATTAGTTTTACAAAGAAAAAAAAATACATTAACTTCGATTACACTTTATCGAATAAGCATCTGGATAGAGTAACACAAATCCGTGACCTAGGCGTTGTAATGGACTCTAAATTGTGTTTTGTACCTCATATCGACAATGTCTTAAAAAAAAGTTACAAACAATTAGGATTTATTCTTAGAGTAGGTAAGCCTTTTCAAAGCCCAGTGACTTACAAAATTTTATACAATAGTTTTGTTAGAAGTCATCTTGAATTTGCTTGTTCTGTATGGAAGCCATACCACGCCGTACACATTAATAGGATCGAAAGGGTTCAAAAAAAGTTTGTCAAGTCACTGGGTTTCAGAACAGGCTACTCTTACGTAGACTATGATAGCTCCTTAAAGAACTTTATGATTCAGTCCCTCGCAGATCGTCGTGACTGTGTTGATTCGGTCTTACTGTATAAAATATTACACTCGCAGTTAGATACACCCTCGTTACTACAAAACATATATTTAAAAGTTCCAAAAGGACGTGTCCGTCAATGTCGCAGAAAAGAATTGTTCGCTATTTTTGGTTACAAATCGTGCTATGCAAGAAATATGTTCGTAAGGCGTGCGTGTAGGTTATATAATGAGAATGCTAAACTAGAAAATGTTGATATATTTGATTGTAGTTTACGCAATCTTAAAAAAGCATTTAAATAACATAGGTAACTTATGTAATGTAATTACATATAGGCAATTGCAATGTGCGGATAGTCACCTAATTAATTATCTATATACTTTTTAACAGAAATGTACACTCTCGGACAATGAAAGTGGGTGGATTTGTATTTGTATGGGAAAGACTATAGAAAGTGGCCCGTTTTTGTAGTTCGTGAGTGTATATGTGTCAATGCACACGGAGGGGTACCTTGTCACGACTTTTGAAATAAACCTTATAAATTCTTGAATAAAGTCAATTTTAAGCACCGTGACGGGGTACCTTTCCATATGCACTGACACACATATATAGATAAAAAAAAAAAAAAAAATTGCTGTATTGCACAATGGTCCATTACCACTTGTCATATATACACTGTCGAACCGGCTTGTCGGCGGGGACGGGCGGCAAATAAAAAAAAAATGTTGGCAGGAGTTGGTTGTCCATGATAGAAAACTAGAATTTGCCGCCTCTTTCTTCTTTTTTCTGCCGGCGTGCTGGTTGGACTGAGTATACATATAATTATGTATACGTGTAACTGCTATACTGTAGGTACTAACTGAAGTTGGGTACTCTTTTAATGTGATTATCATTCGTTATAATGTCAATTAAGGGAACTGTAGGTCTAAGCTGTTAAACAAATGTTACATATATATCTACATGTCTGTAAATGACCGTTTGTTTCTTAATAAATAAAAAAAAAAAAAAAAAAAAAAAAAAAAATGAGCTAGAGACCCTCGCAGTTGTACGCGCAGTAGAACACTTCCGCCATTACCTGTACGGTCGCCGGTTTCAAGTATATACTGACTGCAATTCCCTTAAAGCGTCAAAGTATAAGGTAGATCTTACGCCACGTGTGCACCGCTGGTGGGTTTATTTACAGGCGTACGACTTTGACATAATTTACCGAGAGGGCCGTGGAATGGAGCACGCGGACTTCTTCTCACGGAATTTGACACCAGAAATAGATATTCCAAAGTGTTCTAAGGCGGATACTAAAAAGGTTCAGTTTGTTCAACTCCATCTGGGCTGGTTATCTGTTGAGCTAAAACGCGATAGTGAAGTTCAGGACTTGATCACCAAATTCCACAACGACCAGCTGCCCGAAACTGTAGCAAATACTTATGATGTTCGGGACGGAATACTGTATAGGAAAGTAGTTCGAAATAAAATAGTTTCATGGTTGCCAGTAGTTCCACGTTCCCTGATTTGGACGTTGATCAATCATATTCACAATGAGATACAGCATTTAGGAAAAGATAAGACTCTAGACAAATTATATGAGCAGTATTGGTTCCCTCAAATGTCAAAGTGTGTGCGCAAATTTATTGACTCGTGTATAGTTTGCAAATCATCAAAAGGTATTTCCGGTGCTCAACCTGTTCAACTCCACCCGATACCAAAAGCTCCGGTGCCATGGCATACTGTACATATGGACTTCTCTGGGAAGTTGAGCGGGAAAAGTGACCGGAAGGAATACTGTTCGGTAATGATAGACGCGTTCACAAAGTATGTGTTACTCGAGCATACTACATCCCTGGATGCAAACAGTGCTGTAAAGGCGCTTGACAAGGCTGTTTCCCTTTTTGGAGCCCCTAAACGCCTAATATCAGATCAAGGTAGTTGTTACATTAGCTCTGAATTTAAAAATTATTGCGCTAAGAATAAAATTGAACTTCATTTTATTGCTACAGGATCCAGTAGGGCTAACGGCCAGGTCGAGCGAATAATGCGTACCCTAAAGAGCTTACTGACAATTATAGAAAACGATGCAAATAAAACCTGGCGTGACGAATTGGGCAATGTTCAGCTCGCAATGAACAGTACCAGGTCTGCTGTTACTAAATATACCCCCACAGAACTTATGTTTGGGATTCAGGCTCAATCACTAGGTATTTCTAGCATAAACTCAGATCCAGCAAATTCTCAAACTCGGTTAGACCTTGATGTCATTAGAGAGGATGCCTTAAATAATATTAATAGGACTGCTGCATCAGAAATCGAACGTTTTAATCGGGGTCGTGCTGTCATCAAACCTTTTTCTAAAGGGGACTACGTGTTTATAAAAAGCAGCGAACGCAACCATACAAAACTGGACAGAAAGTTCAAAGGACCTTATTTAATAACGGCTGTACTTAATAATGACCGATACGAGCTCAAAAGCTTAAATAATTCTAATCGCACCTTCAAATACGCTCATGAAAACTTACGCGCAGTACCATCAGGTCACGAAGGTTTACTTGAAGTTTCAACTAGTTTGTTGAATGACGAGGAGACCGTGACGGCGGAAATAGATGCCGATAATAGTTTGCAGGTAGACCAAAATGATAGATTATCTAGAAATAGTTCTGACACCTTAACTGCGAGTTCTGACACTATTTCTGTAAGTCGCTCTGATACACTTTCCGTAGGTTCAGATACTGATAGTGTATATTCTGACCCCGAGACAATAGAAGTACAGTGTGAAGTTGAAGTTCATACCGAACAAGGCAGTCAGTAGCTTTAGGTATTATGTTGTCACGATTTATGTTTTACGATATGTTGTTGGAGTAAAGTTGGTCGAAAGGACAGTGGTATCTATGCCAGAGTCTGGTGGATACACTCGTCCGGTCCAAACTTGTAAGATGGTTGTTAGAGAGTGTCATCCGGGCCAAAGGGTCTTTGGTTGGAGGGATGCACGTCTCTATGTAAAGCATGGTGTTTGTGTGTGAATTGGTCGAAGGGACAGTGTCGTCCGGTTTAACCATGCTTTTCATTAAGTTATCGCTAATCGAAAGGACACACTCGTCCGGTCCAAATCAACTAGAGAAGTATAATATTCAAGTGATCGGCATGTTTGCTTTTCTTACAAGTTTGTCAGGCTGGACGAGCGGATAGATGGGTCAGTCGTTGGTTTGTTACAGGACTGTTAAATGAAACGCGCCCGAGGACGGTCGACAGTCAGTCTGGCCGTGACGGCGCCTAGCAGTAGCGCCATCTACTGATATGTGATTGAACTTCTTTGATTTTGTAGTTGATTCCCTTGTGTTAAATATTGTGTCACTGATAGCTAAGTAAGTTGGCTGCGCATATTAACAGCGCCATCTATTTGAATCAGAGTGAACTTACTAGACTGGTGTAGTAGGTTCACTCTAGCGAAGCGTCGTATCGTTGGTAGCGAGGCGTTCGTTATTGGGTCATAATCAAACGATTGGACAGAATAACGGTCGCAGGCGCACCAAGTCCTCGACGAATCGCTAATATATCTGTAATATGTTACGATTTCATTAAGTTGTCTTGTAAATCGAATGTAAATGTACAATTAGTGGATTAGTGCTGGTTCAATTGTATTTTAACTGTGAAATTGATTTGTAACTCGTTAATTAAACTCAAACGTGAATACTTAGTGTTTCACTTACGCTCAACGCTCGAATACCCACGATGTCTGACCAAGATATGGCCACTCCTGCACCTACATACCGATTTGTACTTTTTATCATGCCACCGGCGTAACAATATTTTCTATGATCCAAAAACTTTTGCCCTTGACTGTATCTCTATCCGTATAAGCCCTTTTGAATTCGAACATCTACCGTCTAGTGCCTATGAAAGATCTCTTTATATAGTAGTCTATTTAGAGGTCTGGGTAATCTTATTATATTTTCATGAATATTTGGACGTATTATCCAAAACTTGGGAGCGGTCGCACGTGGTAGGATGATAGTTGAAAAAACGTGAGTATATATTCTATTCTGCGACCATATATAACATGGACGTCTAATGCCGCCTCGAAAATGCCCCCAATCAATTGTTCAATTGTGCCAAGATGGGCAGGACATAGCGCTTTTCTTAACACCGCGCATATTTCGGCTCAACATCTTTAGGTGCGGTTAAACTAAAAGAGCATTCGCTGTTCTAACCTCCCACTCTACGAAATTCGATCGGTACACAAAACGTGATTGGTTGATTTCTTAGAACGGGCGCTAGAACAGCGAATGCTCTTTTGGTTTAAACGCACCTTTTGACAAATGTTTATAGAATATAATCAATCAAAACTTTGGCGGACCAATCACAACTATTTTTAAATGGCCTTTCTCTTGGATCTTCGGAATGCTCAAGATTCCAGTTTTTTAACCACTCGCTACGCTCGTGGCTCAATTTTGGAATCTTTCGCTATTTCAGGTCTCAATATTGGCACGACATTTAAACAACAAGGGGGCTTGTATAATAAAAAAATAGTATTCTTAGGGTCTCACCAAACCGGTCGACGCGGAGTCGGCTTTCGCCGAGTGTTTTACACCACACTATTCGCATTTAGCCGATCAACCGTCTCCGCGGTTGAACACCTGCGTTAAGCAGTCTCACCCCCCTTACAGCCGTCGAAACGCTCGATCGCCTGCGATTTGCTACCGCGACAGTTGTAAAGCGGCGGTCGGCTCTCCCGTGCTCCGTCCTGCCGTCGAGACGTCAGACAGCACGCGTACAGCCGCTGAGTCCGACGAACAGATAGATAGGACAGCGGGTGATTGGCAATCGTAAATCTCATTTTTGGAGACTAGTTGTTACGTTGTTAGTAACAACCTGAGTTTGAAATTGAACACGAACAGACGTGTATGATTACGACAGTATTAATTCGTGTTGTCAGATCTATTGCAGATTTTAATGTGGGTAATAATTCAAATGAATAAATACAAACGCATCAGTAGCTACTTCGGCCGTCATCGGCTCTGTTCGGCCGTCGTCAGCTATGTTCGGTCGTCGAAGACGCTGAACGGCTTCCGCCAGCTCTGACCGGTCCTTATCGTAGGTACTCGGCCGTGATCGGAGCCGTTCAACTCTTTCCGGCACCGTACGGCGGTATTAGGAGATTTACGAATGCGAACGTGTGCGTTAGGCTGCAAACGGGGTCGTACGAATGCGAACAGCTTTACGGCAAAACGCCGTTTTCCCGTCGAAAGACGTGGTTTCGCGTGAGCCGAGCCGATTTACGATGTCCTCGCTCTTATTGCGTTGCCATAAAGCTTTTTCCGTACGCGATTGGCCGAAACGGCGTCGACTAGTTTGGTGAGACCCTTACTCATCAACTGACTTCATTTATTGGCCACTTCAACTCTAATAGCAAATGAAAATTAATTTTAAATTGATAATTCGAAGTCATTGTCCCTATGACAAGGGATGAAAGTAAAAAGGCCCATTTAAATTGTTTCAGGTACATAGTTACACCCTTTAAAATTCATTCTTAGATAATTTCAACCGCCTCCACTCGGAATTCCCCTCACAATGCACATTGTTTCCTAAATTAAATTTATCCGTTTTAAACGAGCCTTCACTAAAAGGGTTATTTTGTTTAGGTATTTCAGGTGAAGGGTTATATTTAATATTAATAAATGCTTCCACTGACAGACGTCAGTGCAACAACCTTTATATTAATATCATTTGTAGCTAAGAATAGTGTCTGGGTACTTGAAGCTGACTTTATTGTTTCATTATTATATCAATTTTGTATTTAGGAACGCCTACGAATAGTTATGCAAAACTGCGTCAAACTTGCTAGGCTGTCAATGCTGTCATCTGCAAACACAGTATCCATGGATCCACATTTTTTGATACTTTATACGAGCAACCTTTTCTATGTTGCACTCCAGCCAGACCACAACGACTGATTAAGCTCGATTCCTATTCCCTTCCTCGATTCCTCGATTCCCTCGATTTGGCGATGTATACCAATCAAGTACCTTATAATATGTACCTATTTGGAAATTACACCTACGCGTTTTTTTTTATGTGACGAAGGTAAACAACTGAGCTCTCAGCGCACCTGGAAGCAGGAATTGAGGCTCATAGCGATCAGAATATCGTTTATGCGCTGGCTACCCTGAGGACTTAGATGGATTGTCTCTATGCCAGTAATCACACCGGCTATCTTACCCCCAAACCGAAACACAGCAGTGCTAACACTGCTATTTAGCGGCAGGTTAACGGGTAAGACGGTGGTAGCTATCCGGGCGGACCCTGCACGAGGTCCTACCACCAGCGAAGATTTTTGCGAGAGATGATGATATTTGTATGATATTGAATTGTATGATAAAAATCACGACTACACTCCTACCAGTTGCTTACTATTGGCCACAGGAAAGAGGGGTTCTACTTCTACAGTTCAGCTGAACGCGCACTTTTTCTTTCCTGTGGTCGATAGTTAACAGCCTGTGGACAGATAGTAATGATTTTTATCATACAACGCAATGAAAAAGGAGTACGTCTTAATGAAGATAAGGCTTTCATAAGAAAATCAAGCTTTATAGGCCTTAACTTTTAGATTGTCCATCGGAAAGACTCCGAACATGGGTTTACGTTTGACCCACTCTCAGTTGTGTTGGCTCTGGGTCCAAGCTCCATACTAAGTTGCCCATGGTCCTTTAGACTACGGAGGCCGAGAAAGTTATGTGCACCCTGTATGTGCATGTATGACGTCACTAACAGTCGGATACATTACTCCGATAGCAGTAAACGATCACCCTAATGGCTGTAACGTAATAACACTTAGCAATAACGCATAACGATGCTCGATCACTTGTACAATTACCTATATAAATACAGGGTAGGCGACATGGTATCATTAAAACATTCGGTTTAATTACTATAGAAAATTACTAAGAGCTATTTTCACTAGGGTTACGACAGATAACCTGTGGATAACCAGTTAAGCGTAACTTAACACATTATTTAAAAATTTAAAGCCAAATTTATATGCCTGATATTTCACATCATCAGCCTATGATAGTCCACTGCTGGACGTAGGCCTCTCCTATTAACTATGCGTATAGACGCATTAGGAGATAAATGCCCATAATCGCCACGCTTGGCAAGCGGATTGGCGATCGCAGTAATGTGTCCACTATGATGACGCTGCTGCCCATCATCAATATTTTATCAAATAATGGTCAGTGACACTTCAATCCCTTAGTCGACTCTTACGACACCCGCAGGAGGAGTTGGGGTGGTTACAAATACAAATGTATTCTTACTGCCGTCACTACACGGCTGATATTTATAGAAGTTTTATCATTTTTATCTTGCAATGTGTTTTATAATCTTGAAATACAATTTCGAGACCATATCCTTTACTAGCAACTAGTGGAGAAGTTTCATAAGTTGCGAAACTTCTTTAGTGAATGTTCTCGACAATTTAAATTTTACAAGCAATCTAATCATGCCCAAACCGTCGGCAACTACAGTGTGTAAGTCTAATACGGGCGATCAATTAAACCAGGCATGGTATTCATTAGTGTGATCTTGGATTACAAGGTTTTTTTTTTTAAATTACTCTTAATTATGACCCCACAGATTTTTTCAAAGATTATCGGAGCAGCAATTTAGGTACGAACATTTGTTATTGTTGATATGGCAGTTATGTCATCTGCTTTTGAAATTAGCTGTCAACGAGTGTTTAACTCGCGTATGTTGCTCTACATTGCGCGCCGAATTATTTTGTATGGAAATTTTTGTTGCTCTTATTTTAAGTAAAAGTTATTTGAATGTACTTATTATGTCGTAAAGTAACACCCGTTAAGAGCTTTGCCCGTATTAGACTTACACCCTGTATAATGAAGTTTCTTTGCTATATATGCATTGTCACCAGAACTCAGCGTGTGCAACATTTCATCCTAACCGAAGACGGGGAAGGGGGTCAAATTAAGATTTCAAGATTGTCTTACATCACATCACATCATCAGCCTATCTCAGTCCACTGCTGGACGTAGGCCTCTTCTATCAACTATGCGTATAGATGCATTAGGAGGTAGGAGGTCCACTATGATGACGCTGCTGCCCGTCATCAATAAAATTAAAGAATGGTCAGTGACACTTCAATCCCTTAGTCGACTCTTACGACTCCCGCAGGAAGAGTTGGGGTGGTGACAAATGTATTCTTACTGCCGTCATCACACGGCAAAGTACATACCTTTACATAGTTATTTACAAGTGAAGCCAATAAAAGCGTGCCATTATTATATTTAAGACGATGTGATTATTAGCAAACGGATATGAGAAATTACAAATTGAAGGGTCCAAGGAAAAAACACGTCCAGTGCTTAAAAAAATCAAGGCAAATTCTCACCTTATTCTGTTAAAAGTAATGTGGTTTTTCGTTCTGTGATTTCAATTGATTAGACACGTTCTTTCCGTGGTTTCAATTGTTTTGTGAATTCTAAAATATAGTACTAATATCTATCCCTAAGTTTTTCTGCAAATCCAATAATAAATAGGCATAAAAATCAGCCAGACTAGCTGAAATGGCCCTATAATAAGTCAAATCATGTGCAGAGGACAGCCCAATAACATAAAGCCATAAAAACTTCGCACTGATGATAAAAACAAGACAGAGGTAAATTGTTATTGATTTAAACTTTCAAAATTTTTACTCATATTTTAAGAATTAAAATAAGAAAGTCATAAAAAAATGAATTTTGAAATTTTTTTTTGTATTTCAAAGTTTCTTTTTTAGTACAGATGGCGCCTTTTTTAGGCTCTAGTGCGAGAAGTGGGTCATTTGACGTCAGCTCCAACACTTCGGAGGGCCATCTGTACTAAAAAAACGTCGTACGAAACACGTGCAAAAACGATATTCGTAACTCGTGTCGATTTAAAACACTTCGTCGTGTTTTAAAACATCGCCTCGTTTCGAATTTCATGTTTTTCGCACTTGTGTCGGAATGTACTATTTTGCAAATGTAATTAAGACCAACCCACTTCTCGCACTAGCGCATAAAAAGCATCATCTGTGCTGGAAAATTAACTACCGTTTCTTTAACGTTTTGTTAGTGATCAGTAGATAGTTACATTATTGTCCTGAAGCAATAACCTCATTTTTTATCCTAAAAATCTGAGGTAGATAGGAATCGGCGATTATTTTACTACACCTTTACTGTTATAGACCTATTAAGGATATCGTTAGGGACATAAACCTGTATAGGAGAAGGTAGTAAAATTTAATAGCTCTGTACCTTTTGATGGTATTACCTATAGGTAGGGAATAGCTGTACAGTGTACTGACATAACATTTTTTGTATTGTATTATGGCGGTGGTGGCTCAGTGGTTTAGACTACGAACAAATAAAACATTGAAGCCGCACGCCGTACTAAATTGTCTTTAAAAAACGGTTCTGAATTTTAGTTGTAAAGTGTCACCCCCTCTTCAATACATCACGGTAATGAATTTCAATGTCAACCTATAGAAATTTAAACCGCCAAAAGTAGTTGTGATTGGTCCGTCAAAGTTTTGATTGGCTATATTCTATAAACATTTGTCAAAGATTTTGCGCTGAAATATGCGCGGTATTAAGAAAAGCGCTATATCCTGCCCATCTTGGCACAATTGAACAATTGTGTTTGGGGGCATTTTTGAGCTGGCATTAGACGTCCATGTTATATTTATTATGGTCGCAGGGTTTAGACGTTTGACTTTCAATCCGGAAGTCGTGGGTTCAAATCCTGGCTCGAACCAATGAGTTTTTCCGAAACTTATGTACGGAGTATCAGATGATATTTACCATTAGCTTACGGTGAAGGAAAACATCGTGAGGAAACCTGCATACATCTGCGAAAAAATAAGGTGAATGTGAAGTTCCCAACCCGCTTAGGGCCAGCGTGGGGACTATACCCCAATCCCTCTCATATATGAGAGGAGGCCTATGCCCAGCAGTGGGACATTATATAGGCTAAAAAATTATTATATAATAATATTATTATTACATTAAGGGCTGATTTTTCAATCGCCAGATAAACGTATTCGTTAGTTAAAATTATAACTATCCTTTTCTAAAGTCATCAGTCAAAACAGGATAGAGCTAGCGTTTATCTGACAGATATTGTTAACTGGCAATTGAAAAATCAGTCCTTAGGCCATTTTTCGCAACTCGATATCAGGACGGATTTTTATTTTGTTGTAGTTTTATCAAATTTTCCAAATTTGAATAGTTTAATATTTTTTTACTCAGATTTGCGAGTTCTTTCGATCCTCATTAGCAGAAAAAAGTGTCCCGAGAATTCCATAAATTTTTTGTCCACTAAGTTACGGTCGAAGAAAGTGTATGAAAAATGGTAACTCAATGGAATTTTCTTTTTGGGACAGTTTTTTATTTCTATCAGGATCGAAAGAGCTCGTGATTCTGAGTAGAAAAAATGTGAAAGAGTCCAAATTTGGAATTTTTTTAAAAACTACAACAAAATAAAAATCCGCCCATCAACATTCAACGTGTATTGTGCGTGGTCCCAACGCTGGCGCAATACTTGTTGGGAACTTCTCATACAACCTTGAATTTCTATGCAGTTGTGTGCAAGTTTCTTCACGATGTTTTCCTTCACCATAACAGTTTTTTTGTCCCATACAATCTTTTGATCCTGCACAGAAACTGGATAAAATAATTATGAATAGTGGGCTTATCTACGAACAAATAAAACATGGAAGCCGCACGCTATATTAAATTGCCTTTCAAAAACGGTCCTGAATTTTAGATGACAAGTGTCACCCCCTCTTCAATGCATCACGGTAATGAATTTCAATGTCAACCTATAAAAACTTAAACCGCCATTTAAAAATAGTTGTGATTGGTCGATCAAAGTTTTTATTGGCTATATTCTATAAACATTTGTCAAAGATGTTGCGCCGACATATCGTCGATTGTAATACGAATTAATATAACCACCAAAATGACGAAATTGAGTTAAGTATACCGTTCGACTGCAAATTTCCTGCTCTACCGAACGGTGTATATAAAATATTGATATCTAGAAAAAAATGTCGAATACGTTAACAAAAACTTTGCCATTTTGTTAGGTTTCTACGTTTTTTATTAACGTATGTAAGGGTTTCCAAAAATCATACACAATATTTTAACGTAAGTACGAATTTGTAAGTATAAAACATGTCTTTCCTAATGTACTCACCATATTTTTATAAACGTGACTGCTGTAAGCGCCGTCTGCATTGTATGGCTCATAAGCAACTCGGTTTCAATTTGTGAGTTACACTAAATTCCGAAATCCACTTTTGATGATTTTCATTGATTTGTTAACGTATCTCCAAATTTTTTTGAAAATATTTAACGTAAGCACCAGCCATTTCCTGAACTATAAGTGTGGTCGCAGTTAGTAACTGTCTATCAAATAGACCTCACAAAAATAAAATAAACAAGATAAACATCATTTCAATAAGATAACTAACTAAAAAGATACAACATACTTTATAAATGTCCATTTCGTTTTTTGGCCCTCCTGAAAAGTCGTCATTTGGTGGTTACATTAATTCATATTACAACTGACGATATGCGCGGTGCTAAGAAAAGCGCTATGTCCTGCCCATCTTGGCACAATTGAACAATTGTTTTTGGGGGCATTTTTGAGTTGACGTGACGTTAGACGTCCATGTTATTTATGGTGGCAGGGGCTTATAGAATACTTTAAACTAAACCTATTTCGAACATAATCGGTTGCGTAGTTTTGAATGACTATGGAACCCTACACGGAGCATGACCCAACAGACCGACTTAGCCAGTTTTCAAATATTCATATGTTTATTTTTGTAATATGTTCGAGTCTCACGTTCGTTTTAATACTTAAATTAGCCAGTTTTTTGAAAAATTCATTGGTTCGAGCATGGGATCAAACACACAATCGCTTCGTAAAAAAATCTCATAATATATTAGAATTGAGCTCACGATTTTGAGTAGAAGGGTGAATATCTGAGCATTTCAACCGCCTAATTTTGGTGGCATCATTTTAGCCGGAGTTTCTAAACGTCTTAATGTTATTCTTAGTTATTTGTATTAGGTACCGTGCCTCCTACAAATGACATAGTAGCACATAACGAATAGAAACTTCGACAAAAATTATGCCACCAAAATTAGGCGGTTGAAACGCTCAGATATTCACCCAGGAATCATATAAAAATACCTATATCACAAAAAAGTGGGAGGGGACAACTTTGAAAACAAATGGCTCACAAAAATCTAACTTGTCTGTCTGTGAAACGGATGAATCGATCGTAGTTTATTTTGTGTCATAGATAATTTTATCCCAAATTGGGTGAATATCAGAGCGTTTGTACCGCCTAATTTTGGTGGCATCATTTCTGCTGAAGTTTATATTCGTTACAATGTGCTACTTTGTCATTTGAAGGAGGCACGGCACCTTATACAACAAATATAACATTGAGACGTTTAGAAACTGCAAAAATAATGCCAACAAAATTGGGCGGTTGAAACGCTCAGATATTCACCTAATAAATACGGCAGGAAACATTTCTACTTTGATCAAGGAAATAGCTAATTTATATGGATCAGAGGAAAAGTTCGATGATCAACCGATAGCCAATAGTAATAACGTAACTCATCAGCTAGGATCATCGCTTACTGAAGTTTTGGAAAATGGCGAAGTGGCAAAAGTATACTAAGGTGGAAGTACTAGTACCCGACGGTGTACCAATACTCGTCATTATAGCTTGAGTTGCTATCGATAAGATAAAATCAACTATTAGGGCATTTAAACGATGATTAATGTAGGTACCTTTAATGCTTCATATCCCAACTTTGAAATAATTAGCTTATATCTAAATTATTTGCATAATTTTAAGACAGGCTGACGGTTATTAGGACTGAGTGTTAATATAATATTGTCCCAATATGTGACATTGAAACTTGTACCGAAGTGACGGCTATTGGGACCATGGGACTGCCAGCAAAAGCACCTGACGCTTACTCATACAATGGAGATGACTAAGAAAATTTTGAATTTTGAGAAATTTTGATATTGTCACCCTATAAAATAAATACTATTTAACAACACTAACAAACTCCTCTCCCAAAACACATGACAATACTTTATGTAGATTTATATATGAGCAAAATATCGTAATTCAAGTAAATAATTATTCTCTTGACATGTTGCGCACTAGTACTTCCATCTTAGTTGTTGAACTGATATCTACTTAGGAAATTGCAATTATTGAGCAATAATATTTACACTGTTGCAAATGCTAATATCTTCACGGAGTAACTGACAGAATTGCAACAGTATAGTACATTACGACACAAGCGCGAAAAACATGAAATTCGAAACGAGTGGCGATGTTTTAAAACACGACCGACATAGTGTTTTAAATCGACACGAGTTACGAATTTCGTTTTTGCACGTGTCTCGTACGCCGTTTTTTAGTACAGATGGCCCTCCGAAGTTTTGGACCTGACGTAAAATGAGCCACTTCTCGCACTAGAGCCTAAAAATACACCATCTGTACTAAAACATTTTTTTAGTACAGATTGTGCCTTTTTTGTGTGAGAAGTGGCTCATTTTACGTCAGGTCCAAATCTTCGGAGGGCCATCTGTACTAAAAAACGTCGTTCGAGACACGTGCAAAAAGGAAATTCGTAACTCGTGTCGATTTAAAACACTACATTCGGTCGTGTTTTAAAACATCGCCACTCGTTTCGGATTTCCTGTTTTTCGAACTTGTGGCGTAATGTACTATTTTGCATTTGTAGGTACCTACCAGTGCCGAAATATCGAGTGCTCCAGAATTGCAATTTACATGGCAAATATCTATTTTTAAGTCATGTGAATATGTAGATAATATTAGTTTAAAAACTTACCCCCTTATTCATAAGCGTTTGTAGACTTAACAAGCCGCTAATAATGGTTTAAGTCTCTTTTGCTAAGGACACATTGTTAAGACCGAAAGGGACAAAGAATTATAAGCAGCTTGTTAAGTTAACAAACGTTTATGAATAAGGTTAAGGGGGTTATATTCTGCGTAGAAAAGGTTCTTTAGAGGAAAGGAGATGGAAGCATTTAGAAAAGTAAGTATTTTAATAAACTATAGCTATCGCTTTGAACGTCGTAGAGCTCCGATACATGATACATCTATGAAAGGGACAACTGCAGCGTCGCCATAATGAGGGTGTTTGATACTTTTTCTGCCACTATGGGGTGGTAAGATGGCAGCACTGTGCGTAAGGCCCAACGAACTGTCAAAATAAATACCATTTTCATCACACTTGCTTTGTGAGCGCGCCATTGCTTGCATGCATCGCGGGAGTAATAGAAATAATAATATTATGTCTTAAAACTATTTTTTTGCTCGCAAGTGTGATGAAAAACATTGTATGCATCACTATCGGTAAGCGGAATACTAACTCGAGTCATGAAAAGCCATCCGCCTACGGCGTCGGGCTTCTAACACTCTCGTTAGTGATACCGTACTTACCTCCCTAGATGCACAATGTACAATTATTGATTGATGATGATTTTTTACTCACTGAAATGAATGATATATGTATAAGGGCGGATTTTTGTTTTGTTGTCGTATTTTAAAATTTTCCAAATTTGAACTTTTTTACATTTTTTCTGCTCAGAATCACGAGCTCTTTCGATCCCGATAGAAATAAAAAAGTGTCCCAAAAAAAAATCCATTGAGTTACTATTTTTCATACACTTTCTTCGACCGTAACTCAGTGGAAGACAAAAAAATTTATGGAATTCTTGGGACACTTTTTTCTGCTAATAATGAGGATCGAAAGAGCTCGCGATTCTGAGTAGAAAAAATATGAAAATATCCAAATTTGGAAATTTTGAAAAAACTACAACAAAATAAAAATCCGCCCATAAGCGGTCAGCTAAACACGTGGGCGATGGTACCCACTATCCTGTTCATTTCCGCATAGCAACTACTTTGTCGCAATATTTCCAATCGCCACAGCAACCTAAAGGTCGCCATAGTTGGCAACTTTGCTCATCTATTGCCGTCGATTCCATCAAACTTGTGTTATTGATCAGCTAACTTTGATCAGGGTGTTATAGTTGATCATGTGATTCACAGATCACCTCAGTTGTAAGCTCTCAATAATTTATATCTTTATTAACAAGTAGCAATGAGTTTTTCCGAAACTTATTTATTTATTTAAACTTTATTGCACAAAATGAAAGTACAAATGGCGGACTTAATGCCTTAAGGCATTCTCTACCAGTCAACCACTGGGCCAAAAAGAGAGGTTTGATAGGTTCTGGCTAGAAAATCGTAAAATGAAGTCACAACTATTGCAGTCTAAAAATTCAGATACTTAATAGACTTACACATATACTTTATACCATACACATACATATATACATACAAGTTTACCCACAATGATATACCAAGAAGATTATCAGTCACGCAACTTTGACAACAGAGGCTTGCGAAGTATGTGCTTGAAGGAGAGTTTACTCTGAGCTTTCCTTATAACGAGAGGAAGGCCATTCCAAAGGCGTATTGTCTGAAGAGTGAAAGAATTCGCCATAAAACCGGTACGATGAAGGGGAATAAGGAGTTTAAGGCTGCGGGCTTATGTCCGCAATATAAGGATGCTTAGCCAAGTTGCTAATCGCTAACGCTTAGTAGCGTATCGTAGTTTTCCCTCTCTGTCACTCTTTCATATTAGTGCGACAAAAACAGTTAGCTGCCTTTCGTTTACGATTGACGATTAAGCGCTAGCGATTTGCAACTTGTCTGAGCACCCTGATGATTTTTACTATTAGCTTTCGGTGAAGAAAAACAACGTGAGGAAACCTGCATACATATGCGAAGAAATTCAAAGGTGTATGTGAAGTTCCCAACCCGCCTAGGGCCAGCTTGGGGACTAAAGCCCAATCCCTCTCATAATATGAGAGGAGGCCTGTACCCAGCAGTGGGACATTATACAGGGTGATTGTGAGTATACCGACAGACTTTACCAATGCATTATCAAAAGAAGTCAGAAATATTATGTGACACATGTCATTTTCGGACAAAATTTTTTTTTTGTCAATCCTTTTTTGTGATATTTTGAATTCTTTTATACATGACCGGTAATAAATTGTATGGAAATATTTTTTTAAGGGTTTTAAATTATAATTCTAAACCCTTAAAAAAATATTTCTGTGTTGCCCCCCCCCCCCCCCCCCTCAACGAAGTCCTGGATCCGCGCCTGAGGATATTATATTTATTACATCATCATCATCATCATCAGCTTATGATAGTCCACTGCTGGACGTGGGCCTCTCCTATTAACCATGCGTATAGACGCATTAGGAGGCAAATACCCGTAATCGCCACGCTGGGCAAGCGGATTGGCGATCGCAGTAATGTGTCCACTATGTTGACGCTGCTGCCCATCATCAATCTTTTATCAAATAATAGTCAGTGACACTTCGATCCCTTAGTCGACTTTTACGACACCCGCAGGAGGAGTATTTATTACAATTAAATTTAATGCAACATTGTCATATATAAATGTAGGAACTATTCTTCAACTGTATATCTCTCTATGTTAATCTGCTCATTTACATACGATTAAGTATTCATTGCATCCACCATTGTGCCAAAGAGAAACATAAATAAAAACAATCAATCTCCTTACAATGACCATGCATCACAGCGAGACATAGAAGTCACGGTGGCACGAACAAAATTTTGCTAGGGACTTCCACGAGATATTATTTTATCGATAAGTTATTCTTTCTTATGACAGAAGTAACGTTATGACTTCGAGATAGATTTATCTAAATTAGGCTTATATTGTAAAGCAGTCAAGAATTAAGCTTACTTTGCATGTAAATTGATAAAATATTAAAAAAGTATAATAAATAAAATAAATAAATATCTTGGGACATCTTACACAAATCAACTTAGTCCCACGGTAAGCTCATTTAATTGTGATGTGGGTACTAGGCGACGATATATATAATAGATAGATACATATAGATACTTAAATACATAAACAGCCATGACCAAGGAACAACTTTACTAGGCTACGGAGACTGACAACTTAGTTGTTAAAGTTGATTTTTAATCGATTTTTATAAGTCCTAAAAACATAGATAGCATTGCAATTGAATACCGAAAGGAAGTCCCTAGTTAATTGACGTTGTCAAATTCTATGATCATATCTATCTCTGATCTAATTCTGACCACGTTATGAAAATATAATGTCATTGAACTTTTCTGGATTCGGCTTAGTTTAAAAAATATTGATGTTTAAAGAAAAACCTTTTTCATCATAACTCACTGAAATATGCCTGCACGATTACAATTTTTACACAAGTATCTACTTTTCATGCTAACTTTTCAATAATTGCAATTTTTAAGTACTTTACAGTGCTTTCTAGTTAAATACAATTTATGTTTTTCACCCTTTCAAATACAGCCTGTTTGGATTCTTTGTAGATATCCTCTCCGTGGAACAAAAAAGCTTGGCAGGACAAATGTACGTTTCACTCTGGCCTGTAGTTTAACTTCGTGAGTTTTCAACAAAAAGGAAATGTCGTTTTCTCTCAGTTTTTGAAACAATGTCCTGCTCAGGCAATAAAATTTGCCAGTGAATTTGCCAGTGAATAGTGTACAAAATAGAATACAAGGATATTTCCATAAGGTTAAGTTGAGTGAATATCTGAGCGTTTCAATCGCCTAATTTTGGTGGCATCATTTTTGCCGAAGTTTCTATTCGTTACAATGTGCTACTTTGTCATTTGAAGGAGGTACCTAAGTCATTTGAAGTAAGACGGTACCTTATACAAACGACTATAAGTATTACAATAAGACATTTATTGATGCCGTGTGGTGACGGCAGTACGAATACATTTGTCACCACCCCAACTCTTCCCGTGGGTGTCGTAGGAGTCGACTAAGGGACTAAAGTGTTACTGATCATACACTTGACCCGGGTATGTCTGAAAACTACGACCAAGACCACCGGGGGATGGGTAGCAGCATCCCTAAAGTGCGGTGGAGACACTGCGATCGCCAACCCGCATGCCAAGCGTGGCGATTATGGCAAATAACCCCCAAAATAAAATGATAGCACAAAAAAGGCCGCGGCCCCGAGGTTCCGGCGACCCCCGGTGCCCTGGTTATGGTAGCGGCCAGGGTGCTAGCGGGGTCAGGGGTGCTAAGAATCTCCGGCAAAGATCCGGCTACCACCACCGACGACCTCTGGCCCTGGCAACTTATAACACACGTACACTGCGGACCGACGAAAAGTTAGTGGAACTGGAGGAAGGATTGAGCAAGTTGCGTTGGGACATTGTGGGATTGTCAGAAGTCCGAAGAGAGGGCGAGGACACGATAATCCTAAAGTCCGGCAACTTGCTCTATTTCCGGGAGGGCGACCAACAGTCCCAGGGAGGTGTCGGGTTCATCGTCCACAAGTCCCTCGTAAACAACGTGGTGAAGATCAAGAGTGTGTCGGCTAGGGTGGCGTACCTTATACTCAGAGTATCTGAGAGATACTCGCTGAAGGTCATACAGGTGTACGCGCCGACTTCGACACACTCCGACGACGAGGTGGAGGCTATGTATGATGATATCTCAAAAGCCATGCATAGCTCCAGAACCTACTTCACCGTTGTTATGGGGGACTTCAACGCGAAACTGGGCAAGAGAGATGGTGACGAACTGAGGGTGGGGCAATTTGGGGTTGGACGTCGGAACCACCGGGGCCATCTGCTGGCTGGTTTCTTGGAGAAGGAGGGACTCTACATGATGAACTCCTTCTTTAAGAAACGCGAGCACAGAAAATGGACTTGGATGAGTCCCGACGGTGCAACTAAAAACGAGATCGACTTCATCATGTCGACGAAGAGACATATATTCAACGATGTTTCTGTGATCAGTACGGTTAAAACCGGTAGCGATCACCGCCTGGTAAGAGGCACGTTGAATATATGTCCTAAGCTAGAACGCTCGCGACTGATGAAGTCTACGCTCCGTCCTGCACTCCATCTCCAAAACCCCGAGAGCTTTCAGTTGGAACTCCAAAACCGTTTCGATTGCCTAGGCGATGATGTGGACGTATTCAACGACGGGTTTGTGGAAGCTGTCCATAGCGCTGGGTCTAAGTTTTTTAAGACCCAGCGGATAAATAAGACCAGAAAGCTCTCAGACTCCACTCAGAAGCTAATGGAAAAAAGAAGTGAACTGGTTCTACAATCCTCAGTTGATGCGACTTTATACCGGCAGCTCAACAGACAGATCTCTAAGTCCCTCAAACGCGATATGCGCCAATTCCGTACCAAGTGTATAGAAGAAGCCATCGAGCGGAACAAGGGCTCTAAAGTTTTTGCAAGGGATCTGTCTGTTGGGCAAAGCCAGCTCGCCAAATTAAAGACTGAGGATGGTAGAATCGTCACATCCAGATCTGAGCTGCTGAGTGAGATAGAGGGTTTTTATGGACAGCTGTACACGTCAACTAGCAGACCCGAAGTTGATCTAGCGGAAGACCTCAGAGCTAGACTGACCCGACACTATACAGAAGATATCCCGGACATCAGCCTGTGCGAGATTAGAATGGCTCTTGAACAGCTCAAAAATAACAAGGCGCCTGGGGAGGACGGAATTACAGCTGAGCTTCTGAAGGCGGGTGGTAAACCGATCCTTACGGCCCTTCAGAAGTTGTTCAATTCCGTCTTACTGGAAGGGAGAACGCCAAAGGCATGGAACAGAGGTGTGGTGGTACTGTTCTTCAAAAAAGGTGACAACGCTTTATTGAAGAACTACCGACCCATCTCACTTCTGAGCCATGTCTATAAGCTGTTTTCAAGAGTCATTACGAATCGTCTTGCACGCAGGCTTGATGACTTCCAGCCTCCCGAACAAGCCGGTTTCCGAAGAGGCTTTAGTACCGTAGACCACATCCATACGCTTCGCCAGGTTATACAGAAGACCGAAGAATATAACCTGCCCCTCTGTTTAGCGTTTGTGGACTACGAGAAAGCCTTCGATTCGATCGAAACATGGGCAGTACTACAGTCTCTCCAACGGTGCCAAGTCGACTACCGCTATATCGAGGTGTTGAAGTGTTTATACGAGAGCGCCACAATGTCAGTCCGACTCCAAGACCAGAGCTCGAAACCTATTCTGCTGCAGCGGGGAGTTAGGCAAGGAGATGTCATCTCCCCTAAGCTGTTTACCGCTGCACTGGAGGATGTCTTTAAGACTCTGGACTGGAGAAGGCTGGGTATCAACATAAACGGCGAGTACCTCACTCACCTTCGATTCGCTGACGATATAGTAGTCTTGGCTGAGACCTTGGAGGACTTAAGTACTATGCTCGTTGACCTCAGTAAAGCCTCCGAGCGAGTTGGTCTTAGGATGAACATGGATAAGACGAAAATCATGTCGAATTCCCATGTAGCACCAACTCCCGTAATAATCGGAGACTTTACACTCGAAGTTGTAGACGAATATATATACCTAGGGCAAACTATTCAGTTAGGTAGGTCCAACTTCGAGAAAGAGGTCAATCGTCGAATCCGACTCGGTTGGGCAGCGTTCGGGAAGCTACGACACATATTTTCGTCCAATATTCCGCAGTGTTTGAAGACGAAAGTCTTTAATCAGTGTGTGTTGCCAGTGATGACATACGGTACTGAAACGTGGCCGCTTACAATGGGCCTCATAAGAAGGCTCAAAGTCACCCAAAGGGCAATGGAGAGGGCTATGCTAGGAGTCTCTCTGCGTGATCGGATTAAAAATGAGACCATCCGCAGCAGAACCAAAGTAACCGAAATAGCTCTCCGAATCGCTAAACTGAAGTGGCAGTGGGCGGGGCACATTGCGCGTAGAACCGATGGCCGTTGGGGCGGGAAGGTTCTTGAGTGGCGGCCACGTACCGGAAGGCGTAGCGTGGGTAGGCCCCCCACAAGGTGGACCGATGACCTGGTGAAGGTCGCAGGAGTCCGCTGGATGCGGGTGGCGCAGGACCGGTCATTGTGGCAATCTTTGGGGGAGGCCTATGTTCAGCAGTGGACGTCTTTCGGCTGATATGATGATGATGATGATGATGATGAAGACATTTATTGATTTAAACTCACGATTATCACTTATTAATCGCGTAAACTTACGTTTAATTATATCCTGACGTTTCGGGCATGACGTTACACCTGCGACCACGGGTGTAACGTCATGCCCGAAACGTCAGTATATAATTAAACGTACCTAAGTTTACGCGATTAAGACCCGTTTGTCTTTAAAATATGGATAACATTACGATGTTTAGAAAATTTTGGCAAAAATGATGCCACCAAAATTAGGCAGTTGAAACGCTCAAATATTCACCCAGTTAGAGTAGATTAAAGGTAAGACGGGCCCACAAGGGCAACGCTCGAGTGGTTCTCGGAGGTGTGCAGCAGCGTTCCCGAAACCCCGCACATAGAGGGAGCGGTGGAACACCGCAAGGGTTTAGTCCGTGCGAGTCGGACATAACCACCCGGTTGCTCCCGGGCCGGGTGGTATCCATAACGGAATCCCCTGGGTTAACAAAAAAAGGGTCTATTGAATTATGGAATAACAAATCCTAGTTTTGTTTGTTTGATCACGTGTCTGTGTCACTGGCATAAGAGTCGGCTCCATTGAGCAGAAAAATAGTATACACACCTCGGCCGTTAAATGGGAAAGCCTCGGATCACATGTCATCCGAGACATTTCCCACTTAAACGGCCTTGGCATGTAATCTACTATGATTTGAGTTTCAAAAAACTTTATTCTGTATAAATTTAAACACAAATACCCACATACGTATACAGTGTCCGTATGAGGAAAGGGAAAAAAATTAAAAAATATTTTTTGAGATAGTTTGATTAATAAAATCCTTTTTTTGTGTATTAAGGCATTCAAAACATCGAAAAAAACTAATTTTTTTTTGCAGATTTCACCAAAACTCATTTAACATTTTTCGCTTCTTTTAGTCTCAGGAATATGCTCTTAGAATTTATCCTTTTCCTCGTGGGCACCTTGTATAGAAACAGCCATAACATGATACATCCCCTCTATTGCATAATTTAATTTAATATTCCAGGCTTCACAAGTACATGTATTTCAGCCAATACAACAGAACAACAATAGGGCTTTGTTGAATTATTCCGATTAGGAACCATTTGCAAGCTTGATTAGGCCAGGAAATGCCATTTACATTAGTTTAACATAGACATTAGTAAATAGCTTGCAGGCTAAGATCAATATGTACAGCTGCCATCAGATATGTATCTCTTTAGCGGGCATTTCACAGAGCGTAAACGACATCTCATTCATCTGGTCACGTTTTTTTGGAAGCGGCTGAATGATTTGAGGTTGGTTTTGGTTGTCTTATAGAGAAACGGGTGCCATATCTGACGACCGAAAATGGACAACCGAAGCTGCAGCCCGTTCCAAAAAAACGTGACCAGATGAATGAGATGTCCGTTTACGCTCTGAGAAATGCCCTTAGGTGTGCATGTTTTTGTTAGTTTTAATGGAAAATATGTATGGAAATTGAGAAATAAATAAATCTGAATCTGAATCTGATATATCACATCGCCGACGGTGCTTAATAATATTTGAACATGTACAGTCGACGTCAAAGATATCGTTTCGGTTTAGGTGCCAAAAATATATTTACACGACTTTATTGCCTTGACATTAAGGTCGTGTAAATATATTTTTGACGCCTAAACCGTAATAATATCTTTGACGTCGACTGTACTCTCCATGACTATGGCTTGCTTAGATATTTTAGTGCACTCTGGGCCTAATATTAAAAAAAAAATGTTTTTTGTGATATTTCGAATTTGTTTATACATGACCAGTTATAAGGTTGTAGAGAAAGTTTTTTTAAGTATTTTTAATTTTTTTTGTTAAACATTTTTCTGAAACCGTTTTCTCATTTTATCTAACGTTAATCAATGAGTATGTCAAGATATAAACATAGTGACCGATTTTTAATTGTGCAGGCATTTTTCAGTGAGTTATAATTAAAATACGTTTTTGAAAAACGTCATTATCTCTGAAACTAAGCCGAAACCAGAAAAGTTCATATGACATTATTGTCTCTAAATGTTTTCAGGAAAACACCCTTCAAATTTTAAAGACAAACGGGTCTTAATCGCGTAAACTTACGTTTAATTATATCCTGATATAATTAAACGTAAGTTTACGCGATTAAGACCCGTTTGTCTTTAAAATATGAGTGATAATCGTGAAAGTTTAAATCAATAAACACCCTTCAAGCTTCGGCAACTTATTATCCACCCTGTATACTTAGGTAACTTTTATATAAAAGACTATTTCAGTCTATTAGTTTTATTAGTTCTAATGATTGGGTTTCAATTTGATTACCTCTCTATAGCCATGATCAAAAGTTGTGAGATTCCATAAGAGTGATTTTGTATAATGCAAATATTATTTTAGATCACAGATTTGAGACCTTTTTAACGATATTATTTCCTATGTACCATAGTATAAAATTTTACATCTAAGTGGAAATGTCTACGAGTATTACATATACTCATACCGTTTATGGCAACCCTTAACTTGGCAGTGTATCTTAAAAGATACATTACTATTTGACCCACTTTTTGTATTTTTTTAAAGATTTTTTGCTCTATGCAGCGGCAAGGAGGCTAGAACACACGATTTTTTAAAATTCTGCCAAGTTTAGGGTTAAGAGGTGTCGTAAATAATATTCTCGGTCAATAAGTTCGGATCAGGTGGAATATTTTGTAAAACATACCATTTTAGGGTTCCGTAGCCAACATGGAAAAACGGAACCCTTATAGATTCGTCATGTCCGCCTGTCCGTCTGTCACAGCCGATTTACTCGGAAACTATAAATGCTACAGTAACGAAATTTGGTAAGGATATGTGTTGTATGAACCGCTACAGGATTATGCTACTAAATTGTAAAAAAAAAACCATTGGGGTGGGGGCCCTCCATACATGTAACTGAGGGATAGAAAATTTTTTTTAGTTGTATATAAGCGTGTGGAGTACTAATAGAAAGGTCTTTGAAAATGATATGAAGGTTTATAAATCTCATTTTTATTTTAGCAAATCGTTTTCGAGATATCAGCTCTAAAAGTCTGAAAAATGTCCCCCCCCCTCTATTTTCTAAATTACGCGATATAAAAAAAAAAAATGTTATGCACATTAATAAACTCTATCAACGATTTTTGGTTTGATTAAATTATCTCCTATAGTTTTTGAGGTATGTTGATTTAACTGTATTTTTTTTATAATAAATTGATAATGGTACGGAACCCTTCGCGCGCGAGTCCGACTCGCACTTGGCCGGTTTTTTTCAAAATATTTATAGGATGGACAGAATCTTTATTTCAAATCTGCTTGTAATGACATTTTCCTGAATTTATCATTGTAAAAAAATCTTAAAATTAACATTACATTGATTCGTACCAATTAGCGTGACATTAAAAAACCTTAGTTCGCCTTTTGTACATTAAGGTTTTCTTTTGTGCAATAAAGATTAAATAAATAAATATCGCTTATAATTGATAAAATTAACAACATGACTGACTTTTAATTGAAATTGTCTACTTATTAACTGTCGTTTCAAACCTGACTGAAATCTTCAATTTCAACCCTTCGGTCCACGGAAAGAACATGTCTAGTCAATTCAAATTACAGAAGGAAAAACCGCCTTACTTTTAACAGAATAAGGTGTGAATTTGCCCTGATTTTTTAAGCACTGGACATGTTTTTTCCGTGAACCCTTCAATTAAGGTTTTTTAATTTATCGCTGATTCGAAGAAATTCGCGGGGGTTTGAAGGGGTTGTACGGGACTCATAACTGGCCAGAAGAGGCAACTCTACCCTCTGCAACTCAACTCCAAATCCGCACCTTCCCGAAGGCAGTCGCCGGGTGAACCCTGTTAAGCCAAGCAACATAGTTGGGCGGCGACAGACGCGGATGGGGGGGCAGGTAGGATAAACAATTCCACCCCTACCTGTACAATAGAGAAATAGACAACCAGAAAGGACATCAAATACAAAACGTCATCTGCATTCTCTGTATCAAACCGAATTATAATAATTCAACACAAGCCATCAATGCAATAGAATCGAAAGGACTGTGCAGAAGAACGTGGGACCCCACTGCACCGGCTAAAATGTCCCAAGAACATTCATCATGGAAAGTCAATATAATTCTATAACGAGTGAGCAATGCGATCCGGACAGCATCCGGCGTCATTCAGGTTCCGGGCCTATTGATGTGAAATCTATGACCGAAGAAGAAGATATGAAGATGAAGCTGAAAATAACAGGAAGAAACACAAAATGCCTTAAAGTAGCTACATGGAATGTGTGGAGCCTCAAAACACCAGGTAGATTGGAAAATACCATTAAAGAAATAACAAGACTAGGTTGGATATTCTTGGCCTTAGCGAAATAAAACTGTCGGATAATGGTATCTCAAATACAGACGAGGCCACACTTTACTACTCGGGTAACCCAGCTGCTGACAAAGACCACCATCACGGGGTTGGAATCCTGGTCAAAAAAGAACTAACCAAATATGTCATTAACTTTCTGCCGTACTCCGAGAGATGTATACTACTGCAATTCAACGCTCAACCCTTCAATATTAGCATACTACAAGTATATGCTCCGACTGCTGACAAAAGCGATGATGTAATCGAAGATTTCTACAAACAAATAGATAAAATAAAGAAGAGCATTAAGTCACAGGAAATACTTATAGTAATAGGTGACTTCAACGCTAAAGTCGGGAAGAGTTCAGTGGAAAAAGTAGTGGGCGATTATGGGCTTGGCAAGAGGAACGAGAGGGGAGATAGATTGGTTCAGTTCTGCAAGGAAAATGATCATATTATAACTAACACGTGGTTCCAGCACCCTCCAAGGCGCTTGTATACCTGGACATCCCCAAAGGACAACGCCGAAAACATCATAAGGAACCAGATAGATTTCATACTCGTACCTTCAAGATTCAGGAATTCTGTCATAAATGTGAAAACTCACCCAGGTGCTGATATAGGATCAGACCACAATCCGGTGGTAGCAAAAATAAAAGTGAAATTAAAACAAGTCAGGAAACCGCTTCAAAGAAAAGTCAATTTTAACGTTGCAGGACTGAAGGATGAAGATACTAAAAACAGAACCAGGGGCTATTTAAATAATGAAATAATTAAGCTTGCAAATACCGAATCAGATTTAGACTCCGACGTAGAAAATAAATGGGGAAAGATTAAAGAAATTGTGATTAGGACTTATGAAACACAACTAGGTTACACTAAAAAGTCCCTTATCAAAAACGAATGGATAACACAAGAAATATTACAGCTAATGGACGAACGAAGGGAGTTTAAAAATACAAATAACACAAAATATAGAGTACTTAACAATAAAATTAGATCAGAAATAAGAAAAGAAAGAGAAAAATATCTGGAAAATAAATGTGAAGAAATAGAAAAATTAGAGGCGAAACATGACAGTCTTAACTTACACAAGAAAATAAAAGACTTTACAAATACGAATAGAACACACATCACAAGTAGATTATATAACGACCGTAATGAGCTAATCCTTGACAAAGAACAACAAGCCTCGACATGGGAGCAATATATAGAAGCACTTTTTAACGATGACAGAACAGATTCCAATTACAACAACATAAATGATGATCTGGAAGGGCCACCGATACTTAAATCGGAGGTACTGAGAGCTATAAAGGGCCTTAAAAGTGGAAAAGCTGTGGGACCTGACGCAGTGTGCGCGGAAATATTAAAGTTGATAGATGAAAGTAATGTTGGGGTTATGGTAGATTTACTGAATGGCATATACGAAACTGGAACAATCCCTAAAGATTGGCTTACGTCCACATTCTTACCTCTCTCGAAAAAAATAAGTGCTAAACACTGCAGTGACTACAGGCTAATCAGCTTGATGAGTCATGCACTTAAAATACTCCTCAAAATAATTCACAATAGAACTTTCAGCAAGATAGAGAACAACATCGGCCCAACACAATTCGGTTTCCGCAATGGTCTTAGAACTAGAGAAGCCGTCGTGTCTATACAAGTACTAATACAGAAATGTTTAGAATGCAGTAAAAACGTTTACGTCTGCTTTCATAGACTTCGAAAAAGCATTCGATAATGTAAGGCATGACAAACTGCTGGAGCTTTTGCAACGCACAGATATAGATACTAAGGACAGGAGACTGTTGAAGAATTTGTACTGGAACCAAACAGCTCATATAAAAATAGGACAGAAAAACCACAAAGACCTAAACATACGCAAAGGTGTACGACAGGGGTGTATATTGTCTCCATCTCTATTCAATCTTTACTCGGAATTTATATTTCAAGAAGCATTAGAAAATGTAGAATTAGGTATCAAAATCAATGGCAAGATAATAAACAATTTAAGATATGCAGATGATACGGCGATTATAGCAAACAATATGAATGAATTAAATATCTTACTAAATCGGTTAAATACACATTTCTGCAACTATGGCCTGAAGATGAACATTTCAAAAACCAAGTATATGATAATTAGCAAAAAGCATATAGATAATGAAGACTTAAGAATAAATGGAATTTCAGTAGAGAGAGTAACTAAATACAAATATCTCGGATACTGGCTAAATGAGAGATGGGATCCAGAGATGGAGATACGTACAAGGATAGAGATCGCCCGAAGTGCCTTTATGAGCTAAACTGTACACAAACCGACGGCCCCTACGTAAGTTGTCGTAAGTTGAAAATGGCAAGTTTACAGGAGAGCACTTTAAAGTTTCAAATGAGTACGGTGGTCACATAGTTCAACGGATTGCTTTGAAAATTGGCATAAACAATAACAAAGATACTGTCTTTATAGTGATATAATTACTTTTCTGATAAATTTCATATTTTTGCCGGAATTGCACTTACGACAGTATATGACGGAGAAGAGAATCTAAAAATTGTGGTATGTATTACTAACGTCACTTTACGCTGGTGGTCATAAATGGTCATTGATCGTAAGTTATACATACTACAGGATACGTCGGAATTATGCGTGTAAGTTTTGTCGTATCTGTTATTTACAACATTATTTTGCGGAAACATTATAAAAACTTTTTGTTAGTTACTATATTATGCCATTTAACCAACAATTTAATAGTATTTTTATGGAACCCTGATGGAATATTTTGAGAAAATTAAGCAGGTAAATAGTTTTTTGTATGTTTTATTATGAAAAATAGATCTGGTACAGTATTTTTGTACCGTTTCAGGAAAATGTCGTGTTGAATGAAGACAGGATTATGGAGTTGAATTAGATGTAGCTTATTTGTTTGCGAGTACTAAAAACTATAAAAATAATTAAAGATTTTGTGGCTCGAAACTACTTACCTACTGTGCACATGAAATACATCGAAAATATCCTGAATAGTTGCTATTTCGTTTGGCGAGGGCAGAAGTTTATTATTTGCAGATGCAGATTGAAGCAAAGAGTTCTCTTATAATGTAGTTTTCGTACTGGTCAACATTCTCATGGATAAATTTGAGCAGAGGGCATTCGAGAGTTGTCCAAATAGGCCGAGATGCTGGTTATGAAATTTGGATGACGTTTTTGCTGTAATTCTTCATAGAGTTGTTGATGTGTTACTAACCAATCTTAATGTGATGCATCCCAGAATAAAGTTCACTTTAAATAGAGAGGTAGATGGGACACTTCGTTTTCTTGATGGGTTAGTATTGCTAGGTCAGAATGATCGTCTGTCACAAAAAGTCTATAGAAAAGCTACCTTCTAACTGGTTTATACCATTATCTCGCAAACCTGTTCTCGCACAACTCTGTAATTCACAATACATGTGAAATAAGTTTATATTGTTTATTCACATCACATCATTGGCCTATTTCAGTCCACGGCTGGACACAGGTATCTCCTATTACCTCCTGTTATCTTAATTATTACAAATGTTGCAACATGTCAGACAAAACGAGACGTTGGAGAGCTTGGAGAGGAACAGATATGGTTGGAGACAAAGTCAGCGTACAAGGAGCTCAGGGACGTTTCGACATCACCACACAGTAGAGAGGGCACCAGCATTCTTGCCTCATATTAAAGGAGTGACAAACGCAATTGGACGCCTATTACGCCGGAGGTTTATCATTAAGATCATTTTGCGTCCTCATACCAATATGAGTACTTTTTACTCTCTCCAAAGGATGGGAATTCACTTGGCAGCTCGGGTGTTTATGAGATACCGTACAACTTTGGTAATGAACGACGTAATGAGTCTACAAGACTCAGACACATATGGAGTGTCATGGACAGTGAGATAGACAACTCGGCTGTGTCCACCACAGTCATACGATGCAGGCACATTGCATTTCCTAAACGCTTTGATAAAGCGATGATGCTGGTACGAGGTGCTACCTGCCACGAAAGATAAAAAGAGCTATTAAGATTAATTTCAATAGGGATGGGGCTGGACTGAGCCAACGGCATGGAAGCCGGTAATCTCCGAGCTAATAATGATGGTTTTGTGCATACAGTGACTTTGTGTGCTTCTCATCTGTTACGTAGTGTTTGGTGACACAAACCCGCAGTCGGACATGACATTAGTGCCGGCGCAAGACCACCATTTACCGAATATACATGAGTTTAACCGCTTAATTATAATTTTGTGCCCTTAGTTAGTACGTAAAAACAGTCTGTCATTCACAATTTTTAAATTATAATTATATCCATGGCAGATTAATGGTTTCTCTCACAGTGCAAAGACATTAAAAACAAAAATTACAATTAACAAAAATGCCTTCAGCTTCAACTACATCATATGAGATCAATAATAAGTGTTTTTCAGCGTAATTATAAAACTTAAAGAACAGTCATATCGCTTTAATGATTAGATACTGCAGCTGTTGGTGGTTTCATTCAGTCAGCAGTCAAGTCGGCGATCTGCAGACGATGATTTCACTGAATGACTGATGACTAAATACTCGTGAATGAACCCACCAACTGCTGCAGTATTTAATAATGTAAGTGATATGGTTGTTTTATTTTCGTCACTATCACAAAAAATGCCATTTTATTACAATGACTTTTACATTTCTTTATCGTTTGGTTCAAAAGAAAGCGGCGAACCTATAAAGTGAGCAGAAATTATTGAAATACGCCAACATTATAACTGTAAATTGTAGTAACTCTGTATTTGATCCGGCGCATACTGTCTTAAATATCACTTACCATAGAAATTGAAAAACAATTTCCGACGAAAAATGTCTCAAGTACACATACAATACAAAAAAATAAATAAAATCCAACGTAAATGGTAGTATGTTAAAACACCGATCTTAAACTCCGAAGTAAGTTGTGGTAAGTGATAACATACTACAGTATTCGCCGGTTTTATTAAAAAATTGTCAAAATTCATACTAGTAAACACGCACATGATTTCTGAGTGAAATGGAAAATATTGCCATCATTGCTTAGTGGTTTTAAATCATTTTTATGTCTGAGGCGTCTTTTATTTCATCTTTGACCACCTTTTGTTTTAACTCCAAAGACCGTTTCGAAATTTAATTTTGCTCCTGTAGTTAGTTTGAGTTTGTTCCCGATGCAGTTCCTTATTTTTATGATATAAAATGTATCGTTTATCCATTTTTGTCTCATCTAGTTGTTAGTTTTTGATAAAAAATGATCACTCACCAAAAACCTCTGCTCCACCGCGTATAAGATCGTAACTGGCACTTACGCTGCGCGAGCGCGAGCGGCCGCCCCGTATTAACTGTCGTAAGTACACTTACTACAGTATACGACGGTGCTTTTTTAAGTTACGATAGTTTTCGGGTGTCAAAAACCTATTTGTAATAGGTTTTTTAATTTTTTTCTTCGTGGAACGGAAACATTCCTAAAAGATATGATGATTTATGAAATAAATAAAAAATCCCAAATTTCAAGTTACGACAACTTAAGTAGGGGCCGTCGAAACAAGGACATAAAAATTAAATTGAGATGGAGACTTGTCAAATGTTATGTTTTGTCCATCCTGGCGTATGGCACTGAAGCATGGACCCTAAACAAATCCTCAGTTGAGAAACTGAATGCGTTCGAAATGTGGCTGTATCGAAAAATGCTTAAAATATCTTGGGTGGATAAGGTGTCTAACGAAGAGGTGCTTAACAGAATGCAGAAGAAAATGAAAGTACAGTGGAAACTGGATAAGTGGAACCTGGGTTAGTGGAAAACCTCTTTAAGTGGACCAAAAGTCTCGGTCCCAGTCCCTTGGCAACGAATTACCTCTATAAGTGGAATTTCGGGACCTCTGTAAGCGGAATCCAATTTTTCGTAAATTTCTTATTTTGACCTCTGTAACTGGAAGCATCAGTCTTCGTAACCTCTATGAGTGGAATAGCTTGGCGATATAAAATTTGTATTTTTAATAAACAGTCACAATGGGGGGGTAGTTTGGTTCGTTAATGGTTTGTGTTTTAACAGCAATCGGTACATGTATTGATTTATTTAACCATACTGGTTTACTTTGCATAAATAAATATTAAGAGAGTTTTTGTTTGAAATATACTAAGTTACTTTATAATAAAGGAAAGTTATTATTTTTGTAGGGAAGTACTGTGGATTATTTTCAGTATTGCTTTTTGAAATCTTACATGCCTATTTTTGTTGTTAACTCATATCTTCATACAGGTTTGTATGGATATACATATTATTTAATAAAAGATGATTATGTATTTAAGTCTCGATCTTTTTTGACCATATACGTGACCTCTATAAGCGAAATTACTAAGGCCAGCCTTACACCTGTAAGTTCTTACGTAAGTTATAGGGACGGGGCTATACTAAGGAATGAGATAGTGTTATTCACCTCTCATTCCTTAGTATAGCTCCGTCCCTATAACTTACGTAAGAACTTACAGGCGTAGTTCTAGTCTAACACTTACAACCTCTGTCAGCGAGAGCCTCTGTAAGTGAGAAAACGTTTTATTTGAACCTGGTTAAGTGGAAAACTCAACAACAAAACGTCAACAAGTATATATACTTAGGAAAAGAAATATCTTTTCAGGATAGAAATGAGGAAGAAGAGGTATAGAACGTCGGATAAACATGAGCTGGAAAAAATACTGGTCCCTTAAAGAAATAACAAAAGGGGACTATCCACTACACCTCAAAAAAATAGTGATGGACACATGCGTCCTGCCGACGCTTACGTATGGCTGCCAAACCAGTACCTACGACACTAAAATAAAGACGAAACTTGTGAGTTGTCAGAAGGCGATGGAAAGAAGTCTTTTAAGTATTAAAAAAATACAAAAAATAAGAAGCGAATCCATACGCAAGAAGACTAAACTCACAGACGTCTTACACTACTGTCTAAGTTTAAAATGGAGATGGGCTGGCCACGTGGCACGATACAACGACAAAAGATGGACAGTAGAAGGGACAAGATGGAAAGGGCCGAGTGGGAAAAGGCGAATAGGAAGACCATTGAAGCGCTGGAGTGATGACATCGTAACCACAGCGGGGAAAGAGTGGCTAAAACAAGCCAAAGACAGAGAACACTGGATTAAACTGGGGGAGGCTTATACCCAAACAGGGGTTCCTATCAAAGAAAACAATAAGGAATAGAGAAAAAGATAAAAATTAAAAGAACTAAATTATTATATTTATTGTTTTTATATTATAAGTGTAACTTGTGTAAATGTAATACTTAGGTGATGGGAAATAAAAAAGCTTTATTATTATTATTATTCTCTTTATTTATACATCTTCTTAGGTCAGGTTATTTTATAATATGGTTATAAAAATAAAATACAATAAAACATACAAAATCAATACAAAACATATAAACATACTATAAAAAAACCTAACCTAGGGTGCCGCCGGCAACGGGGCAGGCCCAAGCTGCCGGTGGTAGGGCTACAGGGAGAGGAACCGCCGGACTATGCGCGCCGTGTCCAGGATTACCGCCTTCTGCATCTGACCCTTGATCCAACCACCTAGCGAGAGCCTCTTGAGGTGTTGATCGAGACTCTTCGCCATGAGACCATTCGCAGAAAAAATTATTATTATTATTATGTTTGTATCTCCTTTAGGATCACGGGCTTACAAATCCCGGTTTTTTGATAGGCTTGCGCGGGGATATAGATCCAACACGTAGAGGCCCTTTGGAGAAATTTGCTGTGTTGTACACCTGCTGCAACCCATTCACGGGCACAAATACATATCCATTTATTATTATTATTATTAAGTGGAAAACTGGATTAATGGAAAACCTGGATAAGCGGAACTAAACAGCCGGTCCCTTGCGATTCCACTTATCCAGTTTCCACTGTAGTGCTAACATTGAAAAAAAGAAAAACAGCATATTTTGGCCATATCTATAGAAATAGCAAGTATGAAATAATCAGAAACATAATAGAAGGAAAAATAGAAGGAAAGCGGGGAAGAGGAAGACCTAGAACAACTTGAACTAAAAACATTAGGGACTGGACCAACACTAAGGACACCACCACTATTTCCAGAACGGCAACGAATAGAGAAAATTTTCACATGATGATCGCTGACATCCGATAGGATATAGCACCACAAGAAGAAGAGTTCGCGGTATGCCCTTTCTTGTATACATATATATGACGCCGACTGTACATTTTCCATTTCAAGTCACACCATAAACGCAACTCGTAAACGTGGTCACTTTATGTATCGGGAAATGTGACACCGAACTTTGGACGGAAAACGCCCTAAAACTTATGAAAACTGACGGGAGATACGTTGTTTTTCTTAACGGGGTTGAGTGTTTGTTCCAATTCTTAGTGAGATTTGAGTCGAGTATATGGAAAGAACTTTATTTATTAGTATCAACGGAGAATTGTATACATTAGGTATCAAAATACACAACATTGTTACACATTAGAAAATCCTAATGTGGCCCGGGGCATAGTTCCCAGAACGCTCGTCGCATTACCTCTTTGTACGGCTAAACTGAGCCTCTGGGCGAAGTGCGACCCTGCCCGTAGGTCGCCAGACACACCGATCAGTTTTTTTGAAATTTATTTCACGAGTTTCTTTGTGCCTGATATGGAAAGAGTACAATTAATAAAAAAAATGTTTATAGGCACAGAATACTTATTAGTCCAAGTACGGAAAACCATCTCCAAAAACCCGTTTAGAGAGATACTGACTCTTGCTACGATACTATTAAGTTCAAATTCCCACCGCGCAACGCTGAATATCACGTAGAAGTGCGCTCTCTTTCTATCGCGTAACTCGTACCTTTTCTGAAAAATAAGGTTGCTTCCTTTTAAAAATTGATATAATCTTAATATTTAATTACTATGTTTTTATAAAGTTTTTTTTATTGTTCATTGTTATAGATATAATCAATTTTCTGACAGCGGTCGAATTGGTACGTCGAATTCGACGAACAACATTCGCGAGTGCGCGTCTGCGCGACTTACGCCGCGGCCACGACATTGGTCTAAGACGTGGCCGCGGCATTACGTCATTGCTCGCCGTGAGGCCCTACTAATTGCCTCCCCGGGGTGGCTCTGATAGCGATAACCATAGCCTATGGACGCTGGCAATAGAAGAAACAATTTTTTATACAATTTTCGCACCTGTTACCAAAGTGTGTGAAATTAGGGCCAGGATAACGTTAAGCTAGTTAAATAAAAAAATACTAAGCTAGTCGGAACTAGAAGTACAATCTGATACTCACCATTAATTATCATGATAATTAAATTGATTCTGCCAATACCTGAACAAATCAGGTTTTGGCAGAATCAATTTAACTATCCCAGCCAGCTTTTGCCCAAGCAGATAGCTGGTATTTGCACTAATAGGACGATATATGTGTTAGTTTTTAGTAAAACGTCCCACTTTGTTACTTACCGTAAAGACGAGATGTCCTTGTATCTTCATATGAATAAACTGACAAAGCGGCTATACGGCAAACGACAAAGTGAGACGTTTCACTAAACTCACTCACATATGCTTTCTAAAAGCATCACAGACTTTGATATGGCTCTCACAGCGTATAACGCATATGCCTATTTCCGAATGTCGTATGGTCTAGTAATGTGGGGACAATGTACTGATATTGCAAATATTTTTATCCTTCAAAAGAAATATTTTAGTAAGGACTATGCGTCAAAATGGACCAAAATCCAACAGAGCTGGGAGTAGGATCATTAAAAATTTCTGTATATGTACTTTAATTCATTCTATAGGTGCAAAGTTGAATTCCATTGGATAATTTTATATGAGTAAGGCGTTCTGCTTGTACTCTCTAAGTAAAACACCGTCGTCCACACACCACAATCATCATAGTATTTACGCTGACTCAAACATTGACCAAATCAAACTAGTATTCGTAATTAGAGTGGCTGTCTACCGAGTTCGACTATTTGAACAAAACACGAAACTGTTAAGATCATAAAGAGATTATGGCAGGTGATAAACTGTGACCTTTGACCCGGGTTAGTAGACAAATAAAGACATTATAGCCATTGAAGCGTGTTCGTCTAGCACACCTTTACAACCATGGTCTAATGACACCTTTATAGTTATCGCCATGATTTAAGCCCGTGTTATAAGGTTGACGACGTGGCTCCTGAACAATGTGACATTATACCATTGGTCAGAAGAAAACAAAAAAATGCATACGAACCTAAAACTTACATAATTTTATAACTCTTTGTGTCACAGGTATCTGTCACCAGTCGTTCAAATATGAACACATATTCGTTCATATTAAGATTTGTTTTTAAGTATACTAGGTGGTCATCATTATAGTTGACCACCAAGACGAAAAGGGATAAACACGCACTTTTAGAACACAATCTTGGTTTTATTACTAACTTAAAACCTTAAACCTTAAGTTCAAATTTCAGTTAAAATTATTGATATTTATTAGTATTAACGTAAAAATATATCTGCGAACGTGTTACACGATATTTGTCAAAGGCGTCAAATGCTATGGAAAGGCAGCCATGTTTGTTTACATTTATTTCGGGTTCTACTGATGAATGGTATCATCATCATCATCATATCCGCCGAAAGACGTCCACTGCTGAATATAGGCCTCCCCCAAAGATTGCCACAATGACCGGTCCTGCGCCACCCGCACGAATGGTATACACCGATTTTTTAATTACTCGCATTTTTTTCTGTATCTTTAATACAATTATAGTGCTCAAAACATCAGGTAAATAAAAAAAAATGCTGCTACTTTTATGGAAGTACTCAAGTCATTTTATTAAATAAATATGATGATTGTTTTAATTTTAAGTATTATAGTACTACAGTTAGTACAGTCAAGGACATAAATATGTATACACTATTTTATCTTATGCCGTAAAAATGAGGTGCAAAAATATGTATACACTGGTATACATATTTTTGCCCTTGACTGTACTTTGGTCAACCAGTCAGTCAATAGAGAAAGGCGTTTATGAGCACCCAACTCTTTGAGAATACTGTTTTTACTATAGGTATTCGTAAAAGATAACTTTATTGCACAATTTAACAAAAAAACCGGCCAAGTGCGAGTCGGACT
The DNA here is from genome assembly GCA_025490895.1 of Thaumatotibia leucotreta. Classification (NCBI taxonomy): domain Eukaryota; kingdom Metazoa; phylum Arthropoda; class Insecta; order Lepidoptera; family Tortricidae; genus Thaumatotibia; species Thaumatotibia leucotreta. The sequence continues at coordinate 507,701 of JALPQI010030316.1, read as the reverse complement.
CGCGCGCAAAGGGTTCCGTACCATTATCAATTTAATATTTAAAAAATACAGTTAAATCAACCTACCTCAAAAACTATACAAGATAATTTAATGAAACTAAAAATCGTTGATAGAGTTTATTAATGTGCATAACATATATTTTTTTTAGAATTTTATATCGCGTAGTTTAAAAAATAGAGGGGGGGGGACACATTTTTCAACTTTGAGAGCTGATATCTCGAAAACGATTTGCTTAAACAAAAATTTGATTTATAAACCTTTATATCATTTTCAAAGGCCTTTCTATTAATACCCCACATGCTTAATATACAACTAAAAAATTTTTCTATCCCTCAGTTACATGTATGGAGGGCCCCCACCCCAATGTTTTTTTTTACAATTTAGTATCATAATCCTGTAGCGGTTTATACAACACATATCCTTACCAAATTTCGTTACTGTAGCATTTATAGTTTCCGAGTAAATCGGCTGTGACAGACGGACAGACGGACAGACGGACAGACGGACATGACGAATCTATAAGGGTTCCGTTTTTGCCATTTTGGCTACGGAACCCTAAAAAATACAAATGGCGGACTTAATGCCTTGAGGAATTCTCTACAAGTCAACCAATGAATCAAACAGAAACTTGTATTCAGTGCTGGATTATCCATAGTGAAAAAGAAATACGAAACAAAAATACACCGCTAAATATACATATAAAATTGTCAATTACACATCCATATACATACATAAATAAATAATGTAGGTACCCGTAGGATGATCTGTATATTATACAGATCATCTATCACTGAGTCTTATTGCATGCAATCCCAGGATTCATAATGAACGTAGTTACACGATAACGTTCCAACCCACGTGAGTTTGACATAAAAATTGATGACTTTGGCAGTTGACAGAAAGTTTAGATTTTAATGTCAAACTCATGTGGGTTGGAACGTTATCGTGTAACTACGTACCATTTGTATGTAATCACGAGATTTGACAAAATAAAATCTCGTGATTGCATACTTTAAAATCCCGGGATTGAATGCCTTACGTGAGCCTGTTAGAGGCTGGTATTCACTGCAGTGAACTGTTTTAATATGTATCATGAAACTCACTGAAAAAGTTCTATAGTTATCTATCACAAGTCATCGACACGCTACGTCTACGCGTCTCTAATACGATCGCAAAATGTAATCATTTCATTACAGTCTTATCTAGTCGTAAATAACCAATTATTTGTCCTAACACGTTTATCTTCGGTCCCAGTATGCCATGTCTTTATTGGAGGTGGTTGTTCTTTTGTCAATTTTGGGGATATGTTGGTCGTTGCAGAGTTATATGCACGGGTCGGAGTTTGCGAAGAGGGACCCTTTTGTGTCGCCGCCTCAGGATCTTACGCCTAATTTTAAGGTATTATAATCAAGTTTGTCAGTGTCAGTCTTTGATCAGTGTGTGTTGCCAATGATGACATACGGTACTGAAACGTGGCCGCTTACAATGCGCCTCATAAGAAGGCTCAAAGTCACCCAAAGGGCAACGGAGGGGGCTTTGCTAGGAGTCTCTCTGCGTGATCGGATTAAAAATGAGACCATCCGCAGCAGAACCAAAGTAACAGAAATAGCTCTCCGAATCGCTACACTGAAGTGGTAGTGGGCGGGTTACATTGCGCGTAGAACCGATGGCCGTTGGGGCGGGAAGGTTCTTGAGTGGCGACCACGTACCGGAAGGCGTAGCGTGGGTAGGCCCCCCAGAAGGTGGACTGATGACTTGGTGAAGGAGGAGTCCGCTGGATGCGGGTGGCGCAGGACCGGTCATCGTGGCAATCTTTGGGGGAGGCCTATGTTCAGCAGTGGACGTCTTTTGGCTGGAATGATGATGATAATCAAACTTGTTGATTTAATGTAAGTTTTTGTGAGACATAATAGCTACAGATGTAATTAGAGTGCTAGTCGCGAACGCGGGGATGGTGTTTGATAATCAGTAATAGGAGAAGCCTACGTCCAGCAGTCTTGTCATCATCATCATCATCATCAGCCTATGATAGTCCACTGCTGGACGTAGGCCTCTCCTATTAACTATGCGTATAGACGCATTACGAGGTAAATGCCCATAATCGCCACGCTGGGCAAGCGGATTGGCGATCGCAGTAATGTGTCCACTATGATGACGCTGCTGCCCATCATCAATCTTCAATCAAATATGGGCAGTGACATTTCAATCCCTTAGTCGACTCTTACGACACCCGCAAGAGGAGTTGGGGTGGTGACAAATGTATTCTTTCTGCCGTCACCACACGGCCAATCCTGTAATATGCTGATAATTTGACTCGTAATGACTGAGGAATACTGTCATCAAGATTAACGAATTCAACTTTGCACCTATTTAGGGCGTTCCATGACTATGGGACATAAAGGGAAAGTAGCTTGAATATTCTAGAGAGGATATTTTGCTGAAAGTAGACAAATAAAACAGCATTCAAAAATTTTCAAAAAATTACTTGCTTCACCCGGAAATAAAAACCAACTACAATTATTATTCGAATTTCGAACAGTAATATTTAGTTTTCAAAATAAAATAAAGTCTTCTTTCAGCGAAATATGCTACCTACGATTTTTAAGATACTTTCCCTTTATGACCCATAATCTTGGGACACCCGGTAGAATGAAATAATACATATGTGAATGAGTAAAACACACAAGCAGACCTTTTTAATGACACTACTCTCAGCTCTGTTGGATTTTGTCACGTCCATTTTGACGCATATTCCTTAGTGTACCAGACAGTAAAATAAAATAAATGACCCTTTCAATTTCCATATCTGCTGAACCATGCTCCCAATGCTTCACAAATCGACTTCAAGTATCGACACGATGATTATATTGACACTTCTCGGTATCCCCTTTCAACAAGGGACTCCATGTCACTTACGTCACATTAAAGTGACATTTCGCTGCTATATTTACGCAACCTCGTATTTGACTCACTTAACACAAACCCGTATAAAAACTGAAAGAAAGGTGGTATTTCCATCGATTGCTATACAGGGTGCTCGCGAGGAAACCGAAATATTTTAATGCTGAATTCTTGAGCATATTATTTAGAGTATTTAATGTTACATAAAATTTCCTGGATTCGGCTTGGTTCCAGAGATAATTAACCTTTTTTCGAAATAAGTTTTTCGACGTAACTCGTCATAAAACTCTTTATGATTCTAATTCTACCTTTTGCCTGACAATCAAAAAATAAGAATAGACTTGACGAAAACACCTGTCCCTAAAAAAATATTAAAAAAAAAAATTGTAACATGTTGTTATGATAAAAAGTATTGGAAATGTTAAAAAGTATTCAATAAGTCTAAAAAAAAAAGAAAAAAATTTTTTTTTGTACAATTTGACATTAGGTCTCATAATATTTTTTGTTTATTTTGATGTCTACAATGCATAGTTAAAATCTTTCGGTTTCCTCGCGAGCACCCTGTAGATCCGAGGTTGTAAGTAAAGTGACATTTGCAAACAATTCGATAGGCATGTGTTGAAAATGGCGTCATTGAGTTCGCTGCACGTCTGGTCCAATATTTTCCGATTCATTGCTCGTTTTAGATTCTCGAATTTCGTTGGATTTTACTTGGTTTATATGAAGGGTCCACGTAAAGAGCATGTATAGTCAATTCAAATTACAGAAGGAAAAACCACCGTACATTAAACAGAATAAGGTGTGAATTTGCCCTGATTTTTTTAGGCTTTGGACATGTTTTTTCCGTGGACCCTTCACATGGCGTTTCTTTTTAAGTTTCTTTAGAGTCGATGGCAAAAAAGTTGTACAAATTTGTGTTAAATACATTAAAAGTAATTTTGATCTGGTTAAAACAGACTTGTGTGTAGTTTGTAGTATACCGGGTATGCTATCGGCATTCACTCACTTACTGTATCACAATGCTGACAAATAGATACAACACCACTAGATATACATTACTTTGAACATTCATAATGAAAACATAGTTCTATTTATGTTAAAACAAAGAGAAGGGAAAATGAATTAAATACTTAGAACAAACATCGAATAAGCTTTGCAATAAGTTGAAACAATAAAAGTTTTAAACTGTATTAATGAAACTCTATTTAGTATTAAATATGAGTTATATGAGTAGTGATCGGACAATGGAAGCAAATCTTTACCAAAACCTGTGAAGCTGACATTAAACAAGGTTTTGTAGTCCCCTGTTTCTCCTCCAAAATAGATAAACAACAGAATGTATTTCATAAATATACCTCGATATTTTTCTAGCAGGAACGAGAGATTGACAAAATTTAGCATCGACATAACTGTTATCGATGAGTTAGTGATGAGTGGTCGATAAATAAATTTAATAAATAAATAATGTGCTGTGACTTCTACAAGAAATTACAAGAATGCAAATCATACTGAAATAAATAATATATTGTACATTATTTTTCTTATATGTTGTATTTAATACCCGTCAAAGAACAAAGACCCTTAAAATTTACGCTAACGCTATGGGAAATAATTAATATGAAGTATTCAACATTCAAAATAGAGCCTAGACGAGTCCTGGATTTCTTGGTTACTTAAATTTATGAAGTTAGCATGTTTATGAGAATAGGGTGTATTCATCGATAACATTTATATCGATGTTTCATTTTGTCAATCTCTCGTTCCTGCTAGAAAAATATCGAGGTATACCTATTCATAAACGACTTGAGAAAATTATTGCCCATGTCGGTATTACTATGAATTACAGAATTCTCTCACTGTTCACGTCGTCATAACTAACAATGTACAAGCAGAACATTCTCAAAATTACGGGAATTTCCAAGAATTTTCATGAGAATTTAAGATAAGTTCTCAATGAGAATGTTTCCATGAGAACTGTTAAAATAGGGTTATGAAGAATAATGTATTTTCATAATTGAGTAAATAAGGCGTAAAATATACCTTGAAAGGATGTCTTCTACAGGGGTGGAAAGGGACGACGTTCCTTCCCGCTACCGATCGAGTCTACCAACCATTACCATGAACTTTCAGTATGGGACCAACATCGAAAGCGCACATGGAAAATTGACTTTTCCATACTATTGAACTCTAACTTATTACTCACTTTGTATGAGGGGTTAATTTTTTTTTTAATATTTCGATGTTGGTCCCATACTGAAAGTTCATCGTAATGGTTGGTAGACTCGGTCGGTAGCGGGAAGGAACGTCGTCCCTTTCCACCCTGTATACAACGGATTTGGCATGATTAGCTTGCTTGTAAAAATTAGATTGCCAAGAATATTCTCTATCTCCTCGGTACATTGCTAGTCATAATAATATGTTTCGTCATTTGTCCACATAACTTACGGCACTCCAAAACTACTACGGTATAATTTTGCCCCAGACGTCTATAATTTTTATTACCCAATTACAAATTCACAAGTTACCTAAACTGCGAACAAACGTTGTAACTTGAGAACCCTTATTAAATTGAGGGTCGAGATTTCAGCCTCACCGTTACCTTACAAGTTCGGGGTTACTATCAGAAATTAGGCTAGTCGCACACTGAATACATTTTTCTCACTGATTTCATCGTCATTGTCATTCATTACTTTAGTCTGCCGATGCCGTCCAATCTTCAGTGCTACTTTTATCTTTTTTATTATTATTTATTTATTTTATTTTAAACACAGTAAAAAAATACAGATACAACATGCGGATTAAATGCCATAAGGTATTCTCTTACCCGTCAACCTACAGGCCAAACAGAAGAAAAATAATGGCGCGGGATGTGAAGAGTTCATATTTAAATACACTAACAAAATATGAGTACTTGCTAATAATAATATGGTTTCCATAGATATGCAATATACATTAGATAAAGCAATAAATATCAAAATATGTACTTAATAAATACAATATAATATAATATATCTGCTATTTACTACCAGAGTATTACGTATATACCAGAGTATTAAGTACCAGAACATTAATCTTGAGAATTGTCAAAGGGCATTTCTCCGAGAGTTTCAACCGCCGTGACTTCGGTGGGAACATTGGTACCCGATTTCCGTGGGTATCTCATAGATTTTTTGGATATCTTAGTAATTGTCAACTACGTCTACCAATATATTCAAAAGTTCTTGCAGCTCTCACGGGATTCGTGTGATAAAGCTGCCACCGAAGTCACGGCGGTTGAAACGCTCGGAGAAATGCCCCAAAGAGATGCTTGCGCAGCTTGCGCTTTACTATGACTTAGTTTGAGCCTTTTTTCGTTTTTTCTTAATCCAAGATTACCAGATGGCTTATGATGGTCGCGTTTTATCCAATTATCGCGCTACGCGTCAGTTCCGCACTTGCATACTTGTTAGAACGTGACAGCAACGCCGACAAACGATTAGACGTGATACCATCATAAGGGAACATACCCAATTACCCATACTACGTGACCCTTTTTAAGCGTTTTTTGACCCCCCCCCCCCTCTCCCTGGTAACCAAGCGTAGTATATGCCAAGACCCCCCCCCCCTCCTAGTTTTCACGTAGTATTTTTGACGTGACAACGTCTTATAAATTGGTTTGCCGGGTGACACTTCAAGAAACTGCGTTACGCTCCGCTCACGTTATGCGCTCACAATGAGAGCGAGTGAGAGGCACGCGTCCCTTCCACTCGGGCATGGTTAGCCCGCCTAAGAGCGAGAGAGACAGACATAAAAAGTCGTTATCACGTAAAACTGTCGCCCGTATACCGACTTTAGAGGCAACCAATTTTTTGGTCTTTGAAAACGCGTACTACGAGAGTGCAGGCGTAGGTTACATAGTAAATTTAAATTGTATAATTGTACATTTTGTTTTAAAAAAATTTAATGTATTTTAGTACATTTATTAATGCATCAAGGGCGGTTAAAAAGGAACTCTCCTTTTTCTGCATCTGCCTGTAAATTTAATTTTGTTAATAAAGCTTCACCAGCTCGAGTTTTCCAAAAGTCACGTGACAAGATACCAGACCCCCACCCTCCTCCTGGTTACCAAGAGTGGTACTTTGACGGACCACCTCCCCCCCTAAACAGGTCACGTAGTATGGGTATGTTCCCTATGCCAACTGGTCAAGACACACACGCGTAATGGCCCATTTGCAATTATTCCGGTGGGATCATAAAAAATAGCCTCTACGAGTATGTGCAGACAAAAAGTGAGTGAATTATAGATGTAAAACTAACTAAACTGCCATAAAAATTTACTGACTTCGAATTTTGTGGATTCACTGATTGAAATACAGTAAACGACTTATAATACTCCTAAATTACACAGTTTCTCTGTTTTGCCCGATGGTTGACTGGTAGAGAATGCTTCATAGCATTAAGTCCGCCTTTTGTACGATTTTTATTTTGTGCAATAAAGATTAAATAAATTGGTCAGTAAAAAAGGCTAATATTTGTTATATTTGATATATATGTTTTTGTTCATATTATTTAACTGGATAGATGTAGCACCGCCCACAATCTCTCTGCTTTGCCTTAAGGTTGACTGGTAGAGAATGCCTCATGGCATTAAGTTCGCCTTTTGTACGTTAAGTTTTACTTTTGTGCAATAAAGTTTAAATAAATAAATAAATAAATAAATATTTTAACTGACATCTATTTAAAAAGCACTAAAAGAAAAATGTTCATAGACAACACAAATATAAAAAGCGTTTTGAAAGGGTTTTTTTTTTCGTTTCAATAATCGCCACGCCGGCAAGCGGATTGGCGATCGCAGTACTAGTGTGTCTACTATAGTTGCCGATTTTTAAGAATGAACTTTTGACAGTTATACAGGGTGTTCGTTTCGATATGCTATAAATAAGACAGGTTACTTGGGACATTAATAGAAGTTGTCTGGTATACAGGCTTTTGGAAAATTCGATAAAAAAGATTTTTTTTTGTTTTCATACATAATAAACTCGGTTGGGCAGCGTTCGGGAAGCTACGACACATATTTTCGTCCAATATTCCGCAGTGTTTGAAGACGAAAGTCTTTAATCAGTGTGTGTTGCCAGTGATGACATACGGTACTGAAACGTGGCCGCTTACAATGGGCCTCATAAGAAGGCTCAAAGTCACCCAAAGGGCAATGGAGAGGGCTATGCTAGGAGTCTCTCTGCGTGATCGGATTAAAAATGAGACCATCCGCAGCAGAACCAAAGTAACCGAAATATCTCTCCGAATCGCTAAACTCAAGTGGCAGTGGGCGGGGCACATTGCGCGTAGAACCGATGACCGTTGGGGCGGGAAGGTTCTTGAGTGGCGGCCACGTACCGGAAGACGTAGCGTGGGTAGGCCCCCCACAAGGTGGACCGATGACCTGGTGAAGGTCGCAGGAGTCCACTGGATGCGGGTGGCGCAGGACCGGTCATTGTGGCAATCTTTGGGGGAGGCCTATGTTCAGCAGTGGACGTCTTTCGGCTGATGTGATGATGATGATGATGATGATGATACATAATAAATGTAAGGAATCACTGTAAGGAATCTAGGCATTGTCATGGATCAAACACTTTCTTGGGCTCCCCATGTGGCAGAAACTAGTAGGCGACTTTTTGCCTCAATGCACTCGCTTCGCCGTCTCCAAAGTTTCCTACCTGTGCACACCAAAACTATGCTTGCAAGTTCTCTTCTGATTCCACTCCTTGATTATGCAGATATCGCTATGTTAGATCTTACTGAGGAGCTACTTGACAAGCTGGAGCGGCTGCAGAATGTGTGCATTAGATATATTTTCGGCCTTCGTAAATTTGACCATATCTCGTGTTTCCGTGCAAAACTTAAGTGGCTGACTATTCGGCGCCGTAGAGACACCCATGTACTTGCTCTTCTTTTTAATATTCTATTTTCTCCCTCTTCCCCCCCCTATCTATCGGAGAGGTTCAAGTTTTTGGCGGACGGCAGCGGGCACCGGCTTCGCTCCAGTGCCGATCTCTCTCTAGCTATTCCACCTCATACACATCGGTCGTATGACAAGTCTTTTACAGTTTACTCGGTAAAACTCTGGAATTCGTTACCACCTTCTTTCCGACAGTGCCAGTCGGCCGCATCGCTAAAGATGAATTTAAAAAAGTTATGGCTCTCGAACGATAAATAAGTTAAAGGACATAATGCGGTTTTGTAGATGTATGTATATGTATATATGTATATTTGTGTAGTTTATTTTATTATTTATTGTATGGTATGTAGTTTACATCCAGTAGGTTTTAGGGTAGTTTAGCGAATTGGAAAACACTGGGTTTCTTTTTAATGCCGTGTCCTTTACGGATGTCTACCATCTCCAGCTCTCCTTCAATTGCTCAAAGGTTAACTGGAAGAGATCCCTTAATGGGATAAGTTCGCCTTTGTACAAATCTGTGTAATATTCATACTGTTTATTTTGTTTTCTGTGTTTTTGTGCAATAAAGTGTTTTACTACTACTACTACTAAATGAAATGGTAAGTGTGAGAGAACCTTAAGAATAAAATAAAAGTTAATCTCAGGTAACTGACGGCACATGTCAAAATAAGAAACATTAGAATGTAATAAAGGTTGCAATACACATGTTCAGTGATTAAACTTATTTTTTGAATAACTCAATAACAGTAAGAGTTAAAACACTAGTTTCTTAGAGAAATTAGTTATATTTGACCTAAATAAGCTTCCGTTATCCTCCTGCCGCCCAGACAATAAAAATTGCCAGTGAAATTTGAATTAATAGTGCAGGAATTAAAATAGGACTTCATTTGTTTTAGGAGACCTTTTAATAGGCCTCTGGGCGGCAGGAGGTTAAAGTTATAGCATATGAAGAAAAACACGCTGTATACAAATTGATCCTTATTAATGTGTGGTTAGGCCAACCATTTTTCCGCTAGTCTTAACGTCATATACATAAGGCTCATTTCTAAACTGTCAAAAGTTCATTTTTATAAATGGGCTACTATGATGATCACTATGATCAGACATCGTAAACTGCAATCGAAATCCATTGAAATGACGTATGACAACCTGTTAGGAATGGCGATGGTTCTAAATTAATGAACTAAAATATTACGTACTAAAATAATACAAATAATAATAACTGAACAGAATCTGAATCTCAGTTGAATGTTATTAGTACAATTAAAATGGTGAATTTTTGTATTGTATGTACAATTTTTATCCAAAAATCTCCAAATTTTTCACTTGGGATAGTGAGTAATAATTTTCGCATAATCGAACTAAAGATTTTAATCGATATCAAAAATATAACTTCGTTTTGACAAACAAAATAATTAAAAGAAATATATAATATCGGGTGCCAAATGAATGAAATAATAGGTTAATTAAATTACACTCGCAGGTATTAAATTACACTTATCAATGACCATGTTACATATAAATGTATAAGTAGCACAACTGACGACTCGAAAGTGCTTGTTGCTAAGCCTACTCAATAAAAAATTTTTGACTTTGACTTGACTGAGTAACAACCCTAGTACTTCAATGAAATTCGCAGTCACAGTCGCAGTCTACGATGTCTGATGATGATGCTGCTATCCATCATCAATTTTCATGAACGAATGGTCGGACATTTTAACCCTTTAGTCCACTCTATGATATCATATAAGTTTTGAATTAGATTCCAATTTTCAATGTACAACCAGCCTTATGCTAAAACTATGGAACTCACATCCAAAATAGATTAAATGTATGCAGTTGTTAATTAACTTGACACCTTTTGATTGTAGGTGCTTATAAATTGACAAGGTGTAATATTATTCTGTAGATACCTACAAGGATTACATGATTACTTTGACGATTACGTTTATACTAGTTTTTAAATACACAGGGTGAAAAGGGACGACGTTCCTTCCCGTCACCGACCGAGTCCACCAACCATTACGATGAACTTTCAGTATAGTACCAACATAGAAGTGTCTTTCTTCTTCTACCTAGCGTTATCCCGGCCTTTGCTAGGGTCCGCTTTCCTGCTACATTTCCTTCCACTTTGCGCGATCCTGGACATCTTCTACTGTAAGCCCATTCACACTCATGTCAGCCTTTTCACAACATCTAGCCATCGCTTATTTGGTCTGCCGCGGGGACATCTTAGAACAACAAAGAAGTATATTAAAAAAAAAAACCCCTCATACAAAGTGAGTGATTAGTTAGAGTTTAATAGTATGGAAAAGTCTATTTGCCATGTACGCTTTCGACGTTGGTCCCATACTGAAAGTTCATCGTCATGGATGGTAGACTGTCGGTAGCGGGAAGGAACGTCGTCCCTTTCCACCCGGTATACAAAGCTCGTCCTAAGATGATTTTAAAGTCGAGTTGGTAACTACATCTATGTATAACATACCAATCCATTGTTTGCTGAGATCGCGAAATGTCTGGTTGATGTAACTAAAGACCGAAGAGCTGGCGACTTCCTCGCTCAACGCATCAGTATTGAGATACAGCGAGGAAATGCCGCCAGCATCCTCTGTACAATGCCACAAGGGCCGATCTTAGATATAGGTTAGGTTAAGTAGATTAGTTAAATTTAATCTATGTAGGTACATAAATTGTAGTTTTGAAAATAAATATATGAATAAATCAATTTTAAAAGTCGACTATGCCGTAATAATACGGAATATAATTACGGAAACTGTCAAACACGAGTATTCTGAATCTTACTTCACATAATTAATAAATGATCGCCAATCTTTTTCAACTTTTAAAACGATTTGATTAGGTACTTTTTATGAGCTTCGGTTAGTTTTGTAACTTGTCGTGTATTCGACAGCTAAAATAATATTTGTGAAGTATTATTTTATCTTTGCTGGTTTTATATATGTTGTAACATAATATATGTAGTACGAGAAACTATTATAACATACTCGTACACGTGATCGGATAAGTATTCAGCAACAATATTCTTTTTCTAAATAAAGTTACATTTAATTGAGAACTAAATGTAATTCATAAGAGTTTGGTCCGTTTTGCTATACGAGTTTTCTTTGATCTTTTTTTCTATTACTGCCCATTGAATCGAACTATGTTGGAACCTGTTTAAAAATAGTCTCAAAGCGGTTTACTAAGAAACTTCCCGGTCTTTGAGGAAATTTCTGAAAGGGGAAGTCGGGTCAAATTTGGATACGGGGTAAGATAGGAAATTTCGGAAACGAATAATAAATTAATTTATTTTAAAATACAGCAACTATTATCACATGTTTAGCCTAAATTGTGCCTTATTATCTAATTGTTAATCTATTTAATTACAAGTTTTACACACAACTCATAATGGTGGAAATTGTGTCATACAGGGTACTTTTTGGCTTGGGTTAAATTTAAGGGAAACTTATTTATGTCAAATATAATTAATTTCTCGCAGAAACTAGTACCTTAACTATTAATTTCATTGATATTTTAACCTTTTCGAAGCCACGTCAAATACAAAAGCTGTCACTGAGACGTCACTTCAACAAAATGTCAAAACTGAATTTGAACTTTACGCTCATGCGTGGCGGTTTATATTGCTCTGTGGAACATGACTTAGATATCGGTACTTGGCGTCAAACCTGCGGTGCCAATATATCAGTCGTTGGCATCCAAAACGTTAAATAAACCTTTGATTGTTTTTTTTTCAGAGTTGGCATCCGTTTGCAGACGATGATGAACAGTATGATGATTCGCTTGTAAAATTTCGTAGTCGATATGTGAGTGTTTTCAGTTAAAACTATGATATGAATCAAATAGGATATTACGATACATGCACGAAAATAATCAAGTGTTTAACACACATGGTGCCTTTTTTAGGCTCTAGTGCGAGAAGTGGGTCATTTTACGTCAGGTCCAAAACTTCGGAGGCCATCTGCAATAAAAAACGTTGTACGAGACGCGTGCAAAAACGATATTCGTAACTCGTGTAGATTTAAAACACTCCCTATCGGCCATGTTTTAAAACATCGCCACTTGTTTCGAATTTCATGTTTTGTACACTTGTGTCGTAATGTATTATTACATTTCACATAAGTATCGTACGACATTTTTCAGTAAAAATGTGTTTTTTTTTACGCATAAGTGCAGTGGATCAGTGTTTGTCATGTCAACACTTAAGAGGGCCATCTGTGCTGAAAAACGTTGTACGATGAGAGAGATGACTGGACTGTGATAAGCTGATGAACTTTATCTTTTCGGATATCATAATCATAATCGTTTGAGCAGATATTCATTCAGATTTTTGATCGAAAAAAGTAGACGTTTTTTTGTGAAACAAAGGATATTAATTAATAAAATACGAGTAATTTTATTAGTGTCACAAAATCTATCTTGACAAATTTAAAACTGAACTAAAACAGGATTATTTGCTTGACATCGTTTAGTTGTTATAATGCTAGACGCCATCTTTATATTTTGGGCGTTTCCACAAACCGTTGTTGAAATCACCTTGTTTTTAATTTGGTCATGTTTAGTCGTATTCGACTCAGAATCACGAGCTCATTCGATTTTGTTAAGAGAAAAAATATGTCCCTTAATTTCATACAGTTGTCATTCCTTCCATCAGCCTACCGCCTTTGAACATCTATGAAAAAATGGTATCGTAATGGATAAAACATTTTGGCATATTTTTTTCTCCTATTAGAATCGAAGGAGCTCGTGATCCTGAGTAGAACAAGCCCAAACTTAAGTAGCTTGTGGGGCATTAAATTATTAGATGTTTCTAAAGTTAGAAAAATGTATTACTGTTCACGACTCACGTTTCACCCTGTATAATGAGTAATGACTTATTTTCTTCAGGCAAAACCAACTACAACACAAGGCGAGGGCGAGAATGTTCGGGATTTAGTAAGATTTTTTTCCTTATTCAAAAAACACACGTTATTGACTAAAGTACGTGAAATGAGAAGGTTGTTATTTTTTTCTGCGAAAACCGAAACGCAAGCAGGCTAGACAACAATAAAAGGTAAAATGCCAATATATTATGAAGTCATGTGTAAACATTACTCGTATTTTTTCGATAAAATTACGTTTTAATGGTTTTACTTCGAGTTTTGGCAATATTTGACAAAACGGCGAAATTAAATGTCACCTTATTATTATCGTGAGTAGTTAAAACAAGAAAAAAACAACAACAACATTTAACAGGGTACACTAGAAATAGAGCACGATATAAATAGTGCTATAATCAGAGATCGGAAAAATGTGCGTCATTGTTCGCAATAATATGGACATGATTTCAAAGTTGATTAAATGAATAATTACCCCAAAATTTTCTTAAAATTTGAATTCGAAGCTTTACAAGTCGAAGTGACTATTTACAAAAGTTTTCATAGTTACCAATATCAAAAAGGTAAATTATAAATAATTTAATATACATAATAAAGCTTTCGAAAGCTAAGCACGTGGGTGATCTTGGTCGTTTTTTCTTAGGTATATGACATCCAATATTGTAAATTTATATATTATTAAGTAGTGTGACTACTGGAAAAAAAATAAAAGCATACTTAAATCACAATAAGTTCATCAAAAAGGTAATTTTATGAAAACAATTAAATGATTAATTATTCAATCAATTTTGGAGTCATGTCCATGTTATTACAAACAATCATCATCATCATCAGCCTATAATAGTCCACTGCTGGACGTAGGCCTCTCCTATTAACTGTGCGTATAGACGCATTAGGATGTAAATGCCCATAATCGCCACGCTGGGCAAGCGGGTTGGCGATCGCAGTAATGTGTCCACTATGATGACGCTGCTGCCCATCATAATTTTTTTTATCAAATTATGGTCAGTGACACTTCAATCCTTTAGTCGACTCTTACAACACCCGCAGGAGGAGTTGGGGTGGTGACAAATGTATTCTTACTGCCGTCACCACACGGCCATTGCAAACAATGACGCACATTAAATTTGTCCGATCTCTGGCTATAATATACATATCCACTGTGCCCCTGCGTACCCTTCCTAATAAAACCTCGGCATTAATAGGGTATTTTAAGTGCCCTAATTGAACATTAGTGAAAGCACTATATTAAGTGGCGTTGACGTGAGTCACATTAAGTAAATACGATACAAATATGAGAGTATAGTGCAACAAACTTATCTGCATGTCTAGCCAAAATGCCATTCTGGAAATGTCTGCAGGCGTCGGAATTCTGTGGCATTTTTGAGCTGTGAGATTTCTCATTTATCGACTACCAATATTCTTAATACGCAGAATATTTATTTACTTTATTACAATGAACATACATTTTTAGTCACAAAAAAAAACATACCTAAAGTTCTAGTCAAATAACCCGCCCCGTGTCATCCCTGGCGCAAAAGTGCCCATTACGCTCGCGGCATTGCCACGCTGAATCGCGATTGACAATTTTTGTACCAGAAATGTCCCGGAGCGAGGGTCAAGACCTCTCTGTTGTAAACGCCGCCCAATCTCCGCGACAAAAACCTTAGCATCTGACCCCCAACAACCAGACGTCTCCACAGCAAACGGGACAAAAACATAATTATCCAGCACCGAGTACTTGTCCCTCTTTCTGGCGGCTGCCGCCTCTGCAGCTGCTGCTGCAACTCTAGTTTACTTATACTACTCTATATTCTTAATTATATCGATAAATTCTAGTACAAGATTAAAAGTAGCGTTTTTTTCCACCTGCACTTGGATATTTGACTGTAAACGAAGTCGTTTAAAACCAGACAATTTGGAAACAAATATGACTATCTATTTATTTTATACAGAAAATAACGACGAAACACTTATTAGCACTGGAACATACTTTGAAAATTAAATTAATAAACATAGAACTGAACGAATGTAATTCAAAATTGTTACATATTAACTTTTCACTGTTTTTATTGCAAATCGCTATTTAACAAATTCAGCCACTTAGAAGTTCTAAAAGAGATCGCTCTTTAATCATATATGACATAATCATAATATTGTATTCTGTATATACTCATATCGATATAATTCTAAATATCGATAGTCGATAAATGAGAATCCCTATGACAGGTCAAAAATGCCACCAGAATTCCGACCACTGACTATGATCAATAAGCAATAAATGTATTAAAATGATTCCGAAGAAAAATGACGAAGCCCTACCATATATCCATAACTAGCCATCGTCAAGTTATGAATATGTTTATTATAAAAATGTTGA
Source organism: Thaumatotibia leucotreta (assembly GCA_025490895.1). Classification (NCBI taxonomy): domain Eukaryota; kingdom Metazoa; phylum Arthropoda; class Insecta; order Lepidoptera; family Tortricidae; genus Thaumatotibia; species Thaumatotibia leucotreta. The sequence goes on along the minus strand of JALPQI010030316.1, from coordinate 491,590 downwards.
GTTTTTAAGTATTTACTTAATGTTTCAGTATGCTACATTGAACGAATTAAACAAGGTAAATAACAAACTATAAGTAATAAAAAAAATACTAATTCAGTGTGTAAAATTATAGAAATTACACGCTTCTATGTTTACCTCGTCTACTGTTTTGTTAGTTTTGTAAAATAGACGTTATGATTTTAATGCTTTTTAACCTTTAGGGATATCTAATTAGCGTCAAATTAATAATCCTTAATTTTAGTCAGGAGAATTCAGCACAAAATGTGAACTAAAAACCGGTTTTGATGTTAATTTTATGAGCTATAAGCGATATCATAATATATAAACGCCGATCAATATTGCAATTAGGGAACCTCACTGCAATTAGGGGTTTTTAATGTCACGCTAATTAGGTGTCCATAAAAATGAATAGTTATTAAGGTTTGTATACATTTTCTTTCACGCCACCTATTCGAATACGGGCCTTTTCTTCCCTGCTGGGAGGGATCAAAGTGGCATTTTTCTGTTCAAGGACTTTCTATTGCGACCCTAAAAAATTACAATGAAATATGAAAATAAACAGTACATAATTGATAAAAAATTCTTCAGAATCGATTATTTGCATAAATATTAAATATGTGATATATCTTTTATTTTTCTCATAGGTGGTGTGAAAAGCAGTATGTGTCACACGGTATCAAAATTATTTCGTCCTGGGCTAACGTCCAGGATTCAAGCGATGACACGCTTGAATCCTTCATTACGCTCAGGATTCCACTTTAGAATCCCGACCGTAGGAAATTGTGGAATCCGTCGCTCCATTCAGGATTCAATTTACGCCCACGCCGGAAATATACCATTTTGATCCCTTGTGACACAATCTTCTGTTGTTTTCTAATGACGATTGGTATAAATAATTATATCCAGTTACGTACTAACTTCATTACTGGGGGGCCAGGGGGAGGGGGAACTGAATTTATTAATAAATAAGGGGTATAACAAAAAGTGAAACCATATAAATTAAAATGTTTGTGTTGATGTTGCCGGGTAGGTACGTTTGAAAATACATAAGTGATTTTATATTTATTTAATTACGATTTTAATTATAAGTTATATTACTTTAGGAAAACAATTTATTTAACGAAAAAGTAAAAAAAAAATAATTATAACACTAACATAAAAAAAAAAAACATTTTAAACGATTATAATTATTCATACTTACATATAAAAAATGTGTTCAAACTCCGAGCCCGACGGTAATGTACCCAGAAGGCTGGCTGCATTTCCGCGCTGAATAGCAAGACTCAGGCGCTGAGCAAGAAACGAACCAGCCCTCTGGTCAGCGGTAGCTTCATTCAAGCGCTTGCCAAGCTCCTTGAAAATGGAGTGGGCTCCAGGTCCCCAAGGTCCGAGGGTCTCTACCCCAAACGGCTAAACATGCACCCGGAATCTGGGGCTGCATATAATTAAATATTAATGTTCGGGAATTCAGCCCAATTATTCCAAATAATATACCAAATAACAAATAATTACACGATTTATCTTTGTTTTCGACATTATTATAATTCATCCAAGTCTTTGTGATGGAACATTACCCCGGGCCATTTAAAATATTAATAATATATTAATGTAACTTACAGGTACTATTTTCAACTAAATAGGTAGTAAAAATATTGAAATTAAACCAATGAAATTTATTAAAATTATTCTATAACTTTAACATCATAATTTATGTCAATATATAATATTTTTTTCATCACACTAGCTATCTTAGCGCGCCATTGTTTGCACGCGTAGCGGGAGCAATAGAAAAGTGAAATTCCCTAGGGAGTAATAGAAATGTCAGTACGTCATAGAATAATATTTTGTCTTTAAACAATTTTTTTTGTCCTCAAGTGTGATGAAAAACAATTGTATGCATCACGGTCGGTAATCGAAATACTAACTCGAGTCATTAAAAGCCCTCCGCCTACGGCGTCGGGCTTCGAACACTCTCGTTAGTGATTCCGTACTTACCTCCCTTGATGCGCGATGTACTACAATATCATACCTACGTTAGGACTGCCTTTGTAATTAAACTGTTTTTTTATTAGTGGGACGAATTCAGAAAACAAAGTTCATATTTGCGGGTAAGTGTCACATTCTACTGTATTTTCTTTGGGTCAAAATTCTTTTCGTTGTCTTGTTTCGTACCACTCTGTCACGCTTTTAGTTGCTGTCTCGACTCCGTATATAAAAAAAAATCGGTGCAATTGTATTTCTTTTTCACGCTAGATTTTAATCCATACATCAGAAATTGAAAACAAAACAGTCATCATCTTCATCTCATACAAAAATCACCACTACGTCACGTTTTTTAGGGACACGTAATAAGACAACGGAAAGAATTTTGACCCCTTTACACCTACATACCTTAGCACATCACAATGCTAATGATCACTGAGCTAAGATGCGAACATACGAGTAAAGACTAACATGGTGAAACTATAAGGGTTTACTACGGAACCATAAAAATGTATTGAGATAAACATGGGATAAGAAGGAATATAAAACGCGATTCATAACAACATCAGCTCATCTCAGTCCACTGTTGGACGTAGGTCTCTCCCGTTAACTATGCCTATGGATGCATTAGGATGTAAATGTCCATAATCGCCACGCTGGGCAAGCGGATTGGCGATCGCAGTAATGTATCCACTGTGATGCCGCTGCTGCCCATCACCAACCTTCTTTCAGAAATGGTCAGTGACACTTCAATCCCTTAGTGGACTCTTTGACACCCGCGGGAGGAGTTGGGGTGGTGACTAATGAAAGAAAGAAGAAAGAAAGAAAAACTTAATTTATATAGTGTAATTTATATAGTATTAAGTAGTGTGACTACTGGAGAAAAATTAAAAGTACAAATCAAAATATTTAGTTAATAAATAATTTGATTTGTATTTCGCAATAGATATGTTCGATAGAAAAACGTTTATTCGAGACAAGAACACAGTACAAACAAAACAAAACAGTAAACATGAAATTTTGTCTCGAAATGGCCAAAACTCAGCATTATGCCAGCAGAGCCAGCGCTGGTCTTCCATTTTGGCCATTTGAGCTAGACACTGACGATACCGAAAAATGTATACACAAATCACAAATTATTACACACAAGAACTTAAAAATAAATAAAGCATAAAAACATAAAACATAAAACAAGCGGCTGAGTTTGTAACACCCGACAACTATACCACCCGTGTGTACAGGGCCAACCAAACAACATAGTGACGGAACCAAACGCCGCACGCCATGTTGCCACATACTATTTTATTGAAATCATAATTTGAACCTTGCTGTGTAAGAAAAAGTGCTGAGTTTCGTTTGATTGTAAAATCAATCTAACAAAAAAAATGCTACTTTATTGAGTCCGGGTAAAATATAAACAGTAACTATATTAAAGACTTTAAAGACCGAAGAGCTGGCGACTTCCTCGCACAACGCATCAGTATTGCGATACAGCGAGGAAATGCCGCCAGCATCCTCGGTACAATGACACAAGGGCCAATCTTAGATATAGGTTAGGTTAAAAAGTAGATTAGTTAGATTTAATCTATGTACATAAATAATAGTATATACATAAAATGTGATTGCAGCAAAAATATGCCGATAGCCCAAAAGATGAAGATCATGTAAGTAAACCTAAATTATGAAGAATGACTTCACAAAACTCAACATCTGTAGCCTAGTTACTGTATGAAGCTGGAGCTTTCGGGTTGGAATCCCGGCGATGGCATTATTTGTGTATTTACTCGTATTTATCACAAATATTTGTTCTTTGGTCCCGGCTGTCTATGTATATAAGTATATATCTATTATATTATGAGTTTACCGTGGGACTAGGTCGATTTGTATAAGAATTTCCCAGAATATTTATTTGTTTAAAACAATTAAAATGCCATATTATTTAGGACGGCTTTATTATTAACTTTACACTTTGTAAAATTATATATAGACAGATTTTATTTGGCATCAAGTTACAGAGTTTCAAAAACAAACAATAAAAATAAAATAAAATAATAAAAAGGAATTACAAGCAAATGTTTGTCTGCAATCTAGAGATAAAAATAATGCACAATAATATAACAATACATATATCTGAAATCCACAGACACATGTATACGTGGTGTATCCCGAGTCACTCCTTCGTACATTGCACACACCGTATATTATTATAATATAACTTCACTTTCCCATACCAAATGTCGGGATCACGTTCGTAACCAATGTGTAAGGTACACCCGGCTAAGATCGGATCTAATGTAAGATCGGATGACCGCAATAACTACTAAAATAGTAGTATTTCTTCCTCACTGGCTATATTATTCATGACGCCATTTCACCCCGCCCCTCTCGCTCGTATGCAGCAACCGCTCAGCTGCATCAGTCGTGAGCTAGGGACGTTTAAAAAAAAGTGTTTTTTTTCGATAATTTTTGGATTTCCGATCTTTAACAGGAAGCTATGCACCTTCTTCTCCTTACTTTAGACTTGAAAATAGATACTAGTCTGATCTTAAGCCAAGAAGGTTTTTCGATAGAGTGTCTTGAAAATGCTGAGCTTTCTGAGAAAAGAAAAGAAAAGAAAAGTTCTCTTCAAGAAAACTTCTGAGAAAAGTTGGCTGAGCGGCATCACGTAAATTTATATTGAAAGCATAATTTCTTTATATCACGTGCATCGCACATCTGCAGGTAAAAGTTATTGAGAGTAAATTTATGTTTTTTCTTTCAACTCACCGAAAAATAGTCCGGTCTTACCCGGGTGTACCTTTATCTATGAAAAAGTTTTTTCTCTCGCGGTTTCGGGTTTTGTCCAATAGTAAAAGCTATTCAGTATGACTTATATATATACGGTGTGTGCGTGGTTATTTGTGACTTGGGAAACATCCTGTGTATACATAGTAATGGCTTAGTATGTAGTGTATAGTCTTGGATGTCAAACGCGAAAGCTGAGGACATGGGTTCAAATCTCACCTCCAGCGTCGGTAAATTCGGTATCTATGCTTATAACATCGAATATTTAAATTGATATACACATAGTAGTGTTACTATTAAAAAAAAACATATCTCCAAAATAGTTAAATAACAATACAGTTTGAGTTGTTTTACAAAAAATATTAATATTTTTATTTCAGAAACAACTCTTAAAAAATGATATTAACGTGAGTTCTATTCCATTTTTCTAAGGTCAATCAATCATTGATATATATGGAAGAAAATTAATAACGTTGAAATTTTAATGCTATTTTCAGTGAGTTATGAAACATTAAGTTTTGTAACATTTATTATCTTTGAAATTAAACCGAATACAGAAAAAGTTTCCATGACATTAGGTATAGTCTCAAAATGGTCATGAATACACCTTTAAAATTTGTCGGCAGACTCATTTCCCACCCTATATCTTAAAATTTTATTGCCTGTGATTATAGATTATAACCTAGTTGTACCGTTAATTGTTTTATCCTAGTATGAGTACCTACTGAAGTTCGTTAACTTTAGTTATGTCCACCGAAAAGACAATAAGCTAATCCGGACACAGTGGCGTAACTATACCATCTGGGGCCTGTGGCAAATTATTTTGATGGGGCCCTATCAGTAAAAATCGTCACATTATACTCAGTTTAATTTTAAATTGAAATTCACGGCTACTTGGGCCGGGGCCCTCTTGGGTCGGGGGCCCGTGGCATTTTGCCAGCCCTGCCACCCTATTGTTACGCCACTAGGTCCGGACAATGACTCAAATCATCATCGTCAGTTCAGCCATAAGGCGTCCACTGCTGAACATAGACCTCCCCTTTGGACCTTCATGTACACTGGTTGGAGGCGACCTGCATCCAGCGTCTTCCAGCGATCTTCATAAGATAGTCTGTCCAACTTGTGGGTGGACGTCCTACACTGCGTTTGCCTAGCCGTGGTCTCCACTCAAGCACTTTTCAACCCCATCGGCCATCTGCTCTGCTTGCAATGTGGCCTGCCCAGTGCCACTTCAGCTTTGACCTAAATATCCCGTTTAAAATCGTACTAATAAAACTATTTGTACGTGTTTAGGAATGGACCAAAAAACTGGTAGAAGACCATCAACAAGTAATAGAAGAGAAACGTCAAGAGGTACAGTGAACCAATTGGAGGTAATCCAATCGTCAACTATGTCAAAGTCATCATCAGCCTATATCTGTCCACTGCTGTAATGTGTCCACTATGATGACGCTGCTGCCCATCATCAATCTTTTATCACTTAATGGTAATTTTTAGATATTTCTAATTGTATTTCGTCAGATAGGTATAAATATCATCATCAGCCTATGATAGTCCATTGCTGGATAACGGCCTCTCCTTAGGCTATGCGTACGGACGCATTAGGAGCTAAATGCCCAAAACGCTACGCAAGCCGGTTGGCGATCGCAGTAATGTGTCCACTTTGATGACGCTGCTGCCCATCATCAATCTTCGATGTATTCTTCCTGTAGTCACCATGAACTATGTCAAAGTAATGTTTATAAGTAAGATTCTAAGAAATCTATGGCCTATTGACATAAATATTTAGATCGTCTTATATTTCCGCATCTTTATATTTAGTTATATTTATACCTATCTGACGAAATACAATTAGAAATTTAATTGAAATGACCATTAAGTGATAAAAGATTGATGGTGGGCAGCGGCGTCATTATAGTGGACACATTACTGCGATCGCCTATCCGCTTGCCCAGCGTGGGTTATGGGCATTTACCTCCTAATGCGTCTATACGCATAGTTAATAGGAGAAAGTCCAGTGGACTATCATAGGCTGATGATGATGAAAAATGAATCTAGGAGTATACTTAATTCACACAAATTCTATTAAATATTTACTTAGAAACCCTTCACTTGCTCGGGTCTCGATATTAGGAGGGGTAAACAACAACTTTGCTTCCTAGATAAACAAATAACTATTTCAGTGTTTGCTTCAAGTTAATATTTGTTAAGCCATATTGATATTTCCAGTCTGAACCGAAGGTGCCACTGATGCCATCTGCTGGGGTAAAGTAAAATACTTAATTGTAATTATTTAAATAATAGGTAAAATAAATATCTATGATCGCATCGCAGTCGCTAAAAAATACACAGCGCATATTAATGAATTTTGGAATACTGGCCTATTTTGTAGGTATGCCCCATACCCTTACATCATTTTGTTATCAAATTTTTTTCGAAAAGGTTGCGAAAAGGCTTGGGAGAATTTGTGTCTTTCTCGAGAAAGTCTTGTCTTTTATGGTTCTTACCAGAATTATCAGCAAATTCGATCTGTTCATTATATTGTGCCTAATTTTGAATGAACATTTTGACTTCCGCTACGTCACGTAAGTACAGAATTATTGTTGTTATCATTAATTTGGCAAGTAAACAATCGTCTTGGTGAATTGTGAGAGTTTACTATCTTTAGATTAATTTTACAGTTTTCACCATACTGGAATGATGCATTACTAGACGAAAATGCAGACATCAAGGTTAGTTTCTTTTATTGAAAACCTTAAATGTATGCAACTCTCTTTATTACGTTATACTAAATCGTTGAATTTTAACTATAGAGTTTTAGTCAAGGTAAAAGTTACAGATCCCAAATTTAAAATTTGTGGATACACAACCCTATTACGATCGCTAGAAAGACGTGCAATACGTGCATCTATACTTTTTACCTTGACTTTACGATACAGACTATAGTCTTATCGTAATATTCCCATTTAATTGGTTGCGGTCAGCCTAAACTTCGTCAAACTTTCCATACATTAATTTAGCATGGTTTGGAGTTTAGGTAGCATTGTACCGAGGAGAAGTTTCATAAGTTGCGAAATTTCCTTAGATAATATTTTCGGGAACCTAAATTTAACAAATAATTTAAACAAGACAAAACCGTTCTGGATACATGTCTTACTATGAGCAGACATCGTACGATTTCCAACATTTTTTAATTGTTGTGAATGTGGAGGGATCTGCCGGTGATGTCTCAAAAACCACTTTATCATTGTTGAAGTTGGTGTATTCAGAAAAATATATCAATTATGTTGCCATATAAAATTATCATAGACTAAATTCTACAGATGCGTTCAGCTTTTCGTAACAGTACTTCAATTAAGGGATGTGAATAACGAACCTTAACTCACTATCTCCTTATAAATAACTTACAGCATATCCCTTAATTGAACTACATTGTACTAAAAATGCTGGAAATCGTATGATCTCTGCTTATGAAATATATTTACTGCCTTGTTTACTTATTTGCGACATAAAATAATTATTTATAACACATTTTTATAAGTTCTCATGGAATCATCATCATCATCAGCCTATGATAATCTTGACTGCTGGACGTAGGCCTCTCCTATTAACTATGCGTATAAATGCATGAGGAGGTAATAGCCCACAATCGCCACGCTGGGCAAGCGGATTGGCGATCACAGTAATGCGTCCACTATGATGACGCTGCTGCCCATCATCAATATTTTATCAAATAGTGGTCAGTGACACTTCAATCCCTTAGTCGACTCTTACTTCACCCGCGGGAGGAGTTGGGGTGACAAATGTATTCTTACTGCCGTCACCACACGTCCCTTATGGAATCATTCTCTTACTTTTAAATTCTCAAGAGATTTCTCGGAAGTTTTAGAGTATGTATGTTTCTGCAATTCAAAAAATGTTCTGCAACTTTTATATTGCTAGTTTAGGCGTAGGCACAAATCTGGAAAATTATTCAAATCAAATATGTGAAGAGTAAGGTTACAGTTATCTATAAACGCACTTACTTATTAAAAGGCCGGTTACTTTGTTATGTAACTAAATAATTATTTTAATAACTTTGCACCCCTGTATAACAAAATATCACATTTTATGGCATTTTATTTTATTGGCAGAAAGGTATAATTGACAAGAAACTGAACGAACAACTAAAACCAAGACTTAACTTGGAGCAGCAGCGAACGGTGAGCAAGTTTCTTATATCAATAACTATGTACATACTGGCCTTTGCCATTTCAGACGATTTTATAGGTAAATGTCCTGAAGACATCGCTTTTGGTGGCTAATTAGACCTATGCAAGAATGGTAAACTTTGCCACAAGACTGACAGGGAAAGTTTATATACAGCGTGTTACGCGTGGCACTGAAAACCTTAAACGGGGTGATTCGGTAGGTTATACTGAACAACTATTACTATGGAGCTAACCCATAAATCTCAAAAAAATGCATGCTCTTACATACAAAATATCGGTCAAAATGTATGAAAAAGACATTTTTTTTAGATTTCGTGATTGACCCCATAGTAAAAGTTGTTCAGTATAGCCTACTAAATTATCCCGTTCAAGGTTTTTAGTGGCTCGTGTAACACCCTGTTTAACTATAAAGCCATTACAAATCAATATCATAAACATGACATCACCTAATTACTTATATCCACCTTAATTCAACACCACAATGTGAAAAAGAGTATACATCATCGATCTAAAATACCGGTACATAGATCTACAATTCTACATAGTATATCGATGCTTTAGATATATTTTTTTTATGTGACGAAGATAGACAACTGAGCTCTCAGCCCACCTGATGGAAAGCAGGAACTGAGACTAGGTTGTGACCAAAAAATCGCCTATACGCTGCCTAACCTGAGGACTTAGATGGATTGCCTCTATGCCAGTAATTACACCGGCTATCTTACCCCCAAACCGGAACACAGTACTAACTATAGCGGCAGGTTAACTAGTAAGACGGTGGTAGCTATCCTGGCGGACCCTGCACGAGGTCCTACCACCAGCAAATAAGCCTGCAAATAAGCCTTTACCGTGCCTGTAGGCTTATGATGGTCCCGTTTCCAATCGTTTGCTGTGGTTCCTTTCAAGTTCTAACAAGTATACAAGTGCGAAAGAAATGCGTAGCACGATAAACGATATACGCGTTACAATCATAAGCCACTATAAGCATAATTATATATTGTAATACGTACCTTGGTTTTTCAGATTTCCGGTCAACAAATGATGGAAATGGCAATACAAAAGATGGAGGTAGTTTTTTATTGTTATGAACTTGTAACTGTAGCATATAGACGTCTGAAACGCCGGTAATCAATAATTGACTCAACCAGTAACTGTGATTATAAGTGGGTCAAACGCTAACCCATGTTCGGAGTCTTTCCGGTGGACAATCTAAAAGTTAAGGCCTATAAAGCTTGATTTTCTTATGAAAGCCTTATCTTCATTAAGACGTATTCCTTATTCATTGTGTTGTATGATAAAAATCATTAAGTTACTACCTGTCCACAGGCTGTCGACTATCGACCACAGGAAAGTAAAAGTGCGTGTTCAGCTGAACTGTAGAGCTCCTCTTTCTTGTGGCCAATAAGTAGTAAGCAGGTGGTAGGAGTGTAGTCGTGATTTTAGTCATGCAATTCAATAGGAAAGGAGTGCCTTTAAATGACAATAATAATAAGAAAATTGACTCTCATAGCCCTTAACTTTTAAAATGTCCACCGGAAAGAATCATAACATGATTTTGAGTTTGACCCAAGTAGGCTAGTTTTAGTGATTCATGAATACTAGACCATAATCAAACTCGGCCCAAGCAATTCGACTATAGATAAATGAAAGAGAGAGATTTGTAACGAAGCGAAATTTCGTCGGGTCGGGCCTTTGCCACGCTGTGATTAGCTAAAGCGCTACCATATGACGCGGCACTAGAGAGGAGGCTACGTCGATAAATTATTATTCATAGATATTTGATAAGGCCGGAATATTAAGAAAAACATTAAAATCGATCTATCATTTAATAAGAAATAAATACAGATTAAAATATCGCATTGGACGATGTATCTAATCTTTATAAACATTATGTTATCCGTCGCGCCCTTGTTAGCGCGAAAATACCGGCCGTCCTAGAGCCCAACGGTCTGGCTAGGGACGACGGCAAGAGGCCTGACGGAATGACGCTGGTGCCCTGGAGCATGGGCCGGCCGCTAGTTTTGGACGCCACCTGCGTTGACACTCTGGCGCCGTCCCATGTTTCGGTCACCGGCGTTGCTGCTGGCGCCGCGGCATCATTAGCCGAAAGTCTCAAGCGCCGCAATTATGCTGCTTTAGGAACCAGCTACATATTTGCGGCGTTTGGTGTGGAGACCTTGGGGCCATGGGGGCCAAGTGCACATGGACTTTTTAAAGATCTAGCGGCTCGCCTAAGAGAGACCTCAGGCGACCAGAGGGCTGGCCAGTCAGTACCTTGCACAGCGTTTAAGTATAGCTATACAACGGGGGAATGCGGCCAGCCTTCTGGGTACCTTGCCCACTGACGGCGATTTAGGCAATTTTTTTTATTTATAGGTAGTTAAGTTAAGTCCTTATATTGTTTGTTTTCATTTTATGTCGTTTAATAATAAATTAGAAAACTTTTTTCTTACTTTCGTGTCGGATCTGGTTTGTAAACAATTAACTACAGAATGTCAATTATAAACATATATTTGAATATGAACAAAGCAATTTATTAACGACATTATCTTAATTGTGACTGGGAATTACATGAACAAATAATTATTTAGACGGTTGTACCCTTAATAAACATAATGTTATCAGCCGTTTCCGCGATGGTCACATATTTAAATAAAACAATTTCAACCTTTGACAACGGTTATTGTAAAAGGCTCAAAATAATATAATACGCGATATAATCTATATATATTGTTTTACCTTTATGAAGATAAGATATTGATAGAAAGGTCAAAATATGAAAGAAAAATTGAATATAATCAAATACATCAACAATTTATCGACCTTATTTGTCATCGGCACGGACAGTCGTACCTCTAGTTCGCGGCCTGCTCGCAGCGGCCGTACCAAGAAATGACAGGACGGTTGTGAATATCGCTAGCAATTGGATACATTGCACGGTCACTTACCAAATTGCAACTTGCTTGCTATTCTAAGCCGTCAATGTAAAACGCACATACAATTTGTCACTGAATAGTTCAACCAATTGGTACGCCCAAGTAAAATCATTATGACATTTATGTCAGCGGTTTGTTGTTATATATTATTTGTAAAAATACGTGGTTTTGTCAACTAATAACTAAAAAAATCAATACTTTCATGTGGTACGTGACTCAATAGTCCTTGAAATCTTTATTTACACTCCTATTTTTACAAGAAATAACGGCACAATTCGGCATTTTGCGGATATGTCCGAGCTCTTCCTGCAGTCTCGGGTAAGTTGCGACTGGCTCATAGGGCGCGCATCTGTCACACTATAAAGGCCTATCGGCCATAACGCTGCGACATGTTCCATGCCACCGTTAGCTATCTATACTGATCTGTGAATTCGACACTGCGTTTTCTACTGTGTGTAAATCTAATACAGGCGATAAATGAAATCAGGTATTACAAGGATTATGAGTTTTTTAAGATACACTTAATTATGACCCCACAGAATAGGCATGATGACTGGCAAGTCAAATCAGCATCCTTTATCGAACTGTCAAAACGATCACCACTACCATACCACTATGGAATTTTATATGAAATACTCAAAAGTGACGTCACGTTTGAGTACTGCCAAATGACCTACCCTTTTAAGTTCTTTTCAATTTATTAAATAGAAGTTCTGTACAAAAATTACTGCAATCTACATCTTAGTAATAATTTTTTCGTGTTTTATGTCGTGCATAATGTTAAATAATTTATTTTAACTACAGTCATCATCCCTATTGTTTTTAAGAAATTATCGAAGCAGCAATGTGGGTACGAACACTGTTCGTATACTGTGTGCGTAGCCAAATTGGCAATCGGTATGTTCAGTAGCGTATTGAAGTTTTCTCTCTAGGTCACTTTTTTCTACAATTGTGACAAAGACAGTTGGATTGCCTTTCATTCGCGATTCAGGCATCTTCGCCTGATAAATAGCCATTTTTGCTGTTTTTGGGTATTTTAACGTAGTTTGGATACTCCGTTATTTCAATCCTATCTCAGTAAGGTGGAAGTTACCAGTGCGTAACATGTTAACAGAGAATATTTATTTGAATCACGCGATTTTGCTCATTTATAAATCTACATAAAGTATTGTCACGTATTTTGGGACAGGAGTTTGTAAGTTTTGTTACTAGTATTTTGATTTTTCTAAATAGAATTTTGATGTTGTCACCTTATAAAATAAAGGGTGACAATATCAAAATTTCAAATTTTGTTAATCAACTCCATTGTAGGAGTAAGTGTCAGGTGCTTTTGCTGGCAGTCCCAATAGATGACACTTCAGTACAAGTTTTTATGTCACATATTGGGACATTGAACATATTAACACTCAGTCCTAATTAATGTCAGCCTGTCTTAAAATTTTGCAAAGAATTTAGACATAAGCTAATTATTTCAAAGTTGGGATATGAAGCATTAAAGGCACATACATTTTTATCATCGTTTAATAGTTGATTTTAACTTATTGAGGGCAACTCATGCTATGATGACGAGTATTGATACAGCGTCGGGTACTAGTACTTCCACCTTACAGTAACGATGGTTTCCAATTGTCTAACATTAGCATTTGGGTGCGGTTCCACTGAGGCGGAGAGGAGCGGAGATATGCAAAATTGACCAATTACAATCTTCAAATTCAAAATTCGAAACACTGTCATGCGGTCTCATTGGCCAATTTTGCACATCCCCGCTCCTCTCCGCCTCAGTGGAGCCGCACCCTTAATGACTCGAGCGAGGTGTCATTTGTATGGAAACACATCCTCGCACATCTCTGGTGGAAACGCACCCTTATAAGCATACATACAGTATTATTCACGTAACGATCCCAGCTTTGAATTTTGTGTTCCCGCTCCCCAATTTGTAGCATGTATTTCAGTTATCTTGTTGAAAAACAAATGAAAAACTTTGTTTTTTAATACATACATTTGTCTCTACTTTTCACAGAATGCACAGATGAAAAAGATGCTTCAAAACGTCAGCCGTCCGGCGAGTTCTTTACAGGGAATATCCCGAGTTAGATCATACAGAAGACAGCGTAATATGCCTGTAAGTTTTTTTTATACAATGTGCCCATGAGAAAAGGGAAAAAATTTAACAGCGGATTTCTGACCAAATTTGAAGTTGAAAATGTCATGTGTAGTTTTCTGGATTAAGTCTCAGTTACTGTTTTAAGAGAAAATTAGATTTTTTCTTAAAACAGTTTTAGACTGTTACGCTATGATAAACGCATTTTAGGAAACGATTTAGGTAGTCACCATGTTGTCTTAGTCTTGTCACACTTAAATGACAGACATCAAATGAACAAAAAAATCTTATATTACCTAGCAAATGGAAAAAAAAACTTTAAAGTGCATTTTTGCGATAGTTTCCTTAATAAAAATCCTTTCTTTTTGTGAATTAGGGCATTCAAAAAAAAAAACAAAAAAAATGTCTTTTTGCAGATTTGACCTAAACTCATTTAACATTTTTTCTTTCATTTAGTCTCAGGAACATGCTGTTAGAATTTATCCCTTTCCTCATGGGCACCTTGTATAATATGTCTGTATTTATGTACAGTCAGCACCGGTAGGTACTTAGCAGTCAATTAAGGATCAATTATATCATATTTAACGGGTTTTATTGTGCGATTTCCTGGTTGTATCCGTACTTCCGTAGTGACCTTCCCTAGTATCCTAGTCATGACTTAAGACCGAAGAATTACTGTATATTGACCTGTATAAATGTAACCCGCTATTTAAAAATAATAGTGATTCATCATCATCTTCATCATCCTATGATAGTCCACTGCTGGACGTAGGCCTCTCCTATTAACTATGCATATTGACGCATTAGGAGGTAAATGCCCGTAATCACCACGCTGGGCAAGCGGATTGGCAATCGCAGTAATTGTGTCCACTATGATGACGCTGCTGCCCATCTTCAATCTTTTATCAAATAATGGTCAGTGATACTTCAATCCCTTAGTCGACTCTTACGACACCCGCAGGAGGAGTTGGGGTGGTGACAAATGTATTCTTACTGCCGTCACCACATGGTCAATCAAAACCGAGTAGTGATTCGTCCATCAAAATTGTTTTTTTTTTAATAGACAGAGTGATTTAAGTGGAAGGTTTATTATCAGTATTGTAATCGTGCAAGGTCGAGGCAGGTCGCTAGATATTAGGTCATTACCTATACAATGAGCTTTGTGTATATTTTTTGATGTCAAAATCAAAATAAGCCAAATTTCGCCAGTAATATTAGACACTTCCAAGGCGTGTTTTGTATATGTCTATTTCATAAAACAAGGTACTCTCATACATTTATACCTATTCCAAACATGAACCGGCATCGGCAGCATATGGCAAGAGTTGTTTACAAAGCTTAGTTCAGAATATCACTTAAAAAAAACCATTATTAGTGTGAAAAAACCGTCGTTACAAAGTGCACTATGGAAAGGGCTTGTCCATTAATCACGTCATATGATTTTGGCCTGTTTTAGACTCCCCATGCCCCATGGTGATATTTGGTGATAATTTCTGGACAAGCAAACAAAAAATTACACGTTAAATTGGCTAGGGGGGAGCCTAGCCAATATGACATGTAATTTTTTGACAACTGAAGTAGTCCTTTTAGTAACACTTGAATTTACGTACTTGTTTGCCAACTACGAGGTAAGTGTTCGCAAAGTTTTAAAACTTAGTATTTAATAAGTGTTGTATGAAAAAGTAAAGATTTTTTTACTGGCTATAATGCTGTTCAACAGATTCGAGAGTAACAAAAAATTACGCGTGATTTGTCCGATGACCCGCCCCCCCCCCCCCTATGGTGATAATTGGTGATTTTTTCTTGCAAGTCCAAAACAACAAATAGATCTAAGTTACTCATTAGATAATAAAATCAGGGATCAACTAAAGTTTATGACCAAACAAGCCAATTTCATAATGACCCAATGTATAAGTCATAACATGCAGTGTGAATTATATTCAGTGTGTGCGAGGTTATAGTGACTCAGCAAACACGGTGTATTTTAGTAATTATATCTCACAAATACCCACATACAGGGTGTGACAAAGCAGGGTTGTGGTTTATGTGTGGAATATCGATAGAACCCTTCGTGGTTAGGACCGCTCTCGATACTTGCCATCGTGATTTGGGTTCAAATTAAATGTTTTAGGGTTGCCTAAGAAAGGTCGAGGAGCATGCGATACTTACAAGTAGACTACGAACAAATAAAACATGGAAGCCGCACGCCATTCTATATTGCCTTTCAAAAACGGTCCTGAATTTTAGTTGACAACTGTCAATCCCTCTTCAATGCATCACGGTTATGAATTTGAATGTCAACCTATAAAAATATAAGCTGCCATTTCAAAATAGTTGTGATTGGTCCATCAAAGTTTTGATTGGCGATATTCTATAAACATTTGTCAATGATGTTGCGCCGAAATGTGCGTGGTGTAAAGCGCTATGTCCTGCCCATCATGGCACAATTGAACAACTGGTTTTGGGGGCATTTTTGAGCTGGCTTTAGACGTCCATGTTGTATATGGTCGAAGCGAGTGGAACATATTTCACAGTTCTCGGATAAATTTATTTGTTTATTTAACCTTTATTGCACAAGAAAAACAAGATTATTGTACGAAATTTATAATAATATTGGGTCTTTACCTATGAAATTGGCGTGTTTTTGGTCATAGGCTTTAGTTGATCCCTAATTTAGTAGCAAATTGTTTTGTTTTCCACAGTGCACTATGTAACCAAGTTTTTTTCACACTAATAATAGTTTTTTTCCTGAAGTGATATTGTAAAATAAGCTTTGAAATCAACTCTTGCCATATGCTGCCGGTTCTTATGTTTGGAATATAATTATGATAAATATACCTAGTAAGATAATAAATAAGTGATAATACCTTGTTTTATGAAATAGAGATAAAAAAACACTCCTTAGAAGTGTCTAATATTAAATTTGATTAATTTTGATTTTGACATCAAAAAATATACCCAAAATTCATCGTATGGAAAATAAATATTTCACAAAATTCTCCATATAAAACGCCAATTTCATAGGTAATGACACTAATGACCTAATATATATTTTATTCTATGATAGTGCAACAGGCAATTGGTGTTAGTCTGCGACCATATATAACATGGACGTCTAACGCCAGCTCAAAAATGCCCCCTAACACAATTGTTCAATTGTGCCAAGATGGGCAGGACATAGCGCTTTTCTTAACACCGCGCACATTTCGGCGCATCATCTTTGACAAATGTTTGTAGAATATAGCCAATCAAAACTTTGATGGACCAATCACAACTATTTTTTAATGGCGGTTTAAGTTTTTATAGGTTGATATTAAAATTAATTACCGTGAAGCATTGAAGAGGGGGTGACTGGTGACATTTGTCAACAAAAATTCAGGACCGTTTTTGAAAGGCAATTTAGTATGGCGTGCGGCTTCCATATTTTATTTGTTCGTAGGTGTTAGTCTAAAGTGGAGGATGCTTAGGCAAGTTGCCAATCGCTAACGCTTAGGAGCGTATGTTAGTTTTCCCTCTCTGTCACTTTTTCTAGTGCGACAAAGACAGTTAGCTGCCTTTCGTTTACGATTGACGATTAAGCGTTAGCGATTGGCAACTTGGCTAAGCACCCTGGACTGTTCCACCACTTAACCCACCCGCATAAGTGTGACACATTGAGTAAGTTTTATGGGATCGATTCTGATTGGCCGTGTAGTAAGAATACATTTGTCACCACCCCAACTCTTCCCGCGGGTGTCGTAAGGGATTGAAGTGTCTCTAACTTGATAGAAGATTGATGATGGACAGCAGCGTCACCATAGTGGACACATTATTGCGATTGCCAATGTGCTGGCCCAGCGTGGCGATTATGGGCATTTACCTCCTAATGCGTCTATACTCTTAGTTAATAGGAGAGGCCTACGTCCAGCAATCATTGTAATCTTGACATTTTGTATGGGTTGTGGCAATCATTCACTCAGTGATTGTAGGATAAGTCTATTTTGCATAAAAATCTAAAAGCCTGCCCTTGATTTTGCTTAGATTTTACTGACATCAGCTGTGACATCATCAAATTAGGTTCCCTTCCAGAAATCGAGTAGGTAACATAATAAAAATAAGCAGTTTCTAAAAAAATTCCAAAATATAATATAATCTGAGATAAAATAATCTGAAGTTTTTGTGATACTCAAATTTTAAATAAAAAATTTGATTTGTGTTTTTTTTCCCGTTTTCGCAATAACTGAGCAGGTGTGTTCGATTCCCACCTCGGACGTTGGTGATCTTGGTCTATTTTTCTCCGGTATATGTTATCCAATATTTATAATAAAATAATGTGCCAATCACAAATAACTAAAGTGCTTGAACCTTGAAATTCTGCCGGATCATTCAATCTATCGCCCTGGCCTGTGTTCTACCAATATCGATGATCTAATATGAAAGTAGCAGTATCACATATTAGGGTGACTTTCTACTAGATGTCTGCTTTGAGCTATGAATATGCTTTTTATATCCACCTATAAGGTAACTTTCCACTAGATTTCCTTGTTTTGCCCGACGATGTAATTAGTCGATATCAAACTTATTCAAGAGCGGATCAATACGAGTAATATGTAATTTAGCGATAAGTATTTATCTTAAGGATCACCCACTTTTCAATTTAATGCCAAAAAGCCAAATGCTACTTCATGTTTATTGATGACTGTACAATAATTATCTTAACTGTACATCCTGAACTTGATTCATATCGACGCTTATCATGAAAATCGCTGCATCTTTAGACAATATCTTGTCGAATTTTGAATTCTAATAATGAAGCACTAGAATTTCAATTGCAAGTGCGTACTGTTTTGGAATACAGCGATGTTCAAGATAAGCGTCGATATATCACATCATTAGTCCATAATCAATCCACTGCTGGATAAAAGCCTCTCTTATTACCAGTGATCGGTTTTTTGGGTTCCCCCTAGCGGGATTTCGCGTATAAAAAAATTACGAGTAAGACTATAATTTTTTTTTTAACACTATTGCATTATACACACAAGAGCATAATTATACTTTATGAAACAGAAATACGGCAATATAATTAAAGTTTATTTTTCAAGTTATAGGTGATCCGACGGGAGAATCAAAAAAACCGATCACTGCCTATTACGGACGCATTAAGAGGTAAATGGCCATAATCGCGATGCTAACGAACGATGCGAAGAAATGGTATCACGAAGCGTGAAGATGCATCTAGCGGGCCAGCAAGGCGGTGGCAACTGACTGGTTACTGCTTGTCTCCTGTTCGTTGCCGCCGCGATTTGGGCTCTACTTTTCACTTACGATCAGGTGGAGTGGAGCTACTTTGTTGTGCCAACATAAAAAAAATGCTGGGCAAGCGGCGTGGCGCTTGCAGCAGCGTGTTCACTCCACTAATGTTTTTTTCTTTTTCGCAGAGCTTAATGGATATACCAAGTCCTGGAGTAAGTTACATTAACTGATTTAATTTTAGGGAGCTACTGCGACCTACTAATTATTATTTTTATTTATTCAACCAAAAAATAAACAGTATGACAGTATAAACTAAAGCACTGTACAATTTAAATTACACATTAGATACATCATTATAATGTACCACTATCATCCATTACCTCGCAGTCCTTCAGACATACGCTACACACATTTGTCCATCGGCTTGCGAACAGATCACATTCAGGTGGCCATGACAGCAGCGCGTTCAAAAATCTTAGAGCTCGAATAAGAGATCTTTGGCGAGCCATAGTAGGTACGCGTTGTTGGAATCGCGAGAAGGATATGGTTTCTAGGCCTAAGATCTTGCTTAGACAGGAAAGGTATAGACATTCGATCAGTTTAGGATCTAATCTGACTTGCAATGTGTCAGTTCCATAGAATAACTGTCAAATACCGACAATCAGAACCTAAAGTGAATCGCATTTTAGAGATCATGGTAGCTCTCTTAATCTTCACGTCTTAATGGGATAAGTTCACCTTTGAACTTATTTTAAAAGCGATTTTTTATCATGTTATGATTTGTTTTTTCTGTACAATAAAGTGTTCTACTACTACTCTCCTGTGCCCTACATAGTAAAATAATACAAAATACAACAGAATGAACTTTTGAGAGTGCAAAAATGAACCTTAATATGAGGTTTAGTCTATCGAAAAATTGGTGACGGTAATGCTTATATTAGATTAGATTCTTACATATTCAGTCTTGTTTTGTTTGAGCTTTCAAAATTGTAAGTGGAAACTGTTTTGGCTATGAATTGCCTGTTTGTTTCCCATGTTCAAATAAAATAAATAAAAAAAACAACTAATACGTTTGTGGAAAAACTTACATTGTTTTAACAGCTAAATTGCAGTGGCCATCTGGAGGAGTGGTTTAAGAGTCAGCCGCGATAGCTCATGACGTGGGTTTGAATCCCACCTCCAACGTTCGTGAACCTGGTATTTTTTTAGGATATAAGCAAGAATGAAAGAAGGATGGGCAAAAATTTATGAATCCTGGCCTAATAGCCAATAACAATAAAATATATATTTTTGGAAAGATTGCTTCGTACTCTACAATATTTGTTTAGACAGAGACGGTCTAACAGCTGTGAGAAAAAAGTTATAGCTAAAACAATAATTTACCAATGAGACATTTATTTCGTAATATTCACCTTTGTATAGTTTTTTGACAACATACAATGATTCTTAAATGTATTTTTATGTACATATACGGAGTATCTTACGAGACTACGACATATTTGTGGAAATTAAACATTTTACTAATTTAAGACTTATTAGGAACGAGTAATAATGACTGTCACTAACTGTCAATTACGAACACTTGCGACAGTTAAATACTCTGTAACTCCCAGTTTTAAAGTGCAATTAAGTTTCTTCACACACATATTTGGAAGTTCCTGCCATAGTAAAAGTTACGGAGCTTAACATAAGCTATCCAGAGACATACCGTTTCTCGTTATTGGTTAATAGGCCAATTTGCCCACCCTCCTTTAATGTATTTGTGACAAGCATAGTAGACAGAGAGACAATTAACAAATAAGGACACAACGACAGCTTGCCACTAACGGGTCACAATGTCATGTAATTTTTTAAATTTATTATTTATTTATATTCTTGCCAGATGGGGAGTTATTGGTCAAATAATGGCCATGAAGCTGCTGATGAGGTAAGTGAAATAATACACAAATAATATTTTTTAGTACAGATGGTGTACTTTTTAGACTCTAGTGCGAGAAGTGGGTCATTTTATTACGTCAGGTCCAAAACTTCGGAGGGCCATCTGTACTAAAAAACGTCGTACGAGACACGTGCAAAAACGAAATTCGTAACTCGTGTCGATTTAAAACACTCTACTACAGGTCGAGTTTTAAAACATCGCCACTCGTTTTGAATTTCATGTTTTTCGCACTTGTGTCGTAATGTACTAATATGTATGTATGTGACATAAGACACAAATCGACCTAGATATATCCAGAGTGCATTGAGGGCATTGACTGTATAATATCTTCTTCAGTTACCGCAAAATTGGAAAATGTTTGAATGCAGTATTATTTCTTTTTCAAAATAAAATAAAGTCTTCTTTCTGCAAAATACCCTATCTACGATATATAAGGTACTTTCCCTTCATGTCCCGTAATCTTGGGACACCCTGTATATGTGTGTATATACACATGCTACTTTAACACGAGTATAGTCGCGGGCAGAACCTAGTTTCACATAAATACTTAGCTTCTACAATCCCTGTGACAAAAACATTACCGTCGCCTAATGGATTACGTGCATGGATTTGTAAAATCATTTCTTTGTTTCGAATTTTACATTAATTCGTATTTTAATTTGCTAAATGGACCCATTTTTATGTCTGTCGTTGAATTATATTTTGTCAGATTGCGATCTGTTGGCAAGAGTTCCCTTTTCTGTAACGATTTCTGTAATTTAAATATTTATCAAACGGGTTACTCACGTAATTTAAGTTGATATTGCTGGACATGTTTCGATCCATTTGGAGGATCCTCATCATGGAGTACCCGCGACCAAAGCCCGACGTATGTACACGGGATGAGGATCCTCTAAATGGATCGAAACATGTCTAGCAATTGTCGAGTTAGATTACGTGAGTAACCCGTTTGATAAATATGTAAATATGTTTGAGTCTCACGTTAGTTATAATTCTAAAATTTGTGTAATTTCCCCGAATCTTGTAAAATATTTTCATGTGTGCTATGATTTTATTCTTAGTTGTAATTCTATGGAAAATAGAAGAGTAGGTACGCAGTAAGGTCCAAATATTAAACCAAAAATA
Source organism: Thaumatotibia leucotreta (assembly GCA_025490895.1). Lineage (NCBI taxonomy): Eukaryota > Metazoa > Arthropoda > Insecta > Lepidoptera > Tortricidae > Thaumatotibia > Thaumatotibia leucotreta. Next base: position 469,279 of record JALPQI010030316.1, on the reverse strand, counting down.
GGATTCATGAGTATAATAATGAAATAATTAATAAAGAGGTTTTTGTAACTTACGCGTAATTATGTCCCATTGAATTTTCCAATTTTTACTGGGTAGTAATGTAGTTGAGAACATTGTTATGACTAGTAAAACTTTAATAAAACTTTAAAGTTGACATAATGGGATCACTTTAGCCAAGAAAAATACGAATATTTTTTTTTTTTTTTATTTATTAAGAACACAAACAGTCACATAAACAAATGAGGATAGAGTACAATGTACGAAAACATGAGCAGAAAAAGACCCAGGTTCATTTCTAAATAAAAGTTAACAGCACTATAACAAGAGATAGAAAACAATACGACGTCTAACGCTAGATGTAATAGTATACAATTTTAACTGAAAGAGTAGGTACAAAGTGCAAAAATTGTGAGGAACATAGGTTTGAAAATGTATACTTATTACGACTGTTATAAATCAGTATACAATAATAAAGGGGAAATACGTACAGTCAGGCGCAAAAATACCTATGCATTAAAGTTGCTATCAGTTTTAGGTATAAGAAATTTAGGTATGGAATATTATTGATAAACCTATGTCCAATTTTATTCCATATCTCGGAATCTTCAACTTACAATGTGTGGGTGTGTAGATAGGTATGTATATTTTATGGATGTATATTGTGTGTGCTATGTCAAGGCCACCTGAGAAGTTTTGCACCCTTAATTCCGACCCCTAGTTATGACAGTTATAAGACCTGCTTTTCGAATTACTTATTTGATTCGAGTGTGTGAGAGAGAAAGAGTGTTTGAGTCTAAGTAAAAACTATTTAAAAGTATATTATATGTTATGTTATGTCCTGTGGGGACTAATAGGGACTACGCTATTAAGAGAAAAAACTAATCCTCGGTACCATGCCACAAGGGCCAATCTTGGATGTAGGCTAGATGTTTTAGATTTTTAGGTACGTAAATATATTGTGCAGGGTTGAAAATAAAGACTGATTAAAAATATGTATATATCTAAGGTAAACACTTATGAAAGTAATATATATTTTTAAGATTGCGCCGTCACCGGAGGAACTTGAGAATGTAAGTAGGCACTAGTCATCATCAGGCTATGTTAGTCCACTGCTGGACGTAGGCCTCTCCTATCAACTATGCGTATAGACGCATTAGGAGGTAAATGCCCATAATCGCCACGCTGGGCAAGCGGATTGGCGATCGCAGTAATGTGTCCACTATGATGACGCTGCTCCCCATCATCAACCTTGTAGAATGGTCAGTGACACTTTAATCCCTTAGTCGACTCTTACGACACCCGCAGGAGGAGTTGGGGTGGTGACAAATGTATTCTTACTGCCGTCACCACACGGCAAAGGCACTAGTAATTGAAAATAATTCAAAGGCATTTTTTTTTAATTAAGATGTCAGTAATTTTACAACTACTAACAATTAATTTTTAATAATAAAGGGTAAAATTATTACTATTCTACGCCGGATCAGACGACGCAACGGGGCCACGTCGTTACGTCGCCTAAATCAAACTAGTTTTAAGTTGTTTTATATTTTTGGAATTTTTTAGTTCACTGTGCCGCAGTGTTATAACTGTAATGCTTTGTAACTTATTTGAATAATAAATAAAATTATGATTTGATTTTTAGGGTATATTTGGACAATCTCCTCCGCACGTAAGATTTTTATAATGTTATACCTATATAATACCTACATATAGGTACCTATTGAATTGAAGACACGAATTTAAGTAATTGAATTAATTTTCTTCTAAAGTTATAATAATACCTACGTTAAAATTTAATTTTAAGGAAAATAAGGTAGGTACTTTGTTTTTTAGGTTTAAAAGATCTAGTACTTAACTAATATACTGTTATCATCATCAGTCTATGATAGTCCATTGCTGAACGTAGGCCTCTCCTATTAACTATGCGTATAAACGCATTAGGAGGTAAATACCCATAATCGCCACGCTGGGTAAGCGGTTGGCGATCGCAGTAATGTGTGACACTTCAATCCCTTAAGAATCGACACTCTCACGACACCCACAGGAGTTGGGGTGGTGACAAATGTATTCTTATTGCCGTCACCACACGGCTGCCTTCACCACACGTAAATTACTGTTATCATTTTCTCTATAATTTTTAGAGTTACAAATCAATAAAATATTAGGATATATTGTATTTATCGATAAGTTAGGACCTATATACCAAAATTTTATTTAAAATCAATCACCAAATAATGGAGTTGACACTTTTCTGTGTTTTAAATTTCAACTGAGGTTCGACAATCGTAACATAATGAATATAATGATATAGTTGGCCAATCATTACAGATCGTGCCAAGGCCGCGAAGACCTCAAATACAAGAACCTTCAGGGTCACATAACGGTCGAGGATCAAGGCCAAACGGACCACCAGGTTCATATGGTCGACCAGCAGGGCGTCTGCATAAACCAACACCAGGAGAATTGCAAGGATATGGACCAGATGGCAGCATAGCTGAAGTAACCGGACAACCTGTGCCAGCATCTCCAATACCAGAAATTAACGGAGTTGAAGAAATAATGCACGGGGCACCGCCTAGACCACCAAAATCTAAAAATCGAAAACATAAACATAAAAGCTTAACAGAAAAAACGTCACCCAGGACTGCCGCTGTTAAAGGATCTGTAGCTCCAACGTCAGATCCAATAGGAGAAAATGAACCACCCAAAGACTCAATACAGGTGCCACCTAGTTCATCTGTTGCAGCTAAACCTGTACCACATGGAGAACATGAGCCTGCAAAACCTATATCTGGAGCTCAATATGGCACACATAGCTTAACAACGCGTGGACCACAAAAATTATTGCCAGGGCCATCTTTACCAGAAGCAAAGCCTGCATACGATCCGCCGCCTGGATCATTTGTTCCTCGACCACCTCAAGGGTACCCACAACAGGGATATGGAGCTGAAGCCAATTTTCCACCTACAGGTCAATATGGTCCACCTGATGGATTTCAGGCCCCTGGGCCGCCACAAGGGCAGTATGGTGCATATTATCCACCTATGGGTCAATATGGCCCACCTGGCGTTTTTCAAACCCCTGGGCCACCACGACAAGGGCAGTATGGTGCAAATTTTCCACCTGGGGGTCAATATGGTCCACCTGGCGCTTTTCAGACCCCTGGACCACCGCGACAAGGGCAACCACAAGAGCAGTATGGTCAAAATTTTCCACCTGGGGGTCAATATGGTCCGTCTGGCTCATTTCAGACATCTGGACCTCTAATGCAAGGGCACCAACAAGGTAGATACGGAACTGATGAAGATATTCCACCTGGGGGCGAATATGGCCCACCCAGAGCTTTATTAACACCTGTGTCACCCCAGTCGCAGCGAGGGACATATTCTACACCTGGTCCATATGGTCCTGGCCCGTATGGGCCACCGACTGGAACTCAATACGGACTTTCTGGGCAACCAGAGCAACCATATGGACCTAGGGATCAGGTACCTGAAGGTGCACAATGGGCTATAGCACCCGCACCATCTGCACCACAAAGACCATCCTTTGAAAATATCCCCCCAGGTTTCGGTGACGCATATGAGTCTAAAATGAGGCTGCAACATCAACGACCTGGCTCAAATCCATGGAACCATGGACCAAGCGAGTTTCCTGGAAACCAACCTGGACCAACGCAATATGGAAATATGGGGCATCATAGACCAAACCCTGACTATGGTTCTCCAGACTATGGTCAACAGTTTAGCCCTGGATCTCAAGCTGGTATGACTGGAGCTCATTATGGGCTCCGAGGGCCAGAACGAGGTCCGGAAGGACCTCAAAATGAACCAAATAGACAGCGATATGAATATGACCCTCCTCAAATTCGAGACCAACCCATTGTAAGTAAAGTTTCATTTTTATAGCATAATTTTCAAATGAAGAATCAGCTCATTGTTTTCATTTGTTGATTTTTTTTGTATTGCGGCTAAGATTTTACTGAAAATTTAAGCCCCTTAGGTTTTCTCTTGAAAATTTCAATTCAACCATTTAATTCAAATGTTTTACGAAAGTGCAAAATTTCAAGCAGTGTGCCACAACTATTTCAAACAACGTGTTTGGCGACAATAGTTCTCTTCTGTTTCTGTGTCATTGGTTTCTGTTCTGTGTCAATATTTTTAGTGACATTCATGGTATTCTACAGTTAGAAACGTATTTCTATTGTAGTCTGCAACTCTCGCTACATATACCTTTGATTTGCACATGACAGAATGTATGCCGTATTCAAATCATCGTGACACATAATACCAGTAAAATATAAATAAGGCAATCGCCGTCCATCGCGAACCCAGCCGTCGTGGTAGCAAGGAGTGGGCACAGTGCTTGATAATCGAAACATAGGCTCTCCAAGACATGTCGCACGTAGTAAATTAGGGTGACATTTTGATTGTGGAGCAAGAAAAAAAACAAATTTAAAATTTAAATCTGTGCTTATTTCTATTTTAAAATCGATTGCAAAATCTCTTTTGTATGAGATTATGTGCGCGGTCACTTAACTCGCGTGTTACGTTACCTATTGTTTACTTAAATAATACATAATAACAGAATCTTATTAGTTCTTCATATTAAGTTGGTATGCTAGTATATTTGTAAAATATTCTTTGAGAATTTTATTGACTTGCGATTGTTTTGTATTTTATAATGTGTGTGCTAATTTCGTAGGTACCTAATTTATTAATATCTGGAAGAATATACCAACAAAGCGTTTTGCCTCGAATTACTGGCTTTCGGCACTGTATAAATGTAAATTATGAAGTTGACGCAATTTTTTAGATCTAGAAGAGTGAACATCACGAAAAAAAATCTCCCAATTATGAGGTACTTACTTAAGTATCAATCATGGCTCAATAAACTCATAATTAGGAGATTTTTTCACGGTTTCTTGTTTGTCTCCATAGTGACAGTTGCTTAGCGTGACCGTCCTCTCGTACCCTGTTCACTTTTACGACCCAGATGTCACCCTGTATACGTGAGTTTATCCGTTTATTTATATTGTAATATTATTTTACATTTTAACAGTCCAAACTTCGATACGCTGGATCAGCGGGCCCGCCTCCTAATACATGGGTAATGTCATACAAACAAGTTTTTACAAACTTTTATTTATTTTGCCTGTACGTACGTAATCAAATCTTTCGAGTTCAATTTACTCTATTCATATTATTATATCACTATTTATACTAGGCTAAGATTGTCATTTGTTCTGCATGTGTACTTCTCAAGCGGGCCACAGACGATCAGTTATAACTGCTCAGTTTTAACTGTTCAGTTAAAAATAATCTAGTGAAATTTTGATTAGATCATCAGTTCAACTGCACAGTTTAAAGATTTGCCTACACACGTAAGTTTTAGCTAAACAGTTTGACTGAACAATTAAAACTGAGCAGTTATAAGTGTTATAACTGATCGTCTGTAGCCCGCTTAAGATCTATAGATTTATGCTTATAGCGAAATCCCTGTTAAGCGAAATTGCTTTTGCTAAAAGAAGAGTCGGCAGACCCTTGTTACGTTTTAAGGACTGCACTACGCGAGACATGCTTACGTTTGGTATCATCCAATGGGAACCGATGGCAAACGATCGAAATAAGTGGAAAGTGGCTCTAATCGAAGGATGCAAGGCTCACAACGAAAGTTTCAGGCTCTAGATGCGAAACGCAATAGGAGACACAACAATGTGAGAGGGGACACATCATCAACCCATTCATCTGACGACCCGTCACTGACATGCCAATCTTGCGGACTTCACTGTCGCTCCCGCATCGGGCTTTATAGTCATTCTAAATACTGCCGCAAAAGCGCTGCATAAAATCATCTGATAAAGATGTCAAAGGTCTATGATTATTATTATATCGATGGATTTTTATTTATTTCATATTAATTCGGTTACAGAATTGGGATGTTTCTCGCCAGCGCCCAAATAATGAAGAATCAGAATCCAGTGAGGTAATACTAAACTTCTTAAAAATGTCCGGTAAAGTTGACTTTTCCAGTTAAGAAATGGGTTATACATATTATGGAGCTACCTTTTTTGTAAGGCTTACCCTGTTGTGACGTTAGTACATTACTATAGAAGCCGGGACGAAAGGGATTGCCGGCCAAAGACATATAGAGGATAGGTCTGAGGCGGGCAACCCTATATTTCCGGCCAAGGTATGTATACTTAGTGCTTTTCTCACAAATGCAATGAAAGAAACAACAATAATATCTAAGTTTTTTTTGGCAAAATTTCATGATGCCTTAGCCTCAAATTTATGTGGAATGGAATTAAAAAAGAGCTAGGCGCACCTGAAACGTCATACTTCGTAGCCTATTATAAGGAACATAACAACAATATTTCGTTGCTTGTTTCAGAATTTTTTTTTTATGAATAATTCTGTACTCTTTTTAGTCGTAAATTCATAATCGGCTTTGAGCAGAAACTGTTGCGGCAGTTCGCTGTGACAGATTTCTAATTGTCCGAATATTATAATATGTGCATAATTTCGATGGTCCATTTTATGATGAAGTATAAACAGGATGTGCATGAAACTTAATGATCTTATCAAGTCCTTTTCGGCATAATTTGTTTTGGCTTTAACAGAAACGATGGATGGATTAACAAAATGTATATCAATAATTACAAAGATAAAGGTAATAAATACATATAGCCCAATGCACCTTAACATACTAGAATGTCGTAGATTACAGCGTTCAATAGTATTTTTGCAAATACGCTACTATTATTTGTATCTATGTGTAAGTATATATTATGTATGATATGATTATAATTCTGTCTTCCAGGAAATGAAGGACCTAGATCCATTCAGAGAGCTACCTAAGATGGTAAGTTTAGTATTGTACAGATTTTGAATTTCAACAGTGACTTATTCTCACTCCGAAAACATGTGATTTCCCTTAAGTTTATATTTTTGAAATATCATCGGTGACTAGAATTGTCATACCTATGATATCGCTTTACGAGTGCCTCCACCCACTCGATTTGAAATAACCTTAAAGTTAGAATCCGCGCTAGCGCTTAATAGAGAAAGGAAGCGTGTGAAAGGGAAGCCACCAGTCATATGACTATTACACGAGTGCAAAAGAGACAGAAAACAATCCCAAAAGCGTACCCACTTTTGAAGTGACATATCAGCCGTATCAGCCGTCTCGACGGAGACTGTTATTTAAAAGTGATTTTATATTTAATTCTAGTAAGAAGTAAATTTACACAAATAATTAAACCGATATGGTATCGTTTAGTGTAAAGGATTGCCCTGTTACCCACCGAAGAAATGACGGCAAACACTCGTTTCATAGGTAAATATGATTTGCCGGTTGATTGTTTTCAAACGATATTTTGTCGATTTAGTAGGATAAATCGTGTAAATTATCACCTTCTGGCATTAATTGTTAGTTGTCCTATCACTGTGCGCTAATAATTTATGAAAAAAGATAATATTAACGGATATTTTGTGTAAAAATATAAATTGTCACGCTACGCTAGAGCTTGACTAAATGTTGAACTACCAATATCGATATTCGTTCGATGAACATACCTAATCAGTCTATTACATTACAATGCCGTCATAGTCCCAAATTTTAAAGACGAATGTGTATTTAACAAACTTGATGGTCGTTACTATGTTTTGTGAGATTTTTTTGATAATACCTATACGATTTGTATTATTTCTGTTAAATTTGAGGGATACGTCAAATAATAATTTCACACACGTTAGCAATTTATAATTTGACACCCTCAATTCACATTGTACTACTGTACTATGAAACTTATGGCAAAAAAACGATGAATAAAAATACTATGTTGTCGATAAAACAATCAAAACTCGATAGATAATTGCTCTGTTGTAATAGGCAACCCTATTCATGACCACACATAGACAAATTTACACACACACTTGCGTTTCATTTTTGGTTACGCTTTTAATCGTTGTCGATCATTCTTTGTCATCTTAGTTCTGTGGAAATAACCGTGTGACTATTTTTGTCAGTTGACTTAGTGACATCTGCCATCTTTGAAAACTTAATTTTTCTTTTCAAATGACATTGATACTCCGTTTAATTTCGACCGCTTTGACAGAACCTAAAATGAGTTATAGGTAGTGTGAAAAATAAAAACTGATACTAAGGCCAACACTATTACATAAAAAGGAACGTAACAGGATAATTGTTTATGACTGACATTGTACAATTTCTGCATGTTGGTAAAGAACGTGTGAGATTCAAAAATACGGCATTCGGGAAACAGTGACATAATTTTAGTCACCAGTGATCTCAATGTCATCGGTGAAATTAAAAAATCACACTCCTGCACGGTAAGCACATCATGGGCGCGGGACGACAAAAACTGCGACATAGAGTTTTCTCGAGCTATGTCACGAATTGGTAGCACAACATGCGCGCGAGATAACGCTGACTCGCGATGATCTATCAAAGCGACATAATTATTTCGCTTGAAAGTCCCACGCGAGATATCCTCAAAATTCGTAGCACAAGTGTACCTTGAGCGATAAAATACGTTGCGTTTTAATGTCAAAATGCGACAAATTGTCTTCGAGGTGTGAAGGTGGCGAGAAAGTCGAGAAACACATAAAGTTCGTTACGGATTGCAAATTTAGGCTTTCAGTCGAATTATTATTGTAGCTATGAGCTATATATTGGTAGTTATGATGTTATGAATAATCAGTTTTAGTACATGCGTTCTAAGGCATTATTTAATGTTTTAATATTAACAAACTTCGTTTCATTACTGACCCTACAGTCGATACCGTAAGGTCTGAAGACCCATGGAGGTTCAATAGAGAATCAAATATAGCAGGCGCACGACGAAATGTTAGTAATATTTTCAAAAGTAGTGGTTGTAAAGAAGCAGTATTAACGTACCTACCAATGCTAATAGCTATTGAATAGAAGTATCTAAGGGCAAGATGCATAATAGTATTAATTGTGATAGCGATGTTCTGTGTAATATACCGTACAATTACGCAGCTATATTTTAAAAGTACAATATAGTTAAGAAAAGCGGCATTTGTACACATAATCTATATAGGAAAAGGTAGATCAGCCTCTATTAGTTCATGGCTGCATGGGCAATGTCCTTTCCTTAGCCTATGCGCATGGACGCATTAGGAGGTTAATATATACCCATAATCAGGAATAGTGTGTGTGGACACACTACTCACACTACTTACTACCCATTGATAAATAAATAGTCATTTCATTTTTTTTCATTTTTATTTAAGGAACAATATACATTGTATGTGAATTTATAATAACGAATAATTTACAAATTAACTTAATAATAATACAGTCAATTACACTTCAATCCTTTAACCGACTCTTACGCAGGGTTGGGCAAAATACTGGCTTATTGTATTTCAAATACAAAATACTAAATACTTTGTTGACGTGTATTTCAAATACCAAATACTAAATACTTTGGTGACGTGTATTTCAAATACAAAATACAAAATACAGGGACTAAGATAATGTATTTCAAATACAAAATACTTATTCTTTGAAACTTAATTACTAACATAATATTTTCTTCGGTTACCGCGAGGATTACACATGAAATAAAACTATGAAAACGGATAAACTTCATTCCGACGTTTCAAACACTTTACCGGGTTCGTGGTCTGCGGGCGTGGGTCCACGAACCCTGTAAAGTGTTCGAAACGTCGGGATTTCAGGCCGTATTGAAGAGCAAGCTGCTGGTGTATAATACTGGCTACGAGGATATGTCTGTGCAAGTACTTGGTGTTAGCAATTTGAGAACAACCGGAAATAATATGCCTGAGTGACTCACCGGGACGACGGCATGCCCGACAAATGTCGACCGTACCGTCCTTCAGGATATATTTCCGGTAGTTATTCGTCATGATAACCTCGTCAGCAATTGCACAGGCAAAACCCTCGGTTTCTCCGAAGAGGTCCCCGCATCGTAGCCAGTTCGCCGACGCGAGCAGATAGATCTACGTCAGGTCCCGTGAGGGCCCTGTAGAACCGCCCGTGTAGCTCCTTGCTCTTCCATACCTGCGGTGCTTAGCACCACAGGTCTGCGGCAGTTCTCTTTTGCCAAGGAGAGCGGCGTGAGGTTCCGGTCTACTGCCACCACATCTCGATGCATCCCGCACTCATTGTTAAGAAAATAGTTTCTAAGATTGTACACCTCGCGGTTGTGGAGGTCTTTGGCATTTAAGAAGCCGCGGCCTCCACATTTACGCGGGATGTACAATCTCATAATTGATGAGCGCGGGTGTAGCATTCGATGTGTGGTGAGCAGTGTACGGACCCTTCGATCCAGGGCGTCCAGCTCGGTCTGAGTCCACCTTAGTACGCCAAAGGAGTATATGAGTCTGGGCATTACCCAAGCGTTGAAGGCGCACTTTGTTGCCTCCTGACAAAAGACAGTTAAGTACTTTTGTGAGCCGGCTGCAAAAGCGCCCCTTCACCGCCTGTCTAATTCCCATATCTCTAATACCCAAAGACTGTGACATACCAAGGTATTTATAGGTTTCTGCTTCCGAGATAGATCTGAACGACATTGTCTGCACATGCATAACCGCACACTTATCGACACCAAACTCCATATTGATGGCACTACTGAAAACTTCTGTGGTTCGCCGTAGCTCCAACAAGTCTTGGCTATTTGGCGCAAATAATTTGTGATCATCCATGTACAGAAGATGAGAAATGACTTCACCCTCTCTCCGAAGCCAGCAACCTAGTCCTGAATCCTTCAGCAGGGTGCTGAGGGGATTCAGAGTTAGGCAGAACCATAAGGGACTCAGACTGCCACCCTGGAATATTCCTCGCTCGATCCTTATGAAGTCCTGCGGGCCAGAGGGGTCATCTCCGCCTCCTGGTTGACGAAGGACTGTGGTCCACTGCCCCATACACGCGCCGAGAAAGGATCTTAAAGCTGCATCAACTTTATACAGCTCCAAGACCCTTTTCAACCATGAATGAGGCACCGAATCATAGGCCTTCTTGTAGTCAATCCAAGCGGCGGAGAGGGCCCCTTTGTCACGCCGGACTTACTGGCAAATGGTCATGTCGATGAGGAGGAGTTCTTTAGTACCACGGGACCCAACCCTACATCCATTTTGAGCAGAGGCCAGAACATTGTTCGCAACAATGTGCGTGTTAATTTTTGATCTCAAAATGGATGTAAGGAGCTTGTAGAGTGTAGCACGTGATGGGTCGGTAGTTTTTCGGTTCCGTGGTACTACCGGACTTGTAGAGCAGGAAGGTTACACCTGTTGTTAAGGAAGGAGGCAGGGAACCAAGCTCAAGGCTTGTTGGAATTGCGCTGCTAATCGCGAGTGTGAGCACCGAAACCATTTTAGCCAGAAGTTGTGCAATCCGTCCGGTCCAGGACTTTTCCAGTTCTGGGCAGGTCGAATGGCACAACTTACGTCATCGGGGCTGATGGCAACTGCCTCCATAGGTTCGACGCTCTCGCACTCACGTTCAACAACGTTCATCCAATCGCCCTCGATGTGTCCGACGGGCACCGACCAGATGCTACGCCAGAAATGTTATTATTATTAATGTTATAAGGCCAGCCTTAACTCTCCAGATAAATACCGCGAAACGAACCAAGTGATTTGACACCTGGCCTACTACCGCGAAAATCGAAATTCGTAAATTTCGTGAATTTTTCTGTCACTCAAACAAAGGCGTCATTAGAGTGAGACAGACAAATCCTCGAAATTTACGAATTTCGAATTTAGAACTCCGAAGTTCGCATATTTCGGAGATTTGTCTCTCTAATGAAGCCTTCATGGTGTGATAGAGACAAATCCCCGAAATTTACGAACTTTGATGTTCGCGGTAGGCCAACTGACATTGACGTTTGACTATGACATTCACCCAGTGTTGCTATTGTTACGATCACAGTGACTGTCCTAAAGGGACTAACATAGACAAAATCATTTAAGTAATGTATTTTCTGGAAATGTATTTTAATACCTTAAGTATTTCAAATACAAAATACAAAATACATGCGAGTGTGGTATTTGAAATACCAAATACAAAATACTCTGTCAAGCTGTATTTAAAATACAAATACAAAATACGTATTTGTATTTCAAATACGTATTTCAAATACAAGTAATTGAAATACTGCCCAACCCTGCTCTTACGACACCAACGGGAAGAGTTGGGGTGGTGACAAATGTAATCTTACTACTGTCTCCACACGGCTAATAACCAGTATTTTAAACAAATAAAAAAATATATAATAAATAATCCAGTATGTATTTATTACAAAAAATTTATTTATTATACATTTATAATAACATGTATTAAATACTCAATGTAACAAATATGTGTATCGTAAAGAACACTTGAGCCAAACAAGTTTACAATCACAAATATACACGGTGGAATTTAATCGGTGAACAGGAACCCATTTTTCTAATTCAGTAATCGATGGCGGTCACGTTTATGTAGTACTTAAGTGGAACCAAGTTTTTTTTTAGCATAAATTTTTTTTATGTTGAAATTGAAATTTATTGAAATTAAAGTTTAATACCTCTTTTCAAACTATCAGCCATAGAAACTTAAAACATAAATGAGCAATAACCACTCACATGCTTTAATTTTTGCGATAGACTCTATTCCTATGTAAAATAAGAGCGATGCATGGCTGATAGTTTGAAAAGAGGTATTAAACTTTTCAGACTAAACCATTAGTAGGGTGACAATAAATTTTAATTAAAGTTTAATTTCAACATAAAAATTTGTTATGCTAAAAAAAAAACTTGGTTCCACTTAAGTACTACATAAACGTGACCGCCATCGATTACTGAATTAGAAAAATGGGTTCCTGTTCACCGATTAAATTCCACCGTGTATTAATAATGTAATTAGGTAATAAACGCCTGTAATTTCTGCTATATTATCATTTAATAAATCATTATAATTAATAATTTATCATTTAATAAACATAATGTCTCACAATAGTTTAACTTCAATTCATATTATATACAATCAAACCATAATTTCATATTATATTCTATTCATATTATTAACTAATTCAAATAATATATTTAAATATACTATACATATCTGTTTGTCTAATTTGAAATTGGAATACCACCTTTCAACACCTAAATCTTTATTATATTTCTCGTAGCTTTTAATTACACTGCACATTCTGTTGTACTACGCGTAGTGTAATTTTGTGTTCTGTATTGTTTAGTGTTTTGTATTTTTGTTTTTTGTGTAAGGGTACACTGAAAATCAGCGTCGTATCACTTTGTGTTGCGACACATGCTGAGTGTTATCCTTTTCCGAAACCAGGATTACTTATAATACCAATTGATGTATTTCAATACTACTTGTGTTTCGAATAAATGCTTCATTCATTCATTCATTCATTCATTCATTCATTCATTCATTCATTCATTCATTCATTCATTCATTCATTCATTCATTCATTCTATATTGTAGACGATCGTCTGAATTGAATGGGCACTTTTATACTTTGCCGCGGAAGTTCGCGTCCACGGCGTTATATTTCTTCCACTATGTGAAATGTGATTTACTAACATAAATTGTAACAACATGAAACCTCATAAATATAGTGAAAAAATGTCACACACCCGTGGGCTCTAACTTCAACGATATGCTTTAAAACCACCCAATCAAACGCAGGTTGCGCCACGAGCTCGGGCGCCAAGCGTACTCTTGTTGTTCACGACGAGCTGCAGAGCGCGACCCAGCAGCCGCCTTCATGGCTGTTGTGAAATCCGATTTGCTGATTGCGAACCTTTTCTTCAGTTTGCGCCATATCTTTAAACAGTATGAATAATTGATAAATACCATGCTTTATTGACAGCTCCGCAAAAATAACCTGCAGATCAAATAAATAATCGTAGTATGATTTTTACTATACATAATACTATCAGACGCGATGTATGTAACTTAAGGTGTTACTTTTCTTGACCATACTTGACCTTAATAATTAAGTTGGTATATGCAGGATATCCGATATATCAACTACTTTTAGGTCATAGGTATATTGTTTTGGAACCTGGAGGATGGATTAAGGAGGCGGGTATCGGGTACGAAAACGAAACCCTCATATTTCCATCATAAATTTAAATGATTTGTACAAGCTTTCATCGAAATACCTGCTGGTTATTCGAAGACCCGATATATTTATTTTTTGGAGTTTGACCCAATATAGGTACTTCATCTTTTCCGGATCCACATTCTCCCGCTGGAAACTATGGGTTTAGTTCAATGACATCTTGCTTTGTACGTATTATTATTGGGCTCCGATGACTGAAATATAGTTCATAACATAATTTTTTATTAAAGAACTATGAATATGAATTTCAAAAAATATACGGTTTAAATGTAAATAGGTAATCGTAACTAACATCCACAGTATCTAAGTAACGTATAAAGAGTATAAAAGGCTATAATTAACTTAAATTTTACGTTCATGAGCCATTTAAAATATCGCCACCAAACACAATCTACAAATGTCATGTGACAGATTATTATTATGACACTTTGACATTTTCATTATTAAAATGACCTATCTCTTTAATCTTTATACTGCGTGAACGAGACAAAGTTATCGTGACTAGAGATGTTTCATTTTTAAAGCTTGCTGTTCACTCATCATTCAACATTATTTATACCGATTCAGTGTTGCTAGGAAAGAAAAGTTAGTCCCACACATAAATGGCAACACTTGTTATGTCGCCCGCGGGATGACTCTTTCGCATGGAACTATTTTCTCGAGCTGTTAACTTGTGCTACCAAAATCGAGAAAATGACGGCTAGAAATATAAATTTGACAGCCGCGACATGGGTTTGTCGCAGCGCGAGCTATCTCGCGCTCAATGATGTGCTTGCCGGGAAGGACTAAATGGAAACATTCCTTTAACATACAATCATACTATAAGACTGATACTGTTACAAGGGACGGAGTTTTCATAGTTTTATTTCATGTGTACCGAAGAAAATATTACTTAGAATACAATTAGAATTAAGATACCTATATTATGTCGTTGAGTAAGCATAGTAGCTTGCTACGCAGTCCACGTAGAACTTCGTAGCAAGGTAAAGCACTTTTTGTTTGAATGATAAACATGATAAATTTGTAATTTAACGAAAAACGAGACTAACCCCCTTATTCATAAACGTTGGCTAACTTAACAAGCCGCTAAAAATTGTTTGTCCCTGTCGTTCTTAACAATGTGTCCATAAGAGAAAAAGGGACAAACAATTATTAGCGGCATGTTAAATTAACAAACGTTTATGAATAAGGGGGTTAATCGATAAACTTACGTCTGCCACCGACCACGGGTGTATCATGCGTGTCGTGCCCAAAATTCAACAAAGTCACCGCGGAAAATATTCCCACACGTACTAAGAAATTCGGCATGTCCTTCATATGCCGGACTATTAAAACGTGATATTCCTTACCGGCTCATGTGTTTCCGCATACCTATAAGTTGGGACCCTTTAAATCAAACGAAGCGGAGTGGAGCCACTTTGTTGTGCAATATAAAAAAAAAGCTAGATGATAATGAAGGTTCCGCAGAGACAAACAATACGAGCACAAAACTCATGGCAGATAAACATGAAAGATCTTTCATACGTTATTTAAAAAATACAGTATAGTACATTACGACACAAGTGCGAAAAACACGAATTTCATTTTTGCACGTGTCTCGTACGACGTTTTTTAGTACAGATGGCCCTCCGAAGTTTTGGACCTGACCCTGACGTAAAATGACCGTAAAAAGTACACCATCTGCATCTGTACTAAAAAATGAATTTGAACACTGAAAATATGAATTTTAAATATAAAGTAAGCCGTTTTATTAATTTAATATGTAATTATATTTCAGGACGATTTCGGCGTACGGATTCAATGGGTGCCAATGATATCCGTAAATAATCATGAATAGTTTTAATTTTAATGAACGTTAAAATTACATTGAAAAGTAATTAATGTTATGCGATAAAATAATAAATAGAATAGAGAATGAAAAATCTATAATGAAGTATAGGTACCGTAAACCACCCAGCTGGGTGAATATCTGAGCGCTTCAACTTCTGCAAATAATGATGACACCAAAATTAGGCGGTTGAAACGCTCAGATATTCACCCATCTATGGTTCAATACTGCAACTACGAGTATGGTCCACAATTTCAACTCCTAATAAGCATCAGTACTACTCTTCATTTTAGCTTTGTCCAAGTTTTGTTAATGAGGAGTGTTTCCCATGAATAGCACGATAAAAATAACAATTAAGGTGGAAGTACTAGTGCGCAACATGTCAACAGAGAATGTTTATTTTAATCACGGTATTTTGCTCATACAAAACTGCATAAAGTATTCAATGTCATGTGTTTTGGGAGACGAGTTTGTTAGTTTTGTTAAATAGTATTTATTTTATAGGGTGACAATATCAAAATTTCTCAAAATTGCTTATTTTTTAGTCAACTCCATTGTATGAGTAAGCGTCAGGTGCTTTTGCTGGTAGTCCCAATAGATGTCACTTCAGTACAAGTTTCAATGTCGCATATTGAGACATTGGAAATATTAACACTCAGTCATAATAAAATAAACGTCAGCCTGTCTTAAAATATGCAAATAATTTAGATATAAGCTAATTATTTTAAAGTTGGGATATGAAGCATTAAAGGTACATACATTAATCATCGTTTCAATGCCCTAATAGTTGATTTTATCTTATCAATGGCAACTCAAGCTATAATGACGAGTATTGGTACAGCGTCGGGTACTAATACTTTCACCTTACACTTAATAGAAGACATTCAATTTAGTTTTGGACAATAGTTGGAAGTGTTTGGACTATAAATAGTTACCTATGGTTTTACGATACCATATAATGACCATGATAGCTTAAAAACTTATATTAATAAAATAATACAGGCAAACATACAAGATGGTCTTGCAAGAGTCACGGTAAGTTTTATCAGTTTTATCACTACCTTTCAAACACCTAGAAAAGATGAAGGGTCCACGGAAAGATAATGTCTAGTCAATTCAAATTACAGAAGGAAAAACCATCTTACTTTTAACAGAATAAGGTGTGAATTTGCCCTGATTTTTTTAAGCACTGGACATGTTTTTTCCGTGGACCCTTCAGATATTATGAGACTATAGAGGTAAGATAAAAATAAAGAAATAATTAAAAAAAAACTTTGTGGTAACAAGTAGGTATACATTATTTTATTATTTAACAAACATGAATATAATCGGAAACGAGAATTATCTGAAATTAAATTTTAGCGTTAAAGAACGAAATCTTCCGGGCTTTTTTTGCCGAAAAATCGTTGATGATTTCGCTGAAATCTAGTTCCCGGAGTAGATCAATTCCAATACTCAAAAAAAAATACTAGTTGGAATTTAATTTTTTTTTTCCGAATCTATTGTGGGGGCCTCTTTTTTATGGAGGCCCCGGGGCTGTAGCCCTGGTTGCCCCCCCCTAAATCCGGCCCTGGTTCTCAACAAACTTGCTACCTTCAGTGTTTTGCTCCTTTTATGTTGTTGTCATGGAAAATTAAATATTAAAATTACATTCAACGATTGAACTAACCGATGTTACCTACCTTGTTCTTCGGCATCGCGAAAGCTGAGGACGTTGGGTTCAAATCCCATTTCGGATGTTGGTGTATCTATTTAATAACAATAATATTTTAGCCTATATAATATCCCACTGCTGGGCACAGGCCTCCTCTCATGTATGAGAGAGATTGGGCTATAGTCCCCACGCTGGCCCTAAGCGGGTTGGGAACTTCACATACACCTTTGAATTTCTTTGCGGATGTATACAGGTTTCCTCACGATGTTTTTCCTTCACCGAAAACTAATGATAAATATCATCTAATATTCCGTACATAAGTTTCGGAAAATCGAGCCAGGATTTGAACCCATCTATTCTGGTGTATCTACTATAGGTATTTTTACATTGTTAGGCGCCATCTGATATTTATAACATGTAATAAGCGTTATAAACAATTCATTTTGGTTGGATTGGCTTAAGACCGATATGAGTAGCGTACTAGAAGAGAGGCCTATGCTCAGCAGTGGGCGATAAATGGCTCAAACGATGACGATGAAACAATTTCTACGACCATATAATAACATGGACGTCTAACGCCACCCCAAAAGCAATTGTTCAATTGTCAAATCTTTATAAAACATAGGGCTCATGCATAAATCATGCGAGGTTTTTTCGGCTACTTTTTGACAAAGTCCCTCCCCCCTGGTGATGTTTGGTGAGTTTCTTGGCTACATCCTCCCCCCCCCCCTCTAGCAGTCTCACGTGTATTTTTCTCATTCAACTTTTAACGTTCGCTTGCAAAATTCCCAATATTTCTTAGTTTGTTCATCGTAAAAAATACACGTGATGTCTCCTTGTACTCCCCCTCCCCTAACGTGATTTTTCGTGATGTTTTCTTGGACCCCCTCCCCCCTATAGGACCTCGCATGATTTATGCACAAGCCCATAGCCAATCAAAACTTTGATGGACCAATCACAACTATTTTGAAATGGCGGCTTAAGGTTTTATAGGTTGATATTGACATTCATTACCGTGATGCATTGTAGAGGGGGTTTTTGAAAGGCAATTTAATATGGCGTGCGGCTTCCATGTTTTATTTGTTCGTAGATTTCTTGTTAGCATAATTACATGTAAAAATAACATTAATATGTTAAATAGGACAGCAAGACTGGCCGAAATCGGCAGGCCCGAATAAATGTAAGTTGTTTTCTTAATTAAAAAGAATAAATCTTTTGATGTTTCGAAAAGTAAACATCACAAGGTTTATGAGACAATAAACGTTGCTACCATTCTGGCACTTATTTCCATTTCTATAAGGATGAAACACGGATAATGTTTTGTGTATTTTGTTACTTTTGAGTCTTGGGCCGCAGATGTAGTCCTCCGGGCGATTTTCTTTTCCAACAAACATCACTACATTATTCTTTGAAGCAGTATGTATTTTGTTATACAGAGTGAAATATGAGTCATGAACAATACGGTTTTCTAACTTTATAAACAACTAACAAAATGCCCCACAAGTTACTTAGAAATAGTCATGTTTTTTTATTATCTTTTTTTGTATTTTTTGTGGCTTTTTCTAAATTTTAAGGTGTTTTTCAGAAATGATAACGGCTATAATAGCCGTTAATAATTAAATAATTTAAGCTATTTAAAACGTTAAATGAAAGAAATGTAATTTAATTTTACACAAAAATGACAAAATTAATTAATTACTTCACTGCTACTATTATTATTATTACTATTACTGCCGTTATTAATTACTTCAATGTGAAGAGGTAATTTAAAGTATTCCTTTATTTGTCTTAAAAATTATTTTGGACATCCTAAAGCTAAAAAATACAAAAAATAAATCCAAACAAATTAAATCAAATCAAACCAAATATTTTTTATTGCATGGTTTTGGGTTTACAAAGATCTTACAAAAAAATTACTTGTCAATTTTTAAGTAACTTGTGGGGCATTTAATTGTTAGGTTGTTTATAGAGTTAGAAAAATGTATTACTGTTCACGACTCATGTTTCACCCTGTATAAGTACATAGCATAACATACATTTCTGTATTGTTATGTAGAAATTTCTATGTAATTATTGTATCTCTTTACGAAACAGCCCACTCCATATTGTAGCCGAAAATCCGGTCTTTTTCAACATATTAGAATGAGAATAACATTTATTTCATTTTTGTTGAAAGTATTTTATTTCTTTGTGGTACGTAAAGTAAATATTTTCAAAAGTACTTGTTTATATAACTAGATATAATATTATAAGTTCTGTTCTTCTTTTTTTGGTATAAAATACATGTCATTGTAACCTTACAAATCTTTATTTTGGCCAAAATACTAAAAATATTAGACTAAACTAGACTTTTTTATAGATAAAAATATGAAGAATCTCTCCACTAAAATATTGCGTGTGATTTTTTATTTTGAATGTTTTTAACTGTTTTGATGGCACATTCATGGCAGATTTTTTGCATAATATTCCTTACCTTCTGCATTCCAGGGCACATTATACGTACCTGTTATTTATCATACGTCGACAACGGTAAGATTTTTATTTAAATATAGTATACGTACCCATACTCGACACCTTAGTGCCCAATAAACGACACCCATCTCGTCTATTCGGTTTCTTATTGTGTTATTTTTCCCAGCGCTGGTTTCAATGAATTGTGCTGGTTTCATTGTGGTACAGTCAAAGGCAAGAAGGTGTATATAAAAATGCTCAAAAACATATCCCAGTGAAATTTAATTCTGTGATAAGATTGAAGAACGTCGTAACGTGTTTATAAGAGCATTCTTTCGATAGGTACATATTTTTGCACTTGACTGTACCATTATTTATTTATCAAAAAAATCCTGAATTCAAGCCTCAAAGCCATCCTATAGTACAAGAAAATATATACAAGAAAATAATATTGTTTTAAAATAAACGCGCTTTCTTCGTGCTTTTTTAACCCTTTGACCGCCACAGTCGGCCATAAGCGACAACGGAAAATCGTTACTACGACGCCAACGACGACGGCTACAGCCCTCAACGTCCCCGAAACAATAGCGACTTACGCGGTAATTCGTAAAGCTCAATTACGCTTAAATGATCGAGAATACGTGGCGTCTGGAGTTCGACATATTCCTATGCCGTCTGGCGGTCAAAAGGTTAAACTGTGATGTCATGGGGGTGGATTTCAAACTGCCAATCCACCATCTTTCGGGAGCCGCCATATATAATGACGTTTCTTACCTAGTCATGTATTGTCATCATAACTCAGAGCGTGCGCAAAATTTCATCCATTAGGAGACGCGAGACCAGGGTGCTTAGCCAAGGTGCCAATCGCTAACGCTCAGTAGCTTATCGCAGTTTTCCCTCTCTGTCACTCTTTCTAATTAATGCGACAAAGACAGTTATTTGCCTATCGTTCACGATTGACGATTGAGCGTTAGCGATTAGCCACTTGGCTAAGCACCCAAAAGACACGAAGATCGAAAAGTGGGTCAAATTAAGTCTGCCTGCGACCAGGGGTGTAACGTCATGCCCGAAACGTCAGGATATAATTAAACCCCGTTTTTTAAGACCCGTTTGTCTTTAAAATATGGGTCAAATTAAGGTTCCAAGATTTTCTTTCATACAAAGTTATTTACAAGTAAAAATGTACACTATGTACAGTACCTACCGGTCAAAAATTTAAGTTCGCACCACGATTTTGATACAAAATCGACCTTTTCGGCTATAATTTTTCCATCATTTAAGTCCACACTTGTTTTCAATGCATATGTGACTGATAGAGCTATACCTTTTTAATTAACCGTTATTTTCGAACAGCTCAGACAACTGAGGTAGCTGTTGCAGCTTTTGGTAGTCATGCCTACCTGATTGTCCTGATTTTATGGGAAATTAATATTAATAGCTCTCGAATCAGCAAGACATCGGTAGAAAAAATATTTTGCTGTTAACACTGAAAAAAAAATATTGCTCAAAAGTCTATTTTGTATCGAAATCATGGAGTGAACTTAAACTTTTGACCGGCACTGTATCTCTCATCCTATATCACTTATACAGGATGGTCGTTTTTGAGACCGGCTCCCTATAAAAAGTTGAGTTTGGCCGATTTTTTCTTTTTATTGGTTTCCACGCCATGACCAACGATAATTCACACTCAAACAATACATTTTGGAACTTTTTTTATATTTATTTTCACAACTACAATATATGTACAATTGTACATAGATTAAATCTAACAAATTTACTTAACCTAACCTATATCTAAGGTAGGCCCATGTGGCATTGTACCGAGGATGCTGGAGGCATTTCCTCGCTGAATCACAATACTGATGCGTTGTGCGAGGAAGTCGCCAGCTCTTCGGTCTTTAAGTTACATCAATCAGACGTTTCGCGATTTCAGCAAACAATTTGCGTGCGCCTAAGTGCGCCATGAACCTAAAGTTTCTACGTCAAACGGTACAAAACTTTTGGAACTTCTTCTCCTTCTTCTTCTTCTCAGCATATTTTACTCCACTGCAGGATGTATGCCTCTTGCAATTTTTCCACCTCTTACGGTTTGCGGCGCCTCTCTTCCAGGTCGGCCCTGCCGTCTTTTTTATATCGTCCGACCATCTGGCAGCTAGCCTGCCTACGCTCCGGCTTCCCATTCTTGGCCTCCACAAGAGGGCTCTAGTCGCCCACCGCCCATCATCATTTCGGCACACATGTCCCGCCCATCTCCATTTCAGGCTGGCTACTCGTTCAATGATGTCGGTAACTCTCGTGCGTTGCCTGATCTCCGCGTTCTGCACTCTATCTCTTAGAGAGATCCCGAGCATTGAGCGTTCCATCGCCCTTTGTGCGACTTTCAGCCGTTTCGCTCTATCGATGGTTAGCGTCCACGTCTCGCAAGCGTAAGTCAGTACTGGAAGGACACATTCATTATACACCCACGTTTTCAGGTTATTTTATAATTTAATTTTATATTAATTTTATAATTTGGTTTGGAACTTGCATAAATAACATTTAATTAACGCCCTATTTCAGACTGAAGCCACATCCACGACAACTCAGCTATCGACCACATCAGACCCTGTGATGGACTCTCTGCTCCAATTCGTGACCCCACGGAACCTGCGACCAGAGGATTGGCTCGCGTTTGATGCCACATTGAATAAAAAGAATGCTTCTGACACAGTATGTAAACAGTAAATAAATACACAAATAATGTCCTCCACTTTCGTTGGCACTATAAACTAGGCTACGGACACTGACAAAGACTGGTATACCAGGCAACTACTATTACATCATCAGCCTATGATAGTTCACTGCTGAACGCAGGCGGGTCAAAATTATTTTCGTTGTCTTGTTTCATACCACTCCGTCACGCTTTTAGTTGCTGTTTCGATATAAAAAAATATATAAAAAAATCCGGTGTACTTGTATTTCTTTTTCACGCTAGATTTTAATCCATACATCAGAAATTGAAAACAAAACATCATCTCATAAAAAAATCATCACTACGTCACGTTTTTTAGGGACACAAAATACCTACATTCGATTTTTTGGCCACTATGTCCATGGGTCTCAGTTCCCGCTTTCCAACAGTTGTGTACCTTCGTCATATAAAAAATAATAATACTTAAGAGGTTGCTAAGTTAGGAGACGTTTATGAATAAGAGGTCCTTTACTATCTTTATTTTTTTGTTTCAGTGTGATGCTGATGGATGTCAGTCAAGGGTATTTTTGAATACTTAAAATAAATACGATTTTTAAGGTATTTTAGAATTACAACTAACGTGAGATACAAACATATTTAAATATCTATCAAACGGGTTACTCACGTAAGTTACGTCGATAATTGCTCGACATGTTGCGATCCATTTAGAGGATGGTCATCATGGAGTACCCGCGACCAAAGCCCGACGTGTACTGCGGGCTTTCGCTCTGCTAGAGCGGGTGCTGGCCGCGGGCAGGCGAATTTTTAAGTTCTGTAAATTCGTAACTCGTGTCGATTTAAATATATTTTTTAATTTATCGCCACTCGTTTTAACCTTATTTTTATTTCGCACTCGTATCATAATGTATTCTGTTACAGTGTCATAAAGATCAGTGTCCAGTTGTGGTAAGAACAAACATATTATTATTTTTAAATCAATATTGTATAAATCAAAATGCGAATAGAATTGATTTGCTTTTATTGAAAGCTAAATTGAACAAATAATTGCTACATCGACTGCTCAGTTATAGCACAGAACAACGAGAGGACAATGTCCGGCGGAAGGCCATAGACAATGAAAAACTTAATCTAATTGTTGCAAGCAACAAATTATAATCTATGGTTTTTAACTCTATTAAGCTATGTTTAGACTGATCTGAACATAATTGGGCCGGGCGAAAAGAAACTAATCTTATGTTAAGTAGACAAAGATAATTAATAAAGATAACTTTTATCAAGAGATATAATTGTTCCTCAGTCAAGAGGTAACGGACACAGCTTAGTGACAGGTCTGACATAAACCTTATTACCCATTTTCACCTCGGCCACTCTAACCTTATCATCCTTTCCAGGAAATATTTTAACAATACGGCCCATTGGCCAACATAATGGAGCAGTGTTAACATTTTTAACAAGAACTAAGTCACCTACCTTTAAATTTGGCAAGGCATGTTTCCATTTGGGACGGCTTTGTAACTGACAGAGGTAGTCATTAGACCATGACCTCCAGAAGTCCTGTTTTAATTTGGTAACAATATCCCAAAATTTCCTTAAGCGATTTACTGGTACTTCTGATAAATCAACATCAGGGTAACTTGTAATCGCCGTACCAATAAGAAAGTGCCCCGGTGACAAATATTTGCCTTCATTTGGGTCAAGGGACAGCAAGGGTCTGGAGTTCAAGACACCTTCTATTTGAATGATCACAGTGTTTAATTCCTCAAAGGTCAAACAATGGTTTCCAACCACCCGCTTTAAATGAAATTTGACACTCTTGACCCCGGCTTCCCAAAGGCCTCCAAATTGAGGTGCATAGCTTGGTATGAATTTAAATGAAATGTACTTTTTAGCACAGAATCGATACACAGTATCTCTATGCTCATGGGAATTCTGTAAATTATACAATTCTTTCAACTGATTGGCAGCACCTTTAAAGGTCTTGGCATTGTCACAATAAATAACTGTTGGCATGCCACGTCTAGAAATAAAACGATCAAGACTTGCTAGAAAGGTTTCAGTCGTAAGGCTCGAAACCAGCTCTACGTGTATCGCCTTCGTGGCGAAACATACAAAAAGAGCAATATAGCTCTTAGCAACAAGAGGCTTTCGAATCCTAGCAATCTTTGTACTAAATGGACCACAAAAATCTATCCCAGTATACTGGAAAGCTCTACTAGCAGTAATTCTCTCTGCAGGTAACGAGCCCATCAGCTGCCTTGCAGCTTCAGCTTTTAGACGTAGGCATGTAACACATTTGTTCACTACCTTCTTCACTTCCCTAATACCACTAATTATCCAATACTTTTGAGCTAAGGAACTTAGAACTGATCTGGCACCTAAGTGTAAGAGTTGCAAGTGCTCTCTTTCTATCAACAAGGCTGTGAAAAATGACCCTTTTGGAAGAATAGGTGGGTGCTTCCTGGCTTGCGAAATATCGGCATTTTGCAGCCTGCCGCCCACGCGAAGAACACCGTTCTCATCCACGAAAGGATGTAAGTCCGCTATGCCTGACTTAAGAATTTTGCCAGACAGCAATGTTTCAATTTCCTTAGCAAAATATTGCGTTTGCACATTTTTAATTATTACTAGCAACGAATCCTGTAACTCTTTAGGAGTTAACTTAGTAGAGTCAGAGTTGACTCTATCTCTGGAATTTAAAGAATTCCTGAAAAAACGGTAAATGTATGCTATAACATTTTGAAGCTTATTTAAGCTAGAATATTTTTCAAACAGGTATGTTAACGAACGGTCTTCTTGATTTACATTGCAAGGTAGAGCCGGTTCAATAATAACTTGTTTATCATGCAACACATGACTGAGCGTACTATTATCAAATTTAGGATGCATGTACTCCCTATCAGATAAATATTCGGGCCCATGCCACCATAGGAGCTTACTTTGTAAGCTCTGTGGCTCGACACCACGAGAAATTAAATCTGCTGGGTTGTCGCAAGACTTTACATAAGACCACTGGTCATGGTTTGTAAGCTCAAGTACTTTTTGAACTCTATTATTAACATAAGTGTTTACTTTTATTTTTTGGGACTTTAGCCAACATAAAACTATTTGTGAATCACTATATAAATATGTGGTATGTGCAAACCTAGATTTGAGGATTTCACTAATCCTTGATACCAACTGAGCCAGTAATAAAGCGCTGTTAAGCTCTAGCTGAGGAATTGTAAGGCTTTTTGTTAACGGGGCTATTTTTGATTTAGCACAAAGCAATCTTGTCTCTACATTTCCATTTAACTTTAAAACTCTTACATAAATACAGCAGCCGAAAGCTTTGAAGGACGCATCTGCATAACCAACTAACTCTACCAAGTGACAGTCATGACTATGCACCAACCTAGGTAAAGCAACTCTACCCATTAATTTTAAGTTGGCAAGAAACTTTAGCCATGCCTCAAGCTGAGCTTCCGGTAAGGGTGTGTCCCAGCCTAAGGGCATTGACCACAGAACCTGCATAAACATCTTAGCTAATACTATAATTGGAGCTATGAGACCCAATGGATCATAGCATCTCCCTATAAAAGAAAGCACGGTTCTTTTAGTATGATGGCTGTCCTCATTATAGAGAGGAGCCTCAAAGGTGAAGGTATCTGAAGTAATATCATACTTCAGACCCAATGTTTTAATAACATTACTAGTATCAAGATTTATTTGCTCAAAATACTTTATATTTTCTGGCAAATCTTCCAAAACCGTTGGGTAGCTAGAGCACCATTTATGTAATTTAAACTTGCCTAAATTGAATATATCAATCAATTCATTTTTAAGCTGGTAGAGATCGTTTATATTATCTGTGCCAGTTATGACATCATCTACATATGTGTTATTCAATATGGCTTGAGAAGCAAGCGGAAATTGCTTGCCATATAATTTAACAAGCTCTACCAAGCACCTTGTAGCCAGAAATGTAGAGCTTTTCAGGCCATAAGTAACTGTCTGAAGCTGAAGACAGCGGATGGGCTGGTTGGGAGTATCCCGCCAGAGAATGTTTTGAAGACACCTATGTTCAGGATTAATAAGTATACACCTAAACATTTTTTGAACATCACATATTAAAGTGAATAAATATGTTCGAAACAAAATCAGTATATCGAAAAGCTCGCACTGCACTACAGGTCCGTTTAGCATTACGTCATTGACAGAAAGCTTATTTTTGGACTTCATACTACCATCCATGACTATTCTTAACTTTGTACTTTTACTAGATTCATTGAATACAGGATGATGCGCTAAAAAGCTTGCGGGTCCATTATAAACATCATAAGAATTTATGTCAACCTCTCTAGCATGCCCCATCTGTACATAATCATCAATAAATTTTTTATACTGCTCTAGCAACTCAACATTTTTTATTAATTTTTTCTCTATTGAGAAAAATCTTTGCATGGCAACCGAGAAAGAGTTACCCAAATTAAGCTCCCCTATGGGGTGTTTAAGTGGAATATCAACTTGAAATTGATTGTTCTTTAAAATTACAGAATCTTGAAATATTTTTTCAGCTTTTTCAAATTCATTGGATATTTTTTGTGGCATTTGTGGCACTTTCTCGGCTAACCAAAACTCATTCATAACATTTTCTAACTTGGTATCATCAGAAACAGCAAAATTTGCTACCAAGGAAAGATTACAAAGGTTGCCGGACTGGCTCATATTTCCTCCCACAAGATATCCAAACACGGTGCTTTGCAAAACAAGCCCTTCGGGCAGCTTGATGCAGTCATTTAATAATGAATTAAAATAAATGTCAGATGCCAACAACAAGGAAATGTCCGAAGGCACATTAAAATCATCATCTGCTAGCCTGATATGGCTTGGAAAACTCAGGTTTGAACAATCAAAATATTGCTGGGGAAAGGGCAATGTTATCCTATCTACAATATTACAGTTCACATCAACTTTAACATCTGGATATTGGCAAGACGCAACAGAAATAGCCACTGAGTTATTTATTTTTGTACTTTTATTACCTATGCCAATAATATTATGTGACTGTGCCACAGTGGCAAATCCTAGCCTTTCTACAAGTGAACTTGTGGCACATGAAGCAGTCGAGCCACCGTCAAGCAATGCACGGCAAACAACATAGCGTCCAAATTTATCGAGAACCTTTACCTTAACGGTTGGCAATAATACCATTTTTGATGTGTTGTTGACACATGACAAAGTAGTGGAGGCCGCTGCAGATTGCTTGACAGCATCCTCAATGTGCAAAAGGGTATTATGCAAACCCTTACATAATTTACAATGAAATTTGTACTTACAAGGCTTATCTGCATGAGCATTCATACATACAACGCACAGCTTCTTCTCTTGTACAAAGGCCAGGCGGGCCTCTACGGAAGCTTCCTGAAATTTCACACAATTATAGATTGCATGGCCGGGATTGGTACAGAATTTACAAGCAGGCAATGCTGCTGCTACATTAGCAACCTTGGGATATGATTTAAATTTAGGTATAGTACCTACAGTTTCATTAGTATTTATAGACTTTTGAGGTGAACTATCCTCCAGCGCTATGGCACGCCTTTCTAAGAATTCCATGAACTCCTTCATCGTGGGAAGAGATTGTATATCTCTCTCTAAGTGAAAAGCACGGCTGGTATATTGATCCAGCTTCCTAGATAAAATAGAAATGAGTAACATGTCCCATTTATCCACAGGCCCATTTAAGTTTTTGAGTGCATGCAATTGTTGCTGCACTTGTGATACAAATGACCTTATAGAGGCCGCTGTCCCTTTTGTCATACATGGGATGTCCAAAAGAACATAAATGTGGCTTATAATTAACCTAGATTTATTATCATAACGCTTTGTCAACAACTCTAAAGCCTCTGGATATGAGGCATTAACTAGTGGCAAGTTTACAATCACAGATAAAGCTTCATCTGATAAATACTTTCTTAAATAGAACAACTTTTGAACATTCGATAAAGTTTTGTTGTTGTCAATCACCGCGAGAAACATTTCATAGAAAGGTTTGAAAAGCGTGAAGTCCTTACCACTATATACTGGTATGTCAACATGTGGTAACTTGGAAGAAGAAATGCTGGTAGCTTGCGCGACCTCTGAGCCCTTCAGGGTCCGTATCGACTCATTCATTTTTGCAACAATGGTAAAGAAACGGTCCTCGAACGCACCAACATCCTCCGTATCCTTCTCATCCAAGTTCAAGATGTCGAGTTGTATGCCCTCATACTCTTTAAGTGTACTTATAAGCTTTTCTTTTCGTGCCTCCAAGGTATCGACCGAGGCCGAAGTGAAACTTATAGGATCGTTGACGAAGAGCTCGAGGCGAGTCATTGTTGCCTTAACTTGGCCGCGCATAATTCTTAATCTCTTTAACTCAGCCATAACAATAACACTGACTGACAATGACACTGACACTTTTGACACTGACACTTATAAAACGTCACTCTTACCGCCAGCCGAAGATTACCGGGCTACCAACCTTAAGATGCGTCAACTATTTTTCGAAGTACCGCAAAACTAAACTGCCGGTACTTGCATATAAAACCTTTGTTCTTTGAAAACTGGAACCTTCTCGAATAATGCAACCCGCAGCACCAGAATGATTTCAGATTTATTTCCTCCAACAGCAGGTTAAAATATATCCTCCAAACTATAGGTTGGGGGAGTTCGCGGCGGGCGGACAACTAGATATAGCAAGTCGCCGTGGCCCAGCCAGCAAAGCAAAGTAGCTGTAAAATCACTAAAAACACTGATTCTAAACTTTAAATCGAAGGACCAACATTCGCATGTATAAATCAAAATGCGAATAGAATTGATTTGCTTTTATTGAAAGCTAAATTGAACAAATAATTGCTACATCGACTGCTCAGTTATAGCACGGAACAACGAGAGGACAATGTCCGGCGGAAGGCCATAGACAATGAAAAACTTAATCTAATTGTTGCAAGCAACAAATTATAATCTATGGTTTTTAACTCTATTAAGCTATGTTTAGACTGATCTGAACAAATATAATTTTATTGGTGAAGGTCATGACTTGGTGAAGGTCGCAGGAGTCCGCTGGATGCGGGTGGCACAGGACCGGTCCTTGTGACAATCTTTGGGGGAGGCCCATGTTCAGCAGTGGACGTATTTCGGCTGATATGATGATGATGATTTATGGCCAGCGATACTTCAATCTCTTGATCGACTCTTACGACACCCACAGGTAGAGTTGAAATCATATTATTTCAAGATATTTCTATTCCTTTCCTTACGTATTTTATCGTTATGTACCTACTTCAGAACAAAAGAACATCATAACTCGTACTTATAATAGGTTCTATCTTCAAAACTTCGAAGTAAGTTATTCAAGAACCGCGCTAAAAACATGAAATATTAGCCCATTAGATACTCGAGAAAAACGGCGGAAAACAAGCAGTTCTCGAGTTTGAGAAAAACGATGGTCATTTACAATCATTTGCTTGAGACCAGCGCGGGGACGATTTTTAACCACGGAATAGGGAAGTGCATAATAATCTCGAGAGCTCGAGTATTAGATTACGGCTTGAGATAAATTATAAGGTTCAAGTCGAGTTACTTTAAAAATAAGAAGAAGAATAAGAAACTATTTATTGCCACAAAGTAAAATTTACAGAACAATACCACAATGCCTTTAATCACACCCGTATGCAGAAAATAACAAACTAAAGGCTTTATGGACAAGTGTGAGGAAAAGATACATTATACCTACTTTATGCATTGAGTGTGACAAAAGGAGCGAACTCAAAATACGTTGTGTCAGTCATACCGAATAAAAATACGACTATACCCGCGTTTTTCAGGCCGCCCCTCTTTCATTAAGCAACATTTACAAATATTTGACTTTAACATTGTTGTTCGAATTTTTGACGGTTGTTCTATGAAAGATCAGATTAAATCCTAAGCTGAATAGTATTAGTAGATCGGGTGGGCTACCACGATTCCCAGGATTCTCTTAGGGTCGTTGAGCTAAGGTGTTTGTTATTCAAATGTCGAACTTTTAACTTTTGACCGATATAAACAGTATGATTGCGACAGTAATGATTAAGTCCCGTTTTGCTGTTAAAATATTACTGATAATCGTGAAAGTTTAAATCAATAATATGTTATTGTTTACTTTATAAGGCACACGGCGTGGTGATGGCAGTAAGAATACATTTGTCACCACCCCAACTCTTCCCGCGGATACCTATCGTAAGAGCCGAATAACGGATTGAAGTGTCACTGATCATTTTTGATAAAAGACTGATGATGGGCAGCAGCGTCATCATAGTGGACGCGTTACGCTAGGGATAGCTAATATGCTTGCCCAGCATGGTGGTATTGAGAATTTACTTCCTAATGCGTCTATACGTATAGTTGATTGGAGAGGCCTATGTCCAGCAGTGGACTGAGAGAGGCTGATGACGTACTCAATATTTAAGACAATTAAAGATCTTCGCACACTGTAACAACTCCACGCCAACGCGGCAGCAACTCTACTCACACTCACGATAGTAACTCTCAGTCAACTGGTTGATCCACCCAATGGTCACTAGTGGACAACGCGGTGTCAACGAGTGGGCAATGAAAATGGTTGCTCGATACACGTCAGTCGCAAACACATAGTCGTTACGTGGACAACGTGTGGTCGTTGCGTGATAAACGAGTCGGGGTTGACCTTTAATGTACGATGCGTAGACCACTCGTCGTACACTACTTTAATATCATTTTTTGAAATTGAACCTTGAACATATGACACAGGTCTTAAATTTCAATCATTAGACTTGAGTCGAAAGGGTTTAGAGTTGATATAGTGTGCGAACTGCGAAGACCTTAAGGAGGTTATACACTTTGTTCCAACGATTAATAAGTAAGTCAGTGAAATATTCGAGTTGCACATCACTATAGCTTTAACGTAAACTAATGTTGATTCCAGTGCCGAGGAGACACTTGCGCCAGCGGGGTGAGTGGCTTTATTTCTATTAAGAATTTGCATATTATCTACCTGTTACTTTATTACGATTTGTAGCTAGCAATGTAGATTTGTACAAGTTGCAGAACATTTTCAAAATTGCGGGAATATTATTATTATTTAATTTATAGGTGAGCAGCTATTCAGCTGATGAGCCTATGTCACAGTGTCCAGTATTATACAGTTCAAAGTTTGTAAACTTTTATCACATCGCTAGTAACTTCAGTCTAATTCATTGTTTAAAAGCCACTTGTCCAATCTATTTTTAAATACATTAACCGAAGGAGCAGTCACAACACTATCTGGTAAACGGTTCCAAGTAGCTACGACACGGTTGGGCAGCGAGTTAAATGCAGCTTTTGTACACGTGGGAGTGCGCACAAATTTTAGGCTGTGACCTCGGGTCTCTCGGCTGATGGTTCTTTTAGTGATTATATTGTGAATTAATGTACTCGGGAATTTTCGAGAATTTCCATGAGAACTTATAAAAAAGTGTTAAGTGTGTGTGTATTTCAAACAAGGCATAAAATATTCCTTAAAATACATGTATATACGACAGTTTTGACATGATTAGATTGCTTGTAAAATTTACATTGCCGAGAACATTCTCTATAGAAGTTTCGCAAATTATGAAATTTCTCCTCGGTACATTGCTATTTGTAGCTAACGGAAGGCATAAATTTTAAAACTGGGATACGTATTTACTAGAAAGCAGAGCTACGATAGCACAGTTTAAATGTAATATAATGAAACGGTAAAACTCACACGTGTAATTAGTAGGGGTCAGAACTATGGGTGCAAAACTTTAAAATTGACATATTGACATATGAACACTTTAGCCAAGAAAAATACGAATGTTATTGAAAAATCTGTATCCAATTTTATTTCCGATCTCGGAATCTTCAACTTACAATGTGTATGCATGCGCTATATCAAGTCCACTTGAGAAGTTCTGTTAAATTTTTGCACCCATAGTTCCGACCCCTAGTAATTCGTTTCGGAGAGCATGAGTTTTACCGTTTAATTACATTTATATAACTAATATATTTATGGGTATAAATCTACATACTTTAGTTTTTTTTCAGTGCATAGGAAAATCATGCAGAGCATTGGTAAGCGATTATGAAAAACAGATGTAAATACATAAAAATACTTACGCATTTTTAGAAAACAGTACATATATTATGCCAATTCAATTTTTTATTAGACACTATCTGTTTTCATGCAAATTTTTTTTCTCAAATTTAGAATCGATTGCTAAGTGACTGAAGTGACTCATTTCTATTTCCTACCGTTTATCATGCTATGCGTCACTTTTTCTCTTGCATAGCGGTTTTTTTTTTCAAAGTTGTCCCCTCCATTTTTTTTTGAACTTTTAATACGTGTTTCACTCAGTATTGTAAGCTCTTTTCGTCCTGATAGGAGGTTAGATTTTTTTGTCCCAAGGTTTTGTGTCGAGAAAGCTCAAAAAAAATATACACCGTGTTTTTTTTAAGAAATTAACAAAAGCTTATGTACCAACCAACTTCTATTTAACCTAACCTATATCTAAGATTGGCCCTTAATGTAACTTAACTTCTATTAATGTCCCAAGTAACCTGTCCAATTTAACGGAAATCAATGAAAACATGGTGTATAAATATAATAAAAACATATAATAAAAAGTTGGTGACAAAAAAATGGCTCATAGCTACTTGTCAGAATGTAACGGCAATGGTGACAAACGATAAACACGATTTCACTATAAGCTTACTGCAGGTTTAGCACATGATTGGTGCGACGGTATATACGTATCGTCGCAAGATAGACTTCCCGTCTTTTACTAGCTATATTAATAAAAGAGGGACGGATACTGCTACTGTAGCCGTACCATAACTTTGCAAGTATCGGTAACGTTAGGTTTTACACGATACATGGAGCAGGCCATCGCACTCAGTCCAATATGTCAGAGCGAGCGCGATATAATGCATTACGTATCGAGTAGGTAATACTTATTCTTTCCTTTAAAACGCATGGTACGGCTTCTTGTCAGCCTCCGTAGCCTAGTTGGTAGTGACCCTGCCTACGAAGCTGGAGGTTCCGGGTTCGAATCCCGGCGAGGGCATTATTTGTGTATTTATTTATCACAAATATTTGTTCCTTGGTCGTGGCTGTCTATGTATTTAAGTATCTATATGTATCTATCTATTATATATATCGTCGCCTGGTACCCACAACACAAGCCTTAATTGAGCTTACCGTGGGATTAGGTCGATTTGTGTAAGATGTCCCGAGATATTTATTATTTATTTATTATCTTTTATTTCATCTTCATCTTAGATTAGGTAATTTATAATAGGTTTATAAAAATAAAATACAATAAAACTTATTTATTATTATTATTATTAATATTACCACGAGAAGTTAAACAACAGTTCGCATTTTCGTAAAAAAAAACAACTAGGTAGGTAAATATATGATTTTTTTACAATTATTTATATATCTTTCATATTTACAGTGCCAAGGTCCTGGATGCTTAGCCATGGTGAGCCAATGAGAAAGGCTGATGAAAGCCATCTATCTTTGTCAGCCTAATTACCCCATAATTAGTGTGATAGATAGAACTGTTTGAAACTTCCGATGGTTGCTGTAGCGGCAGACTCATAGAAGAATTAGTTTGAGAGAAAATCTGTAAGGGATGTCTTTCAGTTAACCTTTGAGCAAATGAAATCCTTTGCTTTGTTTACCGTAAAACAATCCTATAGACAAATGTCTATAGGATTCCTATAAACAAACAATCCTATAGACAAATGTCTATAGGATTGTTTTACGGTAACCAAAAAATAATCATTTGCAGTGCATTGGGGACTACTGCAAAACGCAGGTAATTTGTTAATTAGTAGGTACTTATGTACAGGTAAATTCAAGCTGCCACAAATGGATCGAGTAAGTGACAGAAAGTATCTATTTCAAAATGACAGTAGATACAGGTTGGTACAGTCAAGGGCATTAATATATATACACTTCTCCATACTGATCCCTTACAAATGTGTCTATATTATAATGCACTCGACTGTACAGCAGGAGCGCATTACGCACAATGATAGATGTCATTCATTTAATTCATTCCATTCGTGCCAGCTTTGATGAATTTAACTGGATGTTTTCTCTAGTTTCCTATGGTTTCATATTTAAGGTAGGTGTCCACTAGTCGGTATCGTACGCATCGGACGCATCGCACGCAACGGATTTTAGGTTGCTTTGTATGTAAACTCATATAAGTGCGTCCACCTGTCCGCATCGTACGCTTCGTACATGCCGACACCGTTGCTCCGAGAGGCAACTTTTGCGATGCGTGCCGATGACGTCATACGGAGTGTCGATCAGTGGACGCACTCCGCTCGTATTTGCATTTGGCGTTTGTCGTGTCAAGCATCTGTGCGTGAATTACCACCAACATTCGTTAGGTTTTGCAGCAATAACAAGCAAGCCACAACAACAAATTCTTCATCGCTTTCCGACATTCTCACTCCACACGTGTGTTCACTATGAAAATCCGAATGAACTGGCATCGTCAATCTGTAAGGCTGACACTCACCGTCGGTAATCCGTACGCTGCCGGTACAGTGGACGCACTGTGAAATCGTACCCTTGGTGCAATAAAGCCACATCTGCAAAATGACGACTTTACAGGAGAGAAGTTTTAAGATTCTGTCTATGAAGATTTGTGGATAACTTTTGTATACTTTAAGTTAAATTTATAAAACTTCGCAGTTGCTATAATAACAATGTTCTCTATTTAGTACGATATAGTTGATCCTGTTTATTAAATTATTTTCGGAAATCGTGGGTTGTATGTGCACTTACGGCCGTCGTAAGTGAACATGCGTCCTTGTTGCACAAACAAAACAAAGCCATATACGTATGTGACTTTATGTCAAGTATTTTTAAGGTCTTTAATAATATAATATGGGCAGTAAATAACATCAATAAAATATTATTAGTACGATTCTTTCCAAAAATATGTTATTTTTACAATTACACATAAACCCGTAAAGTCACATGTGGCTTTATTGCACCAAGGGTACGAAATATTTATCCGTTTTGTGCGATGCGTCTGATGCGTACGATACCGACTAGTGGACGCCTACCTTTAGATGCAGTAATGCAATTATGGCTGACGTGCCGACATCAAATCTTCAAATGATACGAAAATAGAAAATTATCTCGTAGATATTTATTTGATCTATCTTTCGTAATTGACTTAAATTTACTGTTTTCCCATTGGCAACAAATCGGAGTTTGATGATGAGATGTTGGAGAAATCGGTTTAATTATTTTAATTAGGTGTTTATTTTGTTTAGTTTTATGTATTTTGTTTAATTTTAGTGCAAAGGCCACTCATGTGATACGCGGGTTTGTATTCATTGTCTATAGTTTAATTAAATTTTATTTATAGTTTGTTTGGAAAGTAATGGCTTGTAAGATTATAAGAATGCTTAGCAGTTAGACACCCTACTTTAGGCATATACTCTTTTTTAATCTGGGAACTATCGATCGGCCTCATATCAAAGCTCAAAGTCACACACAAAGACCTTTGGAGAGGTCTATGCTCTGGGTTTCTCTACGTGATCGAATCAGAAATGTGTTGATACACTTTCTCACCAATCTGCCTGAGAGTCCTGCGATCACGGGTTTAATGTCATGCCTAAAACGTCAGAATAATATTAAGCGTAATTTTACCTGATTAAGATCCGTTGTTGTTAAAATTTGCGTGATAATCGTGAAAGTTTAAAACAGGCTTCTTTATTTTTTTAATAGTGCATTGGAAAGGGGTGTGAGGCTTATGTAAGTATTAACTCTTTAACAGCTAAGTAAACAAACATAGTTGTATAAAAAAAACCTGAAAAATATCTTAATGTCCCATTGCATTAGCGTTGAAAATGTCGGGAAAACAATCAAATGTTTTTTCGGGAATTATGAAAATTTCGTTTTTTTTTCGGGTACAGAAATAATCATTGTCACTGTCAATCCTTTCATCTATTTCAATTGACTTTTCCTCGATAACAACGCGTTCTTTTGGCATAAGGGAAAATTATGCCTAATAGTTGATAATGAAAGTAGAGAGAGCACTTCGGAAATGATATTTAATCCGGAAATTTTCACCGCTACAATAAAATTCACCTTATTAGATAACACCAAAAATGTTAACACATAGTTCAAATCTCTTTACGTGGTCTGGGTGTTCACGTGGTAATTTTTTACAGCTTTAGTAACTAGCCCCCTTATCCCTTAAGGCTTGTTCACGAAATAAAGTAGCCATTGCTGTATAATTCTTTTTTTTTTGTACAAGACCATACCTTTGTATGGGTGTTATTGCAAAAAAGGGCTTTTTACCTATCTTATTGGACGCTGCGGTTGACATTTATATCAATTTCTCCCTAATTATGGACTTTTATTTAAACTTCAGGATTTAAGTAGTGTTTCTTCTTATTTTACCATTTTGGATCATTTAGTTTCCCAATGGGTCTTAACTAAACTACCATACGGATACTATAATAAACTGTGAATCTCGTGTCTACAATTTTTATTAACAATTTCAAGTCTAATATTGTTGAAATCGTCTCTGAAGTTCGCACTTTTTTGAGCCTGAACTTTTGCATTAAGCATTATCTGAAGTTATTTTGATTTTGACGACTTTTCAGCGAATGCTTTTGGATGTTGGATTCTTAGTCATAAAACAGAAGAATCAATTTACAGTCCCATGGCGGTTAGAACTACATGGGACTATTGTGTTATAGTAGAGACTGATTTTACGATGGCTACTTTATTTCGTGAACAAACTTTATTCATAAACGTCTCCTAAGTTAGCAATCCGCTAAGTATTGTATCTTTCAGTCTTATCAATATATCTGTAAGAGCGAAAGCGACAAACGATACTTATGGGCTTGCAAAGTTGAGACGTTTATGAATAAGGGTGCGGCTCCACGGACGCGGAGCGGAGCGGAGCTGTGGGAGCTCAGCCAATGAGACCGCATCACTCTCTCTTTTTTTAGTCGTTGACTTCATTACTGAAGGTCGTGTCCGTCTGAAATTTCCTGATGACTTCTGTCACCAATCGTTTCCATCCCATCCTGTCCTCGGCCTTCCTCATGGCGGCGGTCACAGTGAGGCCTGTGAGAGCAGTAACCTGGTCGGACCATCGGGTAGAGCTGCCCCGTAGTCGCTTGCCGTCTACTTTCCCAACAACTACAAGCTTTTCCAAATTGCCGACAATTTCGTTCGAGTTCACGACGAGCTATGTGGCCAAAATAACCGAGAATCCTTTGGTAGCAGGTGGTGGATAGCCTTGTCCGGATCTTAAGCTGTTGAAGGATGGAAAGAAAGAAAAACGTTTATTCGAGACAAGAACACAGTACAAACAAAACAGTAAACATGAAATTTTGTCTCGAAATGGCCAAAACTCAGCATTATGCCAGCAGAGCCAGCGCTGGTCTTCCGATGGAAACGTTTGTCCTCTTGGCTGTCCATGGGATGCGAAGCATCCGTCTCCAACACCACATTTCAAATGCCTCTATTGTCTTTCCGGATGACCGGATTGTCCATGCTTCTGAGCCATAGAGAAAAATTGAAAAGACCAGTGTTCTTACAATTCTCATCTTGGTGTCCGTATTACTGTGTTTCGAATTTTGAATTGTTGCACAGCTCTGCTTCTCACCGATTTCTTTAATTTCCAGTGTCACAGTATGTCATGCCGCTACACCATAAACGGGAAACTGAAGAACAATGCGGCCACCGGACACCAGCAGAAGCCGATCGCCAGAACCAGTGTAGAAGATGATGAGCTTGGTTTAGAGTCAAGTGAGCGGGTAGTACAATAGTCGGAAACAATTACATAAGTTTTTGTGAAACACAAATCAATTTTTTTTATTAATTTAAATATTAGAGGTGGAATTTAAACCCTCGTCCTCAGCTTTCGCGGCTGATAATGCAGAATAAGCCGAATTAGCTTGAGATGATTCGGGTTGGGTCGCGATTGATACCTATAATAAAATAAGTACCTGTACATTTTCAAAACAGTCAAGTTAGTGAAAACCGAGCTCTATTGACACCCATTGGTAGTAACTAAAAATATATATAAATATCTTGGGACATCTTACACAAATCAACCTAGTCCCACGGTAAGCTCAATTAAGGCTTGTGTTGTGGGTACCAGGCGACGATATATATAATACCAACCAGACCAAGGAATAAATATTTGTGATAAATAAATACACAATGCCCTCGCCGGGATTCGAACCCGGAACCTCCTGCTTCGTAGGCAGGATCACTACCAACTAGGCTACGGAGGCTGACAAAATAACCGACTTGGTTAAACAATTGGTCTTAAAAAAATTGTAAAGTGTAGCTAGACTTGCACCTTTTTACTTGTAATGATTATGATGGGATAGCATGTTTAGTTGCTTACTCATTAAAATATACCTCAGATGTAGGTTGATATTTTTGTAACCAAATGTACATATACAATTTAATTAAAATGCTCCTTACCTGGAAACGCTCTTTTGGTAACCAACAATACGAAGAAATAAATGGTAATGAAGTAGGTAATGTTTCAGAAAATTACTGAGAAGTAAGGCTTTTTCTTTGTAGTCGACTTTTACCTAATTAAATGAATGTTTGTATTATAATTAGAGAATATATTTTTTGAGGATATCTTTATACGCTTTACGCCCGCAGGTTATAAATAAAAAGCTTAGTTAAGTAAATAAAAGCAACAGAATGTCTAACTCTCCGAATCGCTAAGCTGAAGTGGCAGTGGGCAGGGCATTTTACGCGTAGAACCGATGGCCGTTGGGGCGGGAAGGTTCTCGAGTGGCGGCCACGTACCGGAAGGCGTGGCGTGGGTAGGCCCCCTCAAGGTGGACTGATGACCTGGTGAAGGTC
This sequence comes from Thaumatotibia leucotreta, assembly GCA_025490895.1. Taxonomy (NCBI): domain Eukaryota; kingdom Metazoa; phylum Arthropoda; class Insecta; order Lepidoptera; family Tortricidae; genus Thaumatotibia; species Thaumatotibia leucotreta. The sequence continues at coordinate 429,589 of JALPQI010030316.1, read as the reverse complement.
GCAGGAGTCCGCTGGATGCGGATGGCTCAGGACCGGTCATTGAGGCAATCTTTGGGGGAGGCCTATGTTCAGCAGTGGACGTCTTTTGGCTTATATGATGATGATGATCATGAATTTCTAACTAATCTATAGCTTTAACCTTTTAGACGCCCATGACTGAAATATTGGTATCGCAGGTACAACACCAAAGACCAATATGTAAGTCGCGGACTACAGAAACATATATTTTTTTCTTTATTGGAGAAATAACAGAAGTAAGTGACACAGTATTTTACATTTAGAGACATAAATACACAAGAATACACAAACTTCCTTACATTTTCTCACTAAAACATAGATAAGCACTTAAAAGAAAGGGACTTGTATGTAAATATAGACGAAGGTACGTTAAAGTTCACGGCTTTTTTATTTTAGCACGATCTACTACAAATGCGATTCAGTTTAGGACCTAATCTGAATCGCGATGGCTCAGTTTCATAGAATTACTGTCAAAAACTGAGAAGCTGAACCTAAACTGAATTGCATTGCATAAAAGGCCTTGATAGCAAACTAGGCTATCGAAAGGATTAAATATCACTAAGGTGGAAGTACTAGTACCCGACGCTGTACCAATACTCGTCATTATAGCTTGAGTTGCCATCGATAGCATAAAATTAACTATTAGGGCATTTAAATGATGATTAATGTATGTAACTTTAATGCTTCATATTCATATCCCAACTTTGAATGAATTAGCTTATATCTAAATTATTTGCATAATTTTAAGACAGGCTGACGTTTATTAGGACTGAGTGTTAATTTTTCCAATGTCTCAATATGCGACATTGAAACTTGTACTGAAGTGCCATCTATTGGGACTGCCAGCAAAAGCACCTGACGCTTACTCATACAATGAAGTAAACTAAGAAAATTTGAAATTTTGAGATATTTTGATATTGTCACCCTATAAAATAACTACTTTATCAAAACTAACAAACTTCTCTCCCAAAACACACGACAACACTTTATGTAGATTTATTTAAGAGCAAAATATCGTGATTCAAATAAATATTCTCTGTTGACATGTTGCGCACTAGTACTTCCACCTTACATAGTATGAAATTAATTCCCTTCCCGCTATATATTGCTTTGTAAATAACTGAAAAAAGACGGGTCCTGAGAAAGCCGAATTTTCCTGTCAAACACAAGTGCAGGCCGTTGGCTGAGTTTAAATTGCCCTTTATTGCAGCAACTTTACATGTGTAACAATGATGTAGAACTGCACTGAACCTCTAGGCCGTTACTTGATTTTCATCTCTCTCACGCCAATATGCCAGTGCGAGGGAGAGACATTGAGAATACATTACGTTTATGCTAAGATTTACGGTATCTAGGTAGTGTTAGTGCAGTAGAACTGTTAAGAGCTTACTCTTCCGAGGGGTTTAAATGGACACAGCTATATGAAACAAGATCGGTCACTCGCCGAGAACGCCGTTCGAATTCGAAAGAATGCATTAAAAATACTTTAGTACCGAAATATTTTGTAATAATTTGATTCATAATATCTTATTCAAAAACATACTTAATAATGATAAAAAAAACGATTTACATATCTGCATCTTGGGATATTTCATCAGTAGTAGTCGAAAAGATTGAGCTAACTTGCTAATTTGTCATGAGTGGCATGACTGACGTCCAATTAGTAGGCAAAAAGATCACACCTTCCAAGCTCTGTTCATGAGAATAATGATACTGTTTTTTTATTTTTTTTTAGTGGAAGAGTATAATTACAAGTTTGTTAAGTAGTGTTCTGTATGACAGTCAAGGAAATCTAAATAAAATAGTTTTTTATGAGCATTTGTACTTAAACGTTTTTACTATTAAAATATAGAACCTTATTTTTTGAAATAAAAAAAATCTTTTCATAAATTTTATGCATTTGGATTTATGTCATCTTCGAGTTTGATAAAAATTGGTAGGCTGGTAGATTCAATGATGTTTAACAAGATGCACCACATTTCCTAAAATATTTGCACGAAACGTTCCATTTTAATTCCCAAAAATGTATAGAATCTGGGTGCTTAGACACGTTGCCAATCGCTAACGCTTAATCGTCAATAGCAAACGAAAAGCTGCTAACTGTCTTTCTTGCACTAATATGTAAGAGTGACAGAGAGGGAAAACTACGATACGCTACTAACCGTTAGCGATTGGCAACTTGGCTAAGCATCCTGGTAACATTTTGAGAATTGCTTCATTTACTCTAGTTTATCAATTTTTATCAATATCGAAGACGTAATCCAAATGTAGAAAAAAAATTCAGAGTTGCACTTTAAATTCTATCGACGTTTTATTTGCATCAGTGTTCCCGCTGCTGAAATGCTCTGTGACAAGGCTTGTGTAAGTGCGACTAAGTCTCCTTCGGACTTGCCTGTAATCCATAGCCTTTGGCTTAGGGTTGCCTCTTCCGACTAAATGTTTCTGTAAGACAAGGTTTTGCGGGACTACATCTTTGAGACTGTAGTAGTTACCAATTCTATTTCCCATCACTAGTTCGTAAAGTGCTCGTTTATCCTTAAATACGAGCGGGTAAAAACGCTTTTTATCAACTTGTGGGTAAAGTAATTTGACTTTGATCTAATTCCTATGGCCCCTGGAAAATTGAAGGCGGGAGGAACCGCTCGTTGTCAAGATCCTAGAGGAGGCCTTTGTCCAGTAGTGGACGTCAACAAATGATGAATGATGACAATGAGCCTATTTATTGGTTTCTATCCTTACCGACTGCGCCAAGAAACAATAACAAAAATAGTTTCCCTCGAGAAAAACAAATTCATGCAATTGAAATATAATGTCTCGAGGTAAAAATGCCATTTATAGTCCGATATTGGTTTTCCTCTTTAATAAAATGGTTCCGCCGCTTTGGTGGGGCCTTATTAAAATATGTACAGTTGGCTACGGCACATAATAAATATAATAACAAATACTTAAATATCTTGGGACATCTTACACTAATCGATCTAGTACCACAGTAAGGTCCATTAAGGCCTGTCATATGGGTATCAATCTACGATATATCATCATCATCATCATTATCAGCCTAAGCACGTCCACTGAAGCGGCAGTGGGCGGGGCACATTGCGCGTAGAACCGATGGCCGTTGAGGCGGGAAGGTTCTCGAATGTGGCAGCGTGGGTTGGCCCCCCACAAGGTGGACTGATGACCTGGTGAAGGTCGCAGGAGTCCGCTAGATGCGAGTGGCACAGGACCGGTCATTGTGGCAATCTTTGAGGGAAGCCTAATGTTCATCAGTGGACGATATATATAATAGACAGAAATACATAGACAAACTTATATACACAGATAGCCACAACCAAGGAACAAAATAGGTGGCCTGTCCTCGCCAGGATTTGAACCCAGGATCTCCAGCTTCGTAGGCAGGGTCACTACCAACTAGGCTACGGAGGCTGACTAATATGCTTGACACTTGAATTGGACGGCATCTCTAGCTCAGTTGGTAGTGACTGTGCTTGCAAAGCTGGCAGTCCCTGGTTTGAATTCCGGCAAGGACGTGTAGGTATTTGTGTATGATAGTTTTATTTCCCTCAGTCATAATTATTTTATGTGTTTAAGTACACGGCCGCGTGGTGACGGCAGTAAGAATACATTAGACACCACCGCAACTCTTCCCGCGGGTGTCGTAAGAGTCGATTAAGGAATTGAAGTGTCAATGACCATTCTTTGATAGAAGACTGATGATTGGCAGCAGCATCATTATAGTGGACACATTACTGCGATCGCCGATTCGCTTTACCAGCGTGGCGATTACGGGCATTTACCGCCTAATGCGTTTATTCGCATAGTTAACAGGAGAGGCCTACGTTCAGCAGTGGACTGAGATAGACTGATGATGTGATGTGTATTTAAGTAAACATACGAGTGTCATTATGTACACATCACGGCTTAGTACCAAGTTAGTATAAGCTAAATTGAGGGTTGTATTGTGGTGGGAAAGAGACATTAAAGGCCCGGCCACGACATTGGTCTAAGGCGACCAGCGGCGAGCGAATCCATGAGTTGGAGCGGGATGCCGATATGGGAATTCTCTCTCGCACGTATGGTTTTCCGCTAAGCCGGTCGCCTTAGACCAATGTCGTGGCCGCAGCAGGATTTTTGAAAGTGAGGAGTCCTTTTTTACTATAATTGATCGCATGGCTTAAAATAACAGAATATGCCGATAAATTACAGGTATGACAAAGGGGTCAACTAATATTAGATATCAAATATTCTCATTTTTTTTGTGATTTATCCAGAAAGTTACAAAAAGCTACATCGCTCTCTTTCATATAGCAGCCATACAGATGTCTCTTTTGAGTGAGCGTGGTTTATGGGAACGCAGGTATCGTCTTCATAAAGTTTCGAGTGACTATTAGGCCGACTGTATTTATGCAAAGAGCTTAACAAGATTTATCGCAGAAACGTAAGGAAATATTAAATGTAAATTTGTAATTAAATACAAACACAACAATATGGCAATTCCACGCAGGACAGGGATTGATTCCGAAATTTTCGTGACACGTGTCGCCATCGAAGTCAATATGTATTCGTTATTTATATTTATCACTGGTGTATAAAGAGGAGCTTTAATATGATATGAGTGTTTATTTCCTAATTATGCATACCCCGTTATCAATGTTGCAGATTCATTGAAACTGAGTCATAGGGTTGACACACAGATTTTATTGTCAATGCGACATGTGTGCGTTAGCTTGAATAATGTTTTTACAGGTTAAATAAAACATTTGTATACATTATTAGTAATATAGGTACATCAATTTTATTAAAAACACAGAAAACTAAACTACTTTTTCTTATATATCATACTAGCGACCTGCCTCGATTTCGCACGGAGAAATCACTGGTTAGATACCTATTACACAAAAAATATTCCTCTTGAATAACTCTATCTTTAAAATAGCCGCATCAATCTGTTGGGTAGTTTTGAAGATTTAAGCATACATAGGGACGGACAGATAGCGATCTTTGTCTGAATAAATTATTAAAAGTTTTTCTAGGTTAGCAGGCGTCAAATTTTATCGTCTCTGACTGTACGAGTATATCCATTTTAAGTATGAAAACGATCGTTCCACATCTAGAGATGTTATTGGTAAATATTTTAGGCAATTATAATGTTCCACTGTGTTTTTGTTAATACATTTTTTGACAATTAATTTCACTGTACTGAAGTCGGATTTTCTATCAATTTGAACCAGCTCTATACGTACTATACAGTGTATAGTTAATATTATAAATTTTAGAAACATTTCTAACGTAACGTTTGTCAGCCTCCGTAGCCCAGTTGGTAGTGACCTTGCCTACGAAGGTGGAGGTTCCGGGTTCGAATCCCGGCGAGGGCGTTATTTGTGTATTTATTTATCACAAATATTGTTCCTTGGTCATGGCTGTCTATGTATTTAAGTATCTACAGCTTCGGAGGCAGGGTCACTACGAACTAGGTTACGGATATGGACTAACACACAATATGATATTGTCATCGCTATACTTACGTAACCTCATCTACTCCAATTTTTTCATGCTAATGTCACCTTTCTTTCATTATGAATTAGGGTGTTTTTTTGCTGGTGGTAGGACCTCATGCAGGGTCCGCCCGGATAGCTACCATCGTGTTACCCGTTAACCTGCCGCTAAATAGCAGTGTTTGCATTACTGTGTTTCGGTTTGGGGGCAAGATATCCGGTCAATCCGGTGTAATTACTGGCATAGATAGAGGCAATCCATCTAGTCCTAAATAACTAAATAGTCCTCAGGGTAGGCAGCGCATAGGTGATTTTATGATCACTATATTCACTATGTTCATGGGCCTCAGTACCTGCTTTCCATCAGGCGGGCTGAGAGCTCAGTAGTCATTTAAAAAAAATCGTCAGATAAAAAAAATAATTAGGTTGTTTTTGGTGTTCCGTAGCCAAAATGGCAAAAACGGAACCCTTATAGTTTCGCCATGTCCGTCTGTCCGTAGCATAGCTCAGTGGCCGTTAATACTAGAAATTTGCAATTTGGTACAGGTGTACAATATTAATCATGCCAACAAAGTGGTTTAATAAGAACTAGAAAAAAAAATGTTTTTCCCCAACTGGTGAAAAGGGGATGTTTTTTTTTATTTGTTGGGTATCATTGAATAGATAGGTCTCTTAAAAATAATAAGGGTCTTGAAAGAAAGATATTTTCTAAAGTCCATACTTTCGGAGATAATCGCTCCAGAAGAAAAAACAATGTATCCCCCTCTAACTTTTGATCCGTAGGTCCAAAAAATAAGAAAAAAAAAACATTAATAGGGGGCTTATAGAATTTTTTTTTTTTTTTTTTATACCACGTCGGTGGCAAACAAGCATACGGCCCGCCTGATGGAAAGCAGTCACCGTAGCCTATGGGCGCCTGCAACCTCAGGGTGTCACATGCGCGTTGCCGACTCAATAAAAATAACGTTGGCACAACAAAGTGGCTCCACTCCACCTGATCGTAAGCGAAAAGTAGAGCCCAAATCGCGGCGGCAACGAACAGGAGACAATCAGTAACCTGTTAGTTGCCACCGCCTTGCTGGCCCGTTAGATGCTGGTAAATACACCGGCTGACCCCGAAACACGGCAAACACGAAGGAAAGTCATTTCACGGGCGTTTACACCGAATGTACGGTGGTAGCCAACCAGGCGGGTACTAGTAAAAATACCCTACCACCGGCTGAGAAGCTGGATACTCAGTATTTCCCTTAGTCGACTCCTACGACACCCACGGGAAGAGAGGGGCGGTGATTTTTGTATTCTTACTCCGTCACCGCACGGATTAAATAGAATACTTTAAAATAAAACTATTTTGAACATAATCGGCTTAGCCGCTTTTGAATAACTACGGAACCCTACACTGAGCATGGCCCGACATGCTCTTGGCCGGTTTTTGTCTATCAACTGAGTAAATTGCAAATGCAAGGTCGAGTAAGTATGGAGCGATATACATTGTATCGATATCGTTAAAAGACTACGCTGGAAAAACCTTAATGGATTTGAGAGCAAATCTAAACGTGGGCCATTAAAAGCGTGTAAAAATAATCCGTAACAAAAATCTAACAATAAGATAGTCTGTGCGGAAAGTGATGGCATATGGCAGAAAGGTGCGTCGATACATTTTACGCGCCTTTAGTTTCCGAAATGACTCTAAAGAACAAAGGTCATACACGTGGAGTGAAATGAACCTATCAGTAAGGACGGAAATATATATATTATTAAATCGCGATCAGAAGTAATTTGAAAGTAAGTAGTTTTTAAAGTACTTATAAGTTATATTTTAATATTGATCAAACGGGTCACTCACGTAATTTTTGGAGTAACCGCGACCAAAGCCCGACGGTACTCCATGATGAGGATCCTCTAAATGGATCGTAACATGTCAAGCAATTATCGACTAAAATTACGTGAGTAACTAATCCGTTTGATCAATATTTAAATATGTTTGAGTCTCACGTTAGTTATAATTATAAGTTATATTTATAGTTTAAGTCCAGAGACTCACAGACAGTAGATTAATTAATCACTCACTACTTCAAATAAATAAAATAATTAAAAAATTAAAAAACACGACTGCCGTTTTAAGCGAACTGAAAAGTAACAAATAATTCCTTTTTCAGATTAATTCTTGTGAGCGTATCTACATAATTATATAGACGCTTGTCTTATTGCTTACTATATTTTGTTTAGATTGCAGTCGGGGAACCTCCATATATTTATATTTTCCGTAAATGAAAGGTTCCCCGACTGCAATCTAAACAAAATATAGTAAGCAATAAGACAAGCGTCTATATAATTATGTAGATACGCTCACAAGAATTAATCTGAAAAAGGAATTATTTGTTACTTTTCAGTTCGCTTAAAACGGCAGTCGTGTTTTTTAATTTTTTAATTATTTTATTTATTTGAAACCTTTTAGTGAATTTGGAGATTCCTTAAAGTTGGAAAGAATTTCAAAAACCAACTTCGCAGAGGGCTGAAGCTTCGCTCTGGGGGCCCGAGGAGTTCCCATCCCGCTAATTTTGGGCGAAGCCGAAAGGCACGCCACGTGTGGATTCAATGTATGTTGAGCGAGTCCAAAGGGCGAGTTTCAGGGTAGAAGGCCGAAAACTGAGCTCGCGGAGGCTCGGATCTTCACTTCGAGGGCCCAAGCATGTCGCTTGCAAATTCAAAGAGAGGCCGAAGGCCGAGCTGCGGGAAAATTGAAGTACCTGCCATGCTTCTTCACATACCCCAGCATCTAAAAAACCGACATCCGCGTAGGGCCCAAAGCACGACGAGCGAGCCCACACTGTATAACCGTCCCTCTTAACTGATTTAATAATCGAACCGGAGGGCCCAAAGTGCAACGGTTCGATTTAACGCGCCGCACTGCGACGCGACGCGCTTTTGGCCGTTGGCTCTACGCGCAGCCGAGCTCCGCGTAGAGCCAACGGCCAAAAGCGGCACCCAGAGGCGCGCGATTTCGCGAGGCGGAAGGCCGAGCTGCCAAAGCCCAGGACTACCACGTCAGCCGACGGAATAGTGTAACGTTAAAATGGATCCGACGATTGTTTCGACAACCTGCAAAGGCCGTAGAACGTACTCCGCGTAGGGCCGAAGGCCCGAATCGTTCCTCAAAGAGGCACTGGTATGCGAGGCCGAAAACCGAGCCCCCGGCCCGGACCACCGGAGCCAGAGGCACAGACTTTAGCTTAGAGGGCCCAAGTGTCACTTGGAAGAAATTTAAAGCAGGCCGAAGAAGGGACAAAGTACTGCAGCGTAACTATCGGGGTGCTTCAAGCGCGAGCCCGATGGTCGAGGCCCGACGAGCGAGCCCAAGCGGTACAGCCGTCCTTCTTAACTGGCTTAACAATCGAAGCCAGAGCCTAGCGCTACCACACTACGTGATGGAATAGTGTAACATGAAAACGAATCGGAGATCTGTAGACCCGACGATCGTTTCCACAACCTGCGAAGGCTGTAAACTGAGCTCCGCGTAGAGCCCAGCGCTCCTTCGCTATACAAGGGAAAAGTGTAGCATTAAACCGAATCGTACCAAAACTGTTTCGAGAAAATGCGGAGGCTGAAAGCCGTGATCCTCGTAGGGCCGAAGGTCTGGAGCGCGGCCACCCGGCGCGCTTGCCTGCGAGCTGCGTGAGACTCAAGTTTCCAGGCAAACCCACCTTCATTCATACCAACTCCCCTGCGCAAATGTTAAGGCCAAACCCGACCCTGATCTGATCAAACGGCTAACGGCAAAACGGTCAAAACTTTGCCCCCCCTTTAGTGCTCCTCTGTAGCACCCTTAGAACATATCTAGCACCATATCTCTGACTAAGTTCGTTTTCTAGTGACGTTGTTGTACCTATTATGTGCCTAATTACTAATTTGACATTTAACAAAATTGTAGGGTCATATTTTGGACGAAAAAAAAAGATAATTCAAGTTTTAAATTTTATGCGCATATTACAACACGTATAGCAATTTTGTTTGGCCACAATTGCTAATATGATTGTATTTTAGGGCCATTTCTCTGATATGCGAATCATATCGTACGTAATTTTTTTGATATTGTATTCTGGCCATTCTCCGCAACGCTGGCCCAGTACTTGTTGGGAACTTCTCATACATTCTTGAATTTTTACGCAGATGTGTGCAAGTTCCCTCACGATGTTTTCCTTCACCGTAAAGCACTTTGTGTACAGTACTAGACAAAATGTTCTTTGCAGATGTATGCAAGTTCTCTCACGATGTTTTCCTTCACCGTAAAGCATGCAAGTTCGCACCACGATTTTGATACGAAATCGACTGTTTGGGCTATCATTTTTTCAGCATTTAAGTCGACACTTGTTTCCAACTAATATAATTATGACTGATCATTGAGCTATTTCTTATTAATTAACAGTTACTTTCGAACAGTTCGGACAACTGACGCAGCTGTGGCAGCTTTTGGTAGTCATATCATCATCAAAATATGACAATTTCACTTGCCTATGAATTGTTATCGGATTCAATGTATAAAATAGTTAAGATTCTATGGGAAATTAATATTAACTAGCTCTTGAAATTTTACTGTTAACACTGAAACAAAATATCGCCCGAAAGTCTCAACTTAAACTTTTGCCCGGTACTGTATATCAAACGATATATCGTATATAAGTTCTATTTGAAAAACTCATCGGTTACGAGCCGGGGATTGAACCCACGACCGCTGCGTTGCAGCCGTGCATTTTACCCCTTGACCACAAGCGCGTATATCTAATGTATCTGTTTCATTCACACTTCAAGAAGATGTGTCAACGGCGACAGTCCTGTCACGTCATAGGCTTCGAAGAAAAACTTCAATAGTGCGATGTAGAACATTTCGAGTTTTCTCTTCGAACATATACTTAAACATATAACTTGTATATATATTTACAATCTGCATACAAAATGCTTTAATTTGATACCCAAATCATAGCATTTAGATGACATATTATTCTTTGCGCTTTAATTGTATTTTAATGAATCTGGTTTTTCTAGAATAAGTAACAAACATATAAGTTACATACACATTCGTAATCGTTGTTTGAAGCTCTTCATTTTGATACCAAACTCGATAGGTTTCTTTCATATTTTTTTTTTTTGGTTAGATAATATTGAATTTGTAGGCCCTCATATTGTTTTTAACGTGACGTCACATATCCTATGTTACCCGCGACGTCACGACGATTCTAATGATACCTTACACTATTAAAAACGGTTAAGTGGTCGCGAAGATCTGCGCGTTTAAAGAAAATATGAAACATACATAGGGACTGAACACATATACTCTCCTTTTGGCAGTCGTGTAAAAAACAACTCTTTTTAACCGACTTCAAAAAAGGAGGAGGTTCTCAATTCGACTGTTTTTTTTGTATGTATGTTACCCGATATCTCCGAGAATCGTGAATCGATTTAAAAAATGTTCTTATTTACATTTACAAGCTTTTATTTAGTTTCACCTGTCCCGTTGTCTGTCGTTCTGTAATCAAATCTTGCAACTTAAATTTGATCCACTTCCCGGTTTTCGATTGAGCTGAAATTTAGAATGCATGTATAAATCGGATGACAATGCAATGTTATTGTGACTTAGAGCTGATCTGATGATGGAGTTGGAAGGTGGCCATAGGAACTCCGTAATTAAATGATGCAACCCTATCGAGTTTGAGCTCATTAGATTCGCCTTGACAAGTACTTTGATACTATATGGTAACCAGGGTCTGATGTTGGAGCCGGAATGTGGCCATAGGAACTCCGTAATTAAACGACGCAACCCCATCGAGTTTGGGCTCATTGGATTAGTCTTGACGAGTACTTTGATACTATATGGTAACCAGGGTCTGATGTTGGAGCCGGAAGGTGGCCATAGGAACTCCGTAATTAAATGATGCAACCCTATCGAGTTTGAGCTCATTAGATTCGCCTTGACAAGTACTTTGATACTATATGGTAACCAGGGTCTGATGATGGAGCCGGAAGGTGGCCATAGGAACTCCGTAATTAAACGATGCAATCCTATCGAGTTTGAGCTCATTGGATTAGTCTTGAAGAGTACTTTGATACTATATGGTAACCAGGGTCTGATGTTGGAGCCGGAAGGTGGCCATAGGAACTCCGTAATTAAACGACGCAACCCCATCGAGTTTGGGCTCATTGGATTAGTCTTGACGAGTACTTTGATACTATATGGTAACCAGGGTCTGATGTTGGAGTTGGAGGGTTGCCATAGGAACTCCGTAATTAAACGACGCAACCCCATCGAATTTGGTCTCGTTTGATTCGTCTTGACGAGTCTCTTGCTTTCGTCCCATATTAATTGTATATGATTGATTGGATGGATGACCCAATGCCAAGGTGAGCACGTGCCGAGGGCTGAATGGTATGAGGGTGTATAAACATGTCTTGCCGCTAACGTTGCGCCTCAGGGTACCAGGGCGAACCCTGTTGTATTGTAGCCCTTATCCCTCTACAACGGGCCTCTGGGGGGATGGACCGTTATTTGTCCTATACTCGTGGGAATAACATGAAGAAAACAGGAACAACTACACAAAGAAAACGACGTTTAGAGAAGGCGAAATTGAAGAGACAGGAGAAGATTGCTAATGAAAGCGATGTCCACAAGCGGCAACGCTTAGAATAAATAAGTTAGCTATCTACTGCTAAACATAGAGAAAACGAATCTTTAGAACAACGCACACATAGACAAAATACCAACAGAATACATACACAAGAGAGAAAGAAAAACGAATCTCTAGAACAACGCACATATAGGCAAGATACCAATAGAATAAATATATGGATCGAAAATCGCCCATCTTTTGAAACTGAAGAAGGCATTCGTCTCCTTGACCAAGTTGTATCGTGCCAATTGCCACCAGAGGATACCGATCTTTATGAGGGGACTTGTGAATGGAGCAATAGGTCACATCACTGAAATCTTATGGCCGTATTACAGACGTGCTCAACTATACGATAGCGATGTACCATCGGTTCGCGTAGACTTTGGTAACGATGGCATTCACATAATACACCCTAAATCAGTTCAATTTCCTGCTAAATTTAATCACGGCGCAGCTGAAAGAAGAATGCTCCCGATTGTCTTGTCTTGGGCTTCAACTGTGCATAAAATGCAGGGAACTACTGTAAATCATGCTGTTATTTATCTAGGCTCCAAATTGTTCGCTGCTGGTCTGCTTTAAGCCGAGTTAGGTCTTTAGCAGGTCTTCAAATCGAAGAACTTGACTGCTCCAAGTTGACGTCGAAGAAACCTTGTAATATTGATGCATAAAAAGAAATGGATAGAATGAGAAACGTTACAAATAACTAACAAGTGATTACATACTTCAACATTATTGATATTTAAATCAGAACATATTACATATCATGTGAACGAACTACGGACTTCATAACGGAATAACGCTGCTACGCGCTGCGAACTACGTCGTAGTAAATCTCGAATTAAAAATAGAGGTACTAAAAAGTTAAAAATAAAATTAAAGAAAAAAAACCTTTTTTAAAAACATCCTTTTATTATTTGTTTATAAAATGAACTAAAAAGTTAAAAATGAATTAACTCTAAAAATAAATATAACACTTTGTGACTTGATTGTAACCTTTAACGACAAATAAGCGTCTTCGTCTAGGACAAAATAATTCCATATGGTACAAATTTATTTAATTTTTACACTAAAACTTTTCACCATACATAATTATTCAATCTCGTCCCCCCTCTTTATCATAGTCCCCATTTATAAATGAAAGCGTGTTACATTTAATACAACACAACATTTTCCTCAAGCTATCACAATCAATGAACTAAAAAGTTAAAAATGAAACTTTTTAGTTCATTTTATAAACAAATAATAAAAGCTTGTTTTTAAAAAAGGTTTTTTTTCTTTAATTTTTTATTGATCCAACGTATATAACCCCGAGATGGTTCTGTTGGCACCTATTTGGGGTCTGATGATGGGATCTTGGAGAAATCGAGGGATCTCTTTAAATGTTATAGGTATACATGTATGACGCTTTTGGTAATTTTCATGTGTTGTGTCAACAGCACTTTCAAATTTACTTCTGATCGCGGTTTGATAATACCGAATCTGATTTAACCGCGAATTTCGAAAATCGAATATCAGTATCTGACTCTATGACTCTGAAGGCTCTCTCACTCTCATTCTAGGACACTGATAACAGTGCGACAGTAAAAGGTGCTCGAGATTTACGATTTCCGAATTTCGTGGTAGACCTTTTTAGCTATTTAGCTTAGACAGTAACTGATGATTCAGCTAAATCGAGATCTAGCAGACCGAGAAAACTGTGTGGCTTTAGATTAGGTATTAGGAAGTAAGGTAATCCTATAAAAGTCTAGAATTTACATTAGAGTTATTTGTTTTATGTGTGGAGCGTGACAAAACACATTATCAGCCTATGTCAGTCTGCTGGACGTAGGCGTCTCCTATTAACTATGCGTATAGACGCATTAGGAGGTAAATGCTCATGATCGCCACGCTGGGCAAGCGGATTTGCGATCGCAGTAATGTGTCCACTATGATGACGCTGCTGCCCATCATCAATCTTGTATCAAGGAATGGTCAGTGACACTTCAATCCCTTAGTCGGCTCTTACGACACCCACGGGAAGAGTTGGGGTGGTGACAAATGTATTCTTACTGCTGTCACCACACGGCAAAGGCGGTTAGAGAGTATGTTCAGATATTATAGAGCATAGTGGCCGTTTCGATATATCTGAAGTACCTTTAAAGCAACTATACGAATGTCTATGTGTATCTATACAGGGTGCTCAAGAGCATTGTGAGAGATTTGAAAAATATTATGTGACATAACGTCAAATGTCTCGATTTTTTTTTTGTGTTTTTAATATTATTTAACATTTCCGTAGGTACTTTTTATGACAGCAATAATTTGGTATAATGTTTTATATTTATTTGGGAACAGGTATTGGGAAATTTATAAACGGTTTTGAGCAAATGGGGTTAAAAAAAAAAATCTGAAAAAAACAACCTGGCTACAATTAATATATTGCCCGCCAAACTGTAGAACAGTTTGTTGGCGGAGACATGCTCTCTTATAACTAGCCTATTTATTATACATTATTATTATTACTTATTACAGTTACCTTTTTTTTTGTATAAAGATATTATTCCTGCAACTATAAAGATATTATTCCTAACTATCTAACAAAACCGCTTCACATCAGTGCTATAGTGCAGACAACAACACTTCCCTAACTTTTTTTTAAAATGAATATTTTGACAAACTAGTGTCCTTTATAGACAAAAGATTACAAACTGTAGGGACTAGATAACGTCTTGTTCTCCGACCATTATAATTACTTACTCTAGGTACAATATACTTCCCCTGTTGTGCAGATCTAATAGGGTAACATAACCGTTCACTTTTAAATTTAAATTCATTACTACCATATTCTTCTAAAGCTATCATTAAATTCACTGTATCATGCACTGGTAATTTAAAAACTTGTGTACTGGTATACACGGTGCTCGCTTTTAATGCTGAATTCCTGACCATGTTTAGAGTCTTTAATGTTATATAAAATTTCCTGGATTCGGATTTCAGAGATAACCAACCTAATATAAATAAATATCTGGGACATCTTACACAAATCGACCTAGTTCCACGGTAAGCTCAATTAAGGCTTGTGATGTGAGTACCAGGCGACGATATATATAATAGATAGATACTTAAATACATAGACTGCCATGACCAAGGAACAAATATCGAGGGTTGCCTGGTGAAACCCGATAAGTGACAAAAAGTGAGATTTTAAAGTAAAAACAGTTTTAGAATGATTCAGTATCGGTCAATCTAATGGTAATATCAGATAAGCTGATTTTACATGTATCACGGAAATATGCCGAGTAAATAACCCAATAAGTACTTGATTTCAACTATTAATTCAAAACTAAATACTACAACTACATTTAAGACTTAATTTTTATTTATTACTTAATGGAAGAACCACATAATGTATATTTATTGGTATTTAGTGCCGAGATATTTACACCTAATCAAACTAAACACACAATGTAGAACCAGTTACTGTTACTTACCCGGTCTCACCTCATTACGATTGCAAACTTTAAAGGATTTTATTACGAATTAGAATACGTTAAAAGCATTTGTTGGATTTTACTTTTAAGATATCATTTATTGCACATACAAATTTATTCAAAGAGAACCCAACAAATAAACTTATAGTACTTATTTGAAACGATTCTCTAATAACATATTATGTTAAGTCCAGTAATCGGATTCTCGCAAGAGGCCTTTAACAAATTTCTTTCAAATATGTCCGGGGAAGAACCCTATAAGTTTTTCGACGGCCCCATGGTCATGCGCAGCCTTGACAAGTAGCGTCACGAACGCAAGCGCACCGCTGCGACGTTGCATATTTAATTGAAAATAGCTGTTAAAAAGGGGTATATTGTATTAAAGAAGGTTGTTAATGATTGTGTTCAAAGTTGTGTGGTGACCGAGGCAGAAAATTAGTGCAACTACCTAGCTTGCAGTAATAAGCTGGAAACAGGTAATCTACTTTTCTAACCTAGAATAAACGTAGAATTGTCATATTTTACACACCGTGTTTATAGTAATGAGTTCAAGTAACAATGAATGTAAGCTATTGTAACTAACCGTTACCATGAAAAGCATTGTTGTTGTTTTATTGAACTTATCGGTTTTTAGCACTGACTATGAAAAGCATTGTTGTTGTTTTATTTGATCTTATCGGGTTTTAGCACTGACTATGAAAATAATTGTTGTTGTTTTATGCGAACTTATCAGGTTTTAGCACTGACGATTAATGAGACTTCGCGACTTTGAGTGATTCTTACGATAAAAATAATAAAAAGGTAGTTGTGATTAGTACTTTTGATTAAATAATATTGATTATTTTTTACGTTTCAGCGGGGCAAAGTGCCTCCATGAACAGCTTGTCCATGACTAGACCCAGTGCTTCAAAGGCAATTGAAAAAAATGTAAGCTGTTACATGCAAAACAATGAAGATGGTAAGCTTCCATGGCCTTGAAGATCCGCACACTGTCCCACGTTACTACCTATTGTGCTTGTGATACTCACACTCCAATTAAAAAAACAATTTCAGAAAATGACTCAAATGCGCTATATTGTCAACGACAACAATAGCATGCCAGACTCAAGCAAGTCCCTTGTGGACTACTAAAAAAAACCGTTGTTAGGATCAATCGGTAACTCAGTTCATCATGCTTAAATTCTTTCCAGATAATGAAACTGACCCACCCGGCAGTAACCATTCGGATGAAGATCCCACACATGTGCCACATCCCAAGGACCCTCGCAATTCCGATGAATCGCAAATTGATATCACCGCCCAAATGCACAATCATAATAGTAAGAAGACTCAAGCAAGTCTTTTACAGACCACTCAAAAACAACGTTACTAGGACAAAGCCAACAGGCAATTTATTCCTCCTTCGGTTTCCTGAAATGATTAAACTGAAGATCCCACCCACGACTATTTCACCAAAACAAATAGATTTCGACCCAGACTTCACCAATGAAAGTCCAAATGTTTCATCCAAACAGGAAGACCCCCTTATGGTGCTGATTGATGAAGCTTTAGATCGAGCCTGGACCGCTGCAGAAGATGACCATTCAGCGGGAGCTCCCTGCGCTCCCGACACAGACCCAGAGAACGACGCACCTCAGCGAAATGACTCCGGCCACGACACCATCATTCCTGAAAGTCCCAGTCCAAGGAAACACCAGGAACGCTCCCTGCCGACACCCGACAATGCCAGTCCCTCTGGTCAAGGCGAATGCACAGAAAGAGCCTCCTCCCACGTTCTAGACTCCGAAGACGATACATTAAAAGTATCAGAACCAACCGACTCCAGCCACAATGACGGCATGCTCCGGCGCCTGCCCACAAGCAGAAGACACTGCCAACCCAATTCTAGACAATGTTTCAGACAAAGTTTGGGATTCCGTCAAACCCCTGAAGCGACGCAAGCAAGCCAAGCCATTTGAACGGAAAGTAGATATCGCTGAAAAGCGAAAAATGGAAGGGCTACCTTATATAACCCAAGGCGTTAAGCGTCCTGCTAAAGTTCCAAAACCTCCTTGGAACCTCCTCGATCCTTGAAGCCTCCTTTGGAACTTTAGCAGCTTTCGCCTTTTAGCGATATCCACCCTCCACTCAGACAGCTCAGCCTGCCTACGTCGCTTCAGGGGCCCGACACAATCCCAAACCCTATCCAAAACACTGTCCAAAATCAAGTCAACAGCGCCTTCCATCTGCGAACAAGCACCGGAACGCTCACGGATCATGCCGTCACTGTGGCCAGAGTCAGTCGGCTCCAATACCCTCAATGTATCGTCTTCGGAATCCGAAACGCAAGAAGAAGCTCCCTCCATACATTCACCTTGACCAGAAAGACCAACACCGTCAAGCATCGGCAAGGAACGCTCCCGATGCTTCCCTGGACCGGGACCCTCAGGAACAACAATGTCACGGCCAGAATCATCTCGCCGAGGTGCATCGCTCTCCGAATCTGTATCAGGAACACAAGGAGCTCCCGCTGAATAGTCATCCTCCACAGCAATCCAAACTCGATCCAAAACTTCATCAATCAGCTCCATAAAAAATCTTCCTGTTTGGATGAAACATTTGGACCCTCAGTAGCAAAATCCGAGTCAAAATCCATTTGTTTTGGCAAAACAGTCGCAAGTAGGATCCTCAGTTCAATCATCTGAAAAAAAAATGAAAGCAGAATAAATTACCTGTATAAGCAACTTCATCCCAATAACACCACTTTCAAGCAATCTGTAAAAGACCCACTTGAGTCCCCTTACCACCACTACTGCGCAGATACGCAGATGTGGTGGTAAGGGATTGATTGATGTCGTCGATTGATTGATATAGTCGCGGATTGATATCGCCGCCCAGATGTGCGGCGAGATGGGCGGCGATATCAATCCGCGACTCATCAAAACTGCGAAAGTCCCCAGGATGCGGCACACATGCAGAATCCTCACCCGAACAGTCACGGCCAAATAAGTCAGCTTCATCATCCGGAAAAAATGCAAGCACAATAAATCAAGTTACAGATCGATTCCAACAACAGTTTTTTTTTTCAACAATCCACAAAAGACTCACTTGAGTCCGACATGCCATTACTGTCGTTGAGAATTTAACACATTTGGGTGGCAATATCAATTTGCGATTCATCAAGATCGGAGGAGTCCTTTTCTGAAACTGATTCTCCCAACCAAAGCATGAGTACCACAAACACAATAGGCAACGCAAAACAATGTGCGGATCCTCAAAACCATGGAAACCCACCATCCTCATTGCCTTTCAGCTTATATTTTTTTATCCGCCGTTGAAACACCAGGTCCAGTCACAGACAAATCGTTCATAGAAGCACTTTGCCCCGCTGAAACATACTGAATTATACCTGAAGAGTATCATGGATGGATAAGAATCCTAAAAACGTTTGTTGGCATAGCATTAACTTTTTCAGATGTAGGATAATACCTTTATTACTTTTAGATTCGTCTATTTTTTAAGTTTTTATTTGGTAATAATACCCTCTTAGTAACAAATATGGTTTTTTTATTTATGCGTAAACCCAATAAGTCGATACCCCTTGGTAAAAAATGTTATCTTACAGGAAAACTAGATGAGTTACATAACTAAAACATAGATAAACTTAAAGTGAATGAAATTGCTTTTCACAAACCACTCATAAAACTACGAATCTATTTATCAAAATAAGTGTCCGATGACAATAAACCTTTAACATCATTTTTCTCGAAACTAGGTGTCACGTACTTATAGGGTTTCACCAGGCAACCCTCGATATTTGTGATAATGATAAATAAATTCGCAAATAATACCCTCGCCGGGATTCGAACCCGGAACTTCCAGCTTCGTAGGCAAGGTCACTACCAATTAAGCTACGGAGGCTGACAAAAATATTTTTAAAAACTGTATCAGATCTGGACAAAAAATAAGTTGGAATGTCGATAGCATTTCGGTTCAGCGCGATTGAAACAAAGTACGAGTACAAAGGCATTTCTGGTATTTTTACAATAAAATTGTCGACAATTTAACTGTTTGATTGTATTCAAAAATATAAACATACTTTGAACCGATGCGCCGA
This sequence comes from Thaumatotibia leucotreta, assembly GCA_025490895.1. Taxonomy (NCBI): domain Eukaryota; kingdom Metazoa; phylum Arthropoda; class Insecta; order Lepidoptera; family Tortricidae; genus Thaumatotibia; species Thaumatotibia leucotreta. The sequence goes on along the minus strand of JALPQI010030316.1, from coordinate 409,848 downwards.
GTTGCAATGATTTTATAACTTTTGGGAAATAGCAGTTTGATAACAATATATATTATATATAACTAACCATGGTCAAAGTCAAAGTCAAATAATTCTTTATTCAAATTGGAATAGCAACAAACTCTTTTGAATCGTCTAAGTATTAAAACTACTTCCGGGTCTAACCCTACACCGCTGACCCGAGAAGAACCGCTAAGAAACTTGGCGGGACTTATTTTTTCAAACAATCGTGGTACATCTTACAACTAATGTGAGGACCATGTGAACCATGTGAGGACCGCAGTAGAATTAAGTATTGTCATTAAATACTATGCTTCGATTACTAATACGTAATGGTATCTTATCCCTGGTTTGGGAGTAAGATGGCCGGTGTAATTCCTGGCATAGAGGCAATCCATCTAAGTCCTCAGGGTAGGCAGCGCATAGGCGATTTTTTAGTCACTATATCCATGGGCCTCAGTTCCCGCTTTCCATCAGGTGGGCTAAGCACTCAGTTGTAGACAACTGAGTGCTTAGCCCACCTGATGGAACGAAGGTTAGGTAGCTTCGTCACATAAAAAAATAGGGTCATTGTCAGATTTAGGTTATCGTCCACACTGTCCACTATGATGACGCTGCTGCCCATCATCAATCTTCTATCAAAGAATGGTCAGTGACACTTCAATCCCTTAGTCAGCTTACGACACGGGAAGAGTTGGGATGGTGACAAATGTATTCTTACTGCCGTCACCAGACGGCCACTTTCTTCATCCATATAAGCCAAAGGTTTCACAAATAACAACAAGAATTTTCAACCTAAAAATGCACATTTATGTTTCGTTTCCGCATACCTATAAGTTGGGACCCTTTAAACGAAGCGTGAAGAAGCATCTAGCCGGCCAGTATTACTGCTAATCTCCTGTTTGTTGCCGCCGCGATTTGGGCTCTAATTTCACTTACGATCAGGTGGAGTGGAGCCACTTTGTTGTGCCAACATAAAAAAAAACCTAACCAGTCTCAAAAAGTGAGTAAGACATAATTATCACTAATATTTTAAAGACGGGTCTTAATCGCGTAAATTTACGTTTAATCATGTCCTGACGTTTCGAGCATGACGTTACACCCGTGGTCGCAGGCAGACTCAACCCGACTGATACGCTTTTACCGATATCGTTTACGCGATTAAGACCCGTTTGTCTTTAAAATATGAGTGATAATCGTGAAAGTTTAAATCAATATGTAATTATAACTGTCGAGATAGAGCAGCGAAGAGTTTACAACCAAAGCTCTGAATAGAAAGGCCAGGAAATCAAATCTATGGCAATCTAGCGGGTCAATTCAATGTTTATTGTAAAAGCCTATTTGTGGTTCAAGGCAGTAACTTAAGAGTCTCCCACACCACAGTTAAAAACCAGACATGATGTAAATTATTGATACAAACAATCTTGATTAGTTCTACGCAGTATTTGACCCTACACGAGTGCCTTAAATATCGTAGATAGGATATTTTGCTGAAATAAGACTACATGTAATTTTTAAAAGTTAGTATTCTACATTATCAGATGTTCTAAAAAGTACTAACCTCGTTTGGGAATCAAACCCACTCAAGTATGCAAAAATAAACATCTCCTGTTTTTATACTGCCAATCGACACCATGCACCTGTAGAAATAATTCTTCTAAAGTATCATAATATCTGAGAAGAAAATAATGGGGTAAAAAAGACTAAAATTGTAAAAAAAATATGTGATGTTGTTGATATACCTCTAAAAGTAGGTAATTGTCATAAAAAATCTAGGAATGCAGTATTACTCGCTATTAAAAACAAGATAAAGTCTTTTTTTACCAAAATAATAAATAATAATCAACGTTTTCAGAGTACTTTCTCTTAATGTCCCATAGTCTCGGGACTCCCGGTATATGTATAATAATAATAATAGTGGTCGGAGTGAAACCCTAAGGGACCCGTAGGACTATCAGCTCTGGCTTGCCTTAATTAGCCATCCAGAGAGGAGTCGTTAGAGCTACAAGCTTGAGTGGTGGAAGTGAAAATTTGTGTAAGACGCAAGTAGGTGCAGTGGCTGTCACAAGCCACTGCGCAGAAAGCGGTGAACACCTCTCTACACTCCTGAGCCGCCTACGCCAGTGTTGCCCCTGGCTGTCTCTTGTGACGGCATTTACGGGGGCCCATCTAGTCGGCGGCGAGTCACCGCCTGCCTTGATAGCAAAGAGAAATCATTGTAACGGCAGGTGTCCGGCCGGACCTCTTTTCTATAGTTCCATCTCTGATCCATCCATTCTCCATCACCATAGCCTTTCATCCATAGCCTTAGTCTTTTTCATTACTTCTCAATAGTCTCTATACGCCTGCTGGGACCGGTTTACGGAAATCTATTGATGTGCCCGTGAATGGGTTGCAGCAGGTGTACAACACAACAAATTTCTCCAAAGGGTATCTACGTGTTGGATCAATATCCCCGCGCAAGCCTATCAAAAAACCGGGATTAGTAAGCCCGTGGTTCTCAAGGAGATACAAACATAATAATAATATTATTTTCATCACACCTGTTCGGTAAGTGCGCCAATGCACTGCGGCGATGCGCGCCGTAGATGCTTCGTTACGCCCTAGGGCAATCAAGGATTTTCATACATTACGTCGCACTAACGCGGCGCGGCGCGATTTCTGTTATAGAAATGATAAATTTAACTCATCCCTGATTTTGAGAAATTATTTAGACCATTTTAGAGTATTTTTGTGAAAAGATATTGTTTTATTTACTTTTTTTGTCTCACAGATGTGATGAAAAACATTGAGTGTGCCACGGGCGGTACAAGAATTACGGTAATTAGAAATACACAATGTACGCTTATTGTGCTATAATTTACAATAAATAAACGAAAACGGAAGTTTACAAGAAGTACGCAACAACTGCCGGTATTATCGCTAAAAAGCGATCTTTTCAGACAACCTTAAGGCAGTAGAATTGTACAATTCAAGACTGTAAATCTGTTTGACTGTTTTAGTTATAATAAAATAAGTGATACCTAAAACCATGTGTGTGTGTGTGTTTTTTTTATCAGGGAACATTTCATCCTCCTGTTATTGTTTTCCATAAATCCGCCCCAAGTATATTGCTTAGACCGTTCATCATCTCGGCACCTCGTATTGTTCAGTCTCCATTGATCTCGACAAATACAATCACAAATGTTAATCTTGCTCACAGTAGCCATCTTAAGAACAGTGAAGAATCGACAGTCACACAATATGTGACTAACCCTTTCATAAACCTCTTCTAACCTGGCAAAAAGATAGATATCGTTTGTCCAGTCCAAAGCAAATTAAGGTGTATATAAAAATGCTCAAAAATTATGCCATAGTTCACTTTAATTATGTGTAATAAGAACATCGTAACATGTTTATGAGAGGATTCATTCGATACATATTTTCGCACTTGACTGTCCCTTTCAGTCATATCAATTTTTTCATAAGCCAGAAAGGGACAAACAATACTTAGTAGCTGGCTGGGTAAGATGACTTTTGTTAATAGGGGGGTTAGAGTGTAATCAGCCATCACTCCATAACAGGCGAGATGGTATTTCACGTCCGCCTAATTAGATTTTAAAATCGTTATTGTTTTCGTGATCAGCAACTTGATAAACCATAAAGACAACACCCACGTTTTTTTTTACTTCATCATCATCATCATCATCAGCCAATTGACGTCCACTGCTGGACATAGGCCTCCCCCAGAGAGTTCCACAAAGATCGGTCGTGAGCTGTCCGCATCCATTGGACACCCGTAACCCTCACCAGGTTGTCGCTCCATCTTTTTTACTTGTTTACTCTTTTTACTTAGTTTAACTGTTTCGTTATAGAATATATAATAGACTAGAATATATATTTATTGCAAACACACTACAATAAGTACCTTAATTAAAAATACATCTTACGAGCTAACAATTACATGGTAATAAAACAAAGAATGAATATAATAACACAGCGAAATATAGGTGCCACTGTAGTTGCTGCAATCGGACACCACTCAGCATAATGCTATGACAGTAATACTCGTATGCCACAGCGCTGGTCTTCCGTGGTGCCCGGCGGCGGAAAATAGGCTGGAGCGCCTATACAGTATGTAAATCTAATACGGGCGACCAATTAAACCAGACATGGGATTCATTAGTGTAATCATGGATTAAAAGGTTTTTTAAAAGTTACTCTTAATTATGACCCCACAGAATTTTTTAAGATTATCGGAGCAGCAATGTAGGTACGAACATTTGTTATTGTTGATATGGCAGTTATGTCATCTGCTTTTGAAATTAGCTGCCAACGAGTGTTTAACTCACGTATGTTGCTCTACATTGCGCGCCGAATAATTTTGTATGAAAAATTTTGTTGCTCTAATTTTAAGTAAAAGTTATTTGAATGTACTTATTATGTTGCAAACTAACACCCGTCAAGAGCTTCGCCCGTATTAGACTTACACCCTGTATAGCGGGCGAGCATACTGCACGAAGTTACATTTCAATTTGTTTTTTGGCATTTTAAAATTCTATTTCGTCACAAAACTTCTACTCTGAATATAAACCAAACGTAAAAATGTATAGCCTTTCACATAAATGACTACTGTAAGTATCTTCCACTATGTTATAGGATTATCTCATATGATATATTAGAATACCAAAATGGCTGCCATAGCAACACTGATAACGCAATGTGGGCCTAATTGAAAATACCCATTGCGCTCTCTATGTAATATCCACCCTGTCTGTATCTAGTGTATGTGATCCGTAACCACTTAGTTTCCTATGTTTATGAGACGCTTGAGATCTCGGGTTCGAATCCCGGTAAGGGCATGTAGTTGGGTACCGATTTATTACTAAAATTTTTGCTCCTTCGTCTTAGTTATTTCCTACAAATATCTCTATACGTATCTATATATTATGTAATGTCGGAGTTTAGTACCCACACCAGAAAATTTTAATTACCGTGGGACTAGATCGGGTTATTGCGTATCCATTTATATTTTTGTTAATTTTAAATTTTTTTTCTCCCCTCGAAAACCAAGTGTAGGTATAATAAATATCCGTAGAATGGACTACTGCAATAATTTTCTACTATGTTATAGGATTATAACATATGATGTATTTGAATAGCAAAATGGCCGACATTGCTACACTGATAACGCAATGTAGGCCTAATTGAAAATTCCCATTATGCTGACAGTCCAATATCCACCCTGTATGTGACCCGTAGTAAGGTAGTAACCCTTTGTTTCCTATGGTTACGTATCATTGATCCTGTTTAATTAATACGTGTATTGGAATATACAGGGTAAATCTAAAACGGGCGAAGCTTCTTCAGATGTGTCGAATATCTTTGCCGACGTGTCGTGTTGTTTCGAAGTATTGTTACTTAGTGAGTTTTGCTTATCAACCGACGATATTAGTATACCTGTGGCCTATTTCACCATAATTACAAGTGTGACAATTGTAAAAGATCACTTTTACTGACATCACAGGCCTCCGTAGGCTACGGCTACCGCTTACTATCGGACGGTCCATGTGCTTATTTGCCACCAACATGAAATTATTACTGATAACGATATTAAATCGTTAATAAACTACTTTTTATTTTCCGAGACCCGTGACAATAAAATTGTCGCAAGGTTTTGTACAATTCTCATTCAATCTTGACATGAGGTTCGGCATAATGTCGGAATTTCGCTACAATAGTCATGTTTTTTTGTGACAATTGTAATTTTGCTTCACAAAAACTAGTTAATTACTGCTGATTTATTAAAGTTCCTGCACTACATTTTATGTTGGTGGCAAACTAACGCACGGCCCTTCCGATGGTAAACGGTAACTGTAGCCTATAGACGCCCCAGATTGGAGAAACAGTAAATTTACAATTGTAGGACTTGTCAATGTGGTGAAACTGGGGCCTGGTGCATAAGGTATTTGTATACCTGGTGGTAGGACCTCGTACAGGGTTCGGGCGGATAGTTACTCCCGCCTTACCCGTTACCCTGCCGCTAAATAACACTGTGTTCCGGTTTGGGGGTAAGATAGGCGGTGTAATTACTGGCATAGAGGCAATCCATCTAAGTCCTCAGGGTAGGCAGCGCATAGGCAATTTTTTGTTCACTATGTCCATGGGCCTCAGTTCCCGCTTTCCGTCAGGTGGTGGGCTCAGAGCTCAATAGTCTCCTCGTATTTGAAAGTGTACTCTGTCTGTCTGTCTGTCTGTCTGAAAAAGGAGTCATCACTACAACATACTCGTAGTATAAAATAAAGTCACTTTTTCTGTCCCTATGTCCCTTTGTACGCTTAAATCCTTAAAACTACGCAACGGATTTTGATGAGATTTTTTTTAATAGGTAGAGTAATTCAAGAGGAAGGTTTTTATGTAGGTATAGTACCCATACGAAGCCGGGGCGGGTCGCTAGTATTATTTATAAAATACATGTGCCTATTGTTGATTGCTCATAGAAGATTTTAATTTTTCGACTTTTTTCACTGCCAAAAACCGTTATTCATAATTTTACTTCGTAACACAAAATTGTGACGTATAAGTTTACTTTCATTAAAGCCACTATGTGGGTCACACAGATGTTTTTGTATTAGTTAGTTTGCAAAACATCCCTGTGGACATATGAAAGTTACGGGCTCCAGAAACCTAATTTTCTGGTTCTTAAGAATAGGCATGATGACTGGCAAGTCAAATCAGCATCTTTTTTCGACTTGTCAAAACGATCACCACTACGGAATTTTATATGAAATACTCAAAAGTGACGTCACGTTTGAGTACTGCCAAATGACCTACTCTTTTAAGTTCTTTTCAATTTATTAAATAGAAGTTCTGTACATTACTGTAATCTACATCTTAGTAATAATTTCTTTGTGTATTATGTCGTGCATTAAGGTCAGTGCGGCTAAGTCCGGCATATTTTATTTTGAAGGAAAGTCTCATGCGTCTTATACTGTTCAATTAGGGTCGGAAATAAGTTGGTAGACGGACATTCCTGATAGACGGTCTTACCCGCATTGACGTTATTTTTTTTAACTACAGTCATCATCCCTATTATGTGGTAAAAACCTACTTTGTATGTCCCAGAACTGTTAACTTTCGCAATATCCACACGAAAGATACCCGTTTTTGAGTACGCCGTATAAACCATGTACAATTTTTACGCAATCGATCCTAATAACGGTTATTTCAAAATTTGTCAACAAGCAATTCTCTTTTACACTGCATAAGAACAAGATAATGAACAGATGTCGAATAAATTTAACAATCTGTAATATTTGTATTTTAGGAAACGCCATATTTACTCCAACGATTCCCTTTTCGGCGATATCATTTATAAACGATAACCATCAGTACCCTCGCTTGACAATTCCTTTCGTACAATTACTTGACTAATCGGATAAGAGAAAACGACCACTTACCTTCAAAAAGAACTAAATGCCATTAAACATGAAGTGTCTTACGCCATTCTGATTCTGAGGTATTGATTTGGCTGGACCGTTACCTAAATAATCCGAACATTTCTGAGTCATTGATATTTTGAAAAGAATCTCGTACATTGCAGCTTTTGTGTAAGATTTTGGCTTTGGAGAAGATTGGTAAGAAGCAATGGATTGTGTGTTAGGAAAATAGTGAGGAGTAGCTGTTGATAAGGTTGGAAATAGATTTATTTGTTATCCTTTTCGAACGTGAGATGATTATACCTTAATAAAGTTGCTTTTTAGTTGGATCGTTTTGATAATTCTTTATTGATTGAGCTTATTTTGACGGAGCTTATTTTACCGAAGGAAAAAACATGACGACATATAAAGTCGGACAAAAATACTTACCAACTATTAATTTGTTTTAGGGCTTAGGGTTGGTACTGGTTGGTATGTATTGTATTCTAATTAAAAAACAGGAGGATTTTATAATAGCTACCCGGTAAGTAAACGCTACACTAGGGGTGCCACATGCATGTTGCTGGCTATTAAAAACTTTTAGATAGTTAAAAAAAATGATATGAATATAGGAACAGATATCTCAACGCAGGGGCTTAACAAATAAGTAAGTATCAAAATGTTGGATTTGTGGCCTATTTAACCATAATTACAAGTGTGACAATTGTAAAATATCACTGTTATGACGTCACAGGCATCCGTAGGCTACGGCTACCGCTTACTATCGGACGATCCATGTGCTTTTTTGCCACCAACATAAAATGATTGCTAACAACGTTATTATAACGCTAATAAACTACTTTTTCTTTTCCGTAACCCGTGACAATTGTCGCAAGGTTTAGTACAATTTCCATTAAATCTTGACATGAGGTTCGGCTTATGTCGGAATGTTGCTACAATTGTCGTGTTTTCTGTGATAATTGTATAATTTTGCTTCGCAAAAAGTAGTTGATACTGCTGATTTATTTAAGTTCCTGGACCACATTTTATGTTGGTGGCAAACAAACGCACGCCCTTCCGATGGTAAGCGGTAATTGTAGCCTATACAAGTCCTAGATAGGAGAAACAGTAAATTTACAATTGTAGCACTGTCAATGTGGTGAAATTGGGGTCTGGAAACTCTTAATTTTCGAACATGTTCCTGTCAAACCAAATGAGAAATGCCTACTTTAACATGGTTTCTGAGTGGTCTAGGGTGCAAATTGATTGAGTGTTTATATTTCCTTAAACCTTTCCATAAACTTCGCATCCGAATCGATCGAGGAAGGAAATATCTTATGCGTATGAATCTAGATGTATGTGAAAACATTAAAAGAAAGATATATTGATAATACTTTTCAACTCGTTAAATCAAACACATTGTTTTATTGTTATTAGTAGGTATATAAAAAATGTCTAGACAGATTTAAGAGTGAAGTATTCGTTTCAGAAGTAGCATTCATGGTTATGTTCAATTTGTTATTTGTAAGTGTTTAAAAATGTCTTAAGAGTCCGGTATATTTTGTTAATGATTTTGCTCATCTTATATTAGAGTAAGTAAAAACAATCCTGCTAGCATTTTAGCATATAAGGTTGAGTTGCCATCGATCAGATAAAATCAACTATTAGGGCATTTAAACAATGATTATGCATGCACCTTTAATGCTTCATCTCCCAACTTTGAAATAATTAGCTTATATCTAAATTATTTGCATAATTTTAAAACAGGCTGACGTTTATTAGGACTGAGGGTTAATATTTCCAATGTCGCAATTTATTGCGACATTGAAACTTGTACTGAAGTGCCATCTATTGGGACTGCCAGCAAAAGCACCTGACGCTTACTCATACAATGAAGTTGACTAAGAAAATTTGCAATTTTGAAAAATTTTGATATTGTCACCCTATAAAATAAATTACTATTTAACAAAACTAATAAGCTGCTCTCTCAAAACACATGGCAATACTTTATGTAGATTTAAATACTTAAATATGAGCAAAATATCGTGATTCAAATAAATATTCTCTGTTGACATGTTGCGCACTAGTACTTCCACGTCAATGGCAGATAATTTCAATTGTATCTGAATAAGTGGAGTACTTTTCTATTTTTGTTTTTAAGTTTTTGAATAATGTACCTCAAACTAAAAGCTGATTAAAGGAAACTTTTGTTCACTTTTTATAATCAAAATGATATTAAAGCGGTATGAAGTTATGTATATGTGTTGGAAAATGAGTCTTCTATGGAATAAATGGAACCCTTTTTTTTAATTTTCATACATTTTTTAAAATTTATGTACATATATTACCTATTTAGTTAGAAGAAATATCAAAGTTTAATAGACAATTTAGAGTACCTATAAATAATATTTCTTTTCGTTGTCTTGTTTCAGTCACGCTTTTAATTGCTGTTTTGACTCAGTATATAAAAAAAAATCGGTGCACTTGTATTTCTTTTTCACGCTAGATTTTTATCCATACATCAGAAATTCAAAACAAAACATTACCTCATACAAGAATCACCACTGCGTCACGTTTTTTAGGGACACAAAATAAGACAAAGAAAAGAATTTTGGCCCATTTCATAAAAATAATAATGCATAAATAAACTTAATGTATTGTCTAATTAAAATACCGTACATTTAATGAAATAATGAACATGTATGTCGAAAAACTTAGAACCAATAACCTCGCAAAGCAAGTTTTTTATAATGGTGATTTTGGATAGGTACTAAATAATAATAAATATGTATATGTCAAAACTACTTTTTTATAATACAAATAGCCCATAGTATTTTAACAGTTGCAATTTATTCGTGTATTTATACATAGGTGTGGTGGCACCTTAATTGAAGAAGACAATCAAAATTTTTAATAAGCACAAAACCGAATAAAGCCGTTTTCAATTTAGATAAAGCGTAACATATAGCGGAGTAGCCGGAGTTATGCAAACGCCAAAAGATGGGGTCAGTGGAGAGCCGCTGAACCGTGGGATTAGGGTCCAGTTACACGACACGATGCGGATACGACACGACCGACGTCAGATGATATACACGGTGTTTCCTGAGTCACTAATTATATACCATTAGTAATACCTACTAAACAGCTTTTACAGAGAACGGGGATAAGTTCGCGTTTATACATGTCTAAATTGTTGTAAATATGTGTATTTGACCAGTGTAACTACAAAAAAGAACTTACATACCTAAATACATAACTTTTAGTATGGGACCGACGTTAAAAAACTCGACGAAAAAATCAAAAATGTTGAGAACACGTACCTAACCAAAATGTATGTAAACGTCTTTTTTAGGGTTCCGTAGCCAAAATGGCAAAAACGGAACCCTTATAGATTCGTCATGTCCGTCTGTCCGTCTGTCCGTCTGTCACAGCCGATTTACTCGGAAAATATAAATGCTACAGTAACGAAATTTGGTAAGAATATGTGTTGTATGAACCGCTGCAGGATTATGATACTAAATTGTAAAAAAAACCATTGGGGTGGGGGCCCTCCATACATGTAACTGAGGGATAGAAAAAAAAATTTAGTTGTATATAAGCGTGTGGGGTATTAATAGAAAGGTCTTTGAAAATGATATGAAGGTTTATAAATCTCATTTTTATTTAAGCAAATCGTTTTCGAGATATCAGCTCTCAAAGTCTGAAACATGTGTCCCCCCCCCCTCTATTTTTTAAACTACGCGATATAAAATTCTAAAAAAATATATGTTATGCACATTAATAAACTCTATCAACGATTTTTGGTTTGATTCAATTATCTCCTATAGTTTTTGAGGTAGGTTGATTTAACTGTATTTTTTTAATAATAAATTGATAATGGTACGGAATCCTTTGCGCGCGAGTCCGACTCGCACTTGGCCGGTTTTTTTTAGATTTCTGGGGTGGTCCGATACTAAAAGTTGCTCAGCATTTGTTGTCATTCATTGTGTATTTTATTGCGTACATATTTGTTGCTTTGTGATTGTTTTCTTTGTATTTAAGTATGTATACGTATTATGTAAGACATAATAAAACTGATTATCATTATCTATCCACCACACTACATCCACCTACTACCAAAAATTTTTGTAATCGTGTCTCCTCTACCCAAAGGTTGTCCGGAAGATCACTTTTCAGCGATAAGGCCGCCTTTTGTGACCTCTGTTTTTTGTATTTATTTTGTTTTGTGTACTTCTATTTTTTATTACGTATGAAATGTGCAATAAAGAGTTTTGTATTGTATTGTATTGTATCTATCTGTTAGACTAGGTGGATTTTTAAAGTGATGTTTCATAATAAACCTACTTATGTATTAGTATTTATTTATTATTTCTTCCTAAACGAAAATGTGCATAACACAAAATATGCACAGAAAGAAATTAATTTAATTTAATGACATTCTTAAATAAAATAGAAAACGACTCGGACTGAGAAACGAATATTTTTTTGATTAAATTCACAAAGGGACGCCTTAACCTGGATTTGAACCCGGGTTCTACAGTTTTACAAGCAAGGTCACTACTACTGAAGGCGTATATACTGGCATAGACATCGAATAATCAAACATTATATTATCACGTTTCCTGTAGCCATACCATGACTTTGCAAGTATCGGTAACGTTAGGCTTTACTCGATAGGTCACGCAGGTCATCGCGCTCGCTCCAATATGTCATGTCATGCGTGCGCAATAGAATGCATTACGTATCGAGTACAACCTTACGTATTCTTTACTTCTCAACTCATGCTACGGCTACTGGGCTTTACTTTTTGACCGAAATCGTGACCAGGGGCCGGAATAGCAATGTACCGAGGAGAAGTTACATAAGTTGCGAAACTTCTACAGAGAATGTTCTCGGCAATTTGAATTTTACAAACTATCTAATCATGCCAAAACCATTGTATATGCCTTTTAACGTGTATTTTATGCCTTGTTTACTAAACTGTGAAATACAATATTCTTCATTACACTTTTTTATAAGTTCTCATGGAAACATTCTCAATGAGAACTAACGCTTCATTCTCATGGAAATTCTCCGAAATTTCCGAGTAAATTCCCGCAATTTTGAGAATGTTCTTAAACTTGTACATTGCTAGGCCGAAAGGCCGGAACCGTTATTTTACAAAAACCTTTAAATTGCCATGTACCTACTACTCAATATTTTATGTAATATACAATAAAATATTTTAAAATTATTCCATTAACTTGAATGTATATAGCGAAGAACGAAAAAAGAACTGTTTTATTTGTATGGAGAAAATACCGGATCCGCTGATCGTGACGCCTAAAAATACCTAACATAGTTAAAATGCTTTCTGGCAAAAAGCCAAAGCATTAGACATTTAACTGGATAATGCTATAATGGCAGAAATGAGCGGAAAGAACTCTTCAAACTCCACAATAGCTTGCTGTTATATTTGATTAGGTGTTTGCCAATATATTATTTACAACAATCAGAGCATAGAGTATGCATGTTTTAGAGGTAGCCAATTGATCTGTGAAGTGTAATCCACAGATATGACTGTACAGGAATAGAGGACTATTACAATAGGGATGATATTATTATCAAACCGGAATCAGAAAGGGATTCGAATGTACTGTTGACACAACAACTGACACAAAATTTACCAAGAAAAGGGTTGTTTATAGATGTAGTGAGTAATTAATTAATCTATAGTCTGTAAGTCTCTGCACTTAAACTATGAATATTTGAATATAACCATGAATATATCCAAGATTTACTTATACACTGTTGTGTCAACAGTACTTTCGAATCCCTTACTCATCGCGGTTTGATAATAACTGTATTAAAATAAATTATTTAACATTATGCACGACATAATACACTAAGAAATTATTACTAAGATGTAGATTGCAGTAATTTTTGTACAGAACTTCTATTTAATAAATTGAAAAGAACTTAAAAGAGTAGGTCATTTGGCAGTACTCAAACGTGACGTCATTTTTGAGTATTTCATATTTATAAAATTCCATAGTTGTAATCGTTTTGACAGTTCGAAAAAAGATACTGATTTGACTTGCGAGTCGTCATGCCGATTCAGTGAATTTGGTAACTTTGTCTTGTCTATTGTTGCCATGGTCTCCTCAGTCACGGTGATTTCATGCAAAATTATGCTACTTAAACATTTTTCTGTTGTTAACAAGCCCTTTCATTTATGGGCGAACATGGACTACATGCATGTTTGCATAATTTTGCATTAAATCAGCGTAGCACAGGAGATCATAACCATGGCAATAACGCACATTAAGAAAAAGTTAAATCAACCAATTACACTATCATAAATATATTTTTACATTGATAAATAAACATATCATACTCATAATAATCACATTCTTTGATTTTTGGGATAGACTCTATTGCTAAATACATATCGAATTATACCAAAAATATACGGCCTAAATAAAACTCTATTACTACGAGTCTGTAGTAATATAGTGTATACATATAATAAAAATATAATAAGAGTGACGAGTGATGCAATATAGCCACAGCTCCAGTTACTTTAAATATTGTAAGTACCTAGCCCTTTCACTCTGCATCATAACGGCACATCATTTTTTATCATATATTTGACTGAGGCAAGCGATTTTTCATAAATACTTAAATGTATAATTCATTGTTTTAAAAACAAAAGAAAGTTTTCTTTACACAAAATGTCGTATTTACAATAATTAAGGTTGCCTTCCATGTGCTATTCGTTTTTTCCATCCTGTATATGGGACTGAACCCTTTACAAAATAGTAAATTCTATACAACCTGGTTGAAACGTCATCACACAAGTTTCGTCCCATTGTAACGATCCGCCCCATAAGGTTTGAACTCGGAAAGTTATGAACACAAACACAACAAACAAGTTTATGTTACGTCACAAATCAACAGTGGTTATGCACACGCCACTTGCACTTGCGAGTTTGAATATCTGTCACAGCTCGACGATTTCTCTTGAATGGCGCAGTTTGAGAACTGGTGTTTGGACGGCGTTATGCTCAAAGCCCGGACGACGTGAGTAAAAATGAACTTTTTAATAGTGCTTAATAAAATATCGACTATTCCATCGACATCCATATAAACAATTTTTTAATTTGAAATTTATTGATTATGCTTATTAAGTTTCCCTAGCAGTTCCACTTACTTTCCCGATATCAAAAAACGTATAGGATTTTTAAAATTAATACACCAACTTTTTTAGTCAACACATTCTGACATTTCTTGTGAATAATTTCGCCTTGAGGATGTAAAAGTAATCTTAACAAGTGCACTTTGAAATTTTGAATGAAATTCAAGCTGCTTTTTAGGCTTTAATTTCGATTTTATAACTGTCCTATGGTACTAGGTATCATTGATATATTATTGTTTATCCATTTTAGATCGCGATGCCACTCATTGCGTACGGTTGCATAAAATACTATTGATCAATACATTTATAATTCATAAAATGTTGGCATGGATGTCGATAGAATAGTCGATATTTAAGTAAGCACTAGTGATAAGTGCATTTTAGCTTCCGTCATCCGGGGTTTGGCTAATGCTGAATAGAGCGATCATTTAAATAAAGTAACTTGATACATGGTGGAGCTTGACATATGGCGGCCAGGGTGGTCAAGAAGATCTGCTGGGAGACCACCGACAAGATGGTCCGACGACATCTGCCGAACCGCAATAAAGCAGTGGATGCGACTAGCACAGGACCGAGGAAAGTGGCGTAATAAAGAAGAGGCCTATACCCAGCGGTGGGTAGACACAGGCTGAATAGAACTAGATACATTCGAGATATTGTCCGCCTCGCGATCGCTTCGAAAGTTATGAAGAGTAACATAAGTTGAGTCACAAATCTACAGAGGTCATGCTCACAGAGGTCACGGTCACAGCTCGATTTCTCTTGAATAGCACAGTTTGAGAGCTGGTGTTTGGACGGCGTTATGCTGAATAGATCGATTCTTTTAATAAAGGAACTTGTTCGCCTCGAGATCGCTTCGGAACTTGAAAGTTATGAAGAATAACATAAGTTGAGTCACAAATCAACAGAGGTCATGCGTGGCAGTGGCAGAGCTCTATTTGACAGATTATAATGCTAATTATAGCGAATATTCTCAAAACTTCGTCAAAAGTCTACAAAGTCAAAGTCAAAGTCAAAGTCAAAATATTCTTTATTCAATTAGGCCCAGCAACGAGCGCTTTTGAATCGTTAAACTAAATAGCGAATGAGAGAAAAAAAACTACCTCCGGTTCTAACCCTACACCACTGCCTGAGAAGAATCCGGCAAGAAACTCAGCGGGACTTACTTTTTTCAAATAATAGTTTTATAACATCTTACGGCTAACATGCATTAATTAAAAACGAAACATAAATTTGATTTAATATAAATACAGATATAGTACATTAACTAGAGATGAAGTCTCTAATAGTCAGAACAATTATATAAATTTAATGAATTTTGAGAAATGTATAGATGTAAAGATATATGTAAAAGGGCATACAATTGTTTTTAGTTAAACGTTAAAATTAGCATTATTATACTGCTAGAGATGTAAAGGTCTCTAGTTGTCAGAGTAAAAAGAAAACAAACGGATACATTTCACTAAATGTTTCAGAGATGTATAAGGTCTCCATGCGTCATAATATTAAATAATCATAAATAAACAAACATGTAGCGAATTCAATTTCTCATATCAAGAACAGCAGGAAAATTGTTTGAATTTAAGCCATGAGTGAGCTTGATTAGACCGGTCTCCGCAAACAGCACCCGTTCACGAGTATGACGCGTATCTCAGCCATCGCCTCCCTCAACCTTCTTTCGGGAAAGTGGCGACCCGATCAACGACGCCACCGTAAGCAGAGACCTTAAAGTGAGCATGACTGTGCAAGCTATCAGGCAGACAATATAATTTAAATACTATGAATGCTGACCATATATAGTTTCATGAGAATTTATATTCGTACTTGCCCGTTACATATATGACAACTATCACAAGAAAAAAAAAATAGAAATAGAAATAACTAGGACAGAAAATCTGAATACAAAATTAAAATTACTTAGGTGTAAAGGACTCTAAGTGTCGACATAATGTACATTAAAATAGGAAAAATTTAAATAAAAAAATAATCTCGGAGATGTATAAAGTCTCCAAGTGTCAAGACTACATATTAGTAATACGGAAAAAAAAACTAAGATAATGACTATCTTACGTCAGATCTATAATTAATGGTAACAATATGAAACACTAGTATGATAGTAAACATTCACTTATGTATATGATTTACCGAACACGTTAAGGTACTGGCTTAAAAGCATCCTTATCATTTATGAAGTCGTTAACGGTATAATACGCCTTACTTATCAAGTAACGCTTAACCTGAGACTTGAATTTATGCTGTGGCAAATTTGTTAAATCACTAGGAATTTTGTTATAAAAACGTGTACAGTTCCCAACGAAAGACGCACTAACCTTACGGAGACGGTGGGCCGACACAGCCAGCTTATGTTTATTCCTAGTGTTAAAGTTGTGAACATCACTATTCTTCTTGAATTCATGAATGTTTTTACGAACATACATAATATTGTCCAGGATGTATTGGGAGGCTACAGTAAGTATGTGTGCCTCTTTAAATTTCTCCCTAAGGGAGACCCGAGCACCTAGTTCATAAATGGAGCGCACAGCTCGCTTTTGTAGCACAAAGATGGTCTGAATATCTGCCGCTTTCCCCCACAACAAAATCCCGTATGACATGACACTGTGGAAGTAGCTGAAGTATACCAGCCTAGCCGTCTCGACGTTCGTCAGGTGCCTGATTCGCCTTACTGCATATGCGGCAGAGCTGAGTTTGCCGGCCAATGCTGCCACCTGTGCATGCCATTGTAGTTTAGAGTCTAACGTCACACCCAAAAAAACTGTCTGATCTTTAAATTCCAGTGATTCACCATTTACTTTGATCATACTGTTGCTTACCTGCTTAACATTGGGTAAGGTAAATTTAATGCACTTAGTTTTCTTGGCGTTCAAAAGTAAGTTATTTACTGTAAACCAGTTTACAACAGTAGATAGCGCTTCATTAATGGTATCAAAGCTCTTTTCTTTTCTATCCACTTTAAATATAAGTGACGTGTCATCAGCAAATAATACAATGTCATGTTTCTCTCGCACAAGGTTAGGAAGATCATTAATATATACCAAAAACAAAAAAGGGCCCAAAATTGATCCCTGAGGTACTCCAAGAGCCACAGGCAACCCGCATGATTGAGTTCCATTAATAACCACTCGCTGTGTCCTATCCGAAAGATAAGAAGATATAAGCTCAAGGGCAACATTTTTAACCCCATAATAGCTTAATTTCCTTTTTAAATTTTCATGGTCAACACAATCAAAGGCTTTCGAAAGATCACAGAATATTCCAACAGCATCTTGAGCTTTATCCCAGGCGTCAAAGATGTGTTTAAGGAGGACAGCGCCGGCTTCAGTGGTAGATCGGCCACTAGTAAATCCAAACTGATTACTATTGAGCAATTTGTTACTATTAAAGTGGGAAACTAGTTGATTTAGAATGAGTTTTTCAAAAACTTTACTTAGCGCTGGTAATATTGAAATTGGTCTGAAGTTTGAAGGGTCTGTTTTAGTTCCTGATTTAAACAAAGGTATAATTTTGCTGTGTTTCATTAAATCAGGAAAGACTCCAGTATCTATACAACTGTTGAAAATATCAGCTAAATAAGGTGCAATTGATTCAATAATGGAATGTAGTACTTTGACCGAAAGGCCCCAGAGATCTTCAGTTTTCTTAACGTTTAGTGATTTGAACGTTTTTATTACCAAGTTTGGGGTAACATAATCAAATTTGAATACATTAGTACATTCCACTGCATTTGACTCCAAAAGTGATTTAGCTATATCTGGCGATGAATTTAATGATTTGGTGGTTTCTACGGGTATATTAGAAAAAACCCTCTCAAATTCATCCGCCACTTCAAGGTCGGAACATATTAAATCATTATTAATTTTTAAGCTGTAGTGCGGATCTTTGATCTGACGTTTTCCGGTTTCACTATTAATAACTTGCCACACAGCTTTAATCTTATCACTCGAATTCTGGATCTTTTTCGACAGGTAATCTGCTTTAGCTGCGACACAAATTCGCTTAAAAGTTTTTGAATAATTCTTAACATACTCTAGAAATTCCGGCCTCTTATCTGTGGCTTTAAGGTGATATAAATCATAGAGCCGGCGTCTTTTCTCATGAATATCCGGTGTAGCCCAATCAGCGAATTTAGTTCGCGCCTTGCCTTTGAGTTTCTTTGTTTTAAAACAGGAATCAAATTCCTTTTTTATGCAAAGGAATAATTCGGAACACAAGCAGTCAGGGTCTTCCTGTTCAAACTTTAGATGACGTAATTGTTTCACAATATTCTGATTAAATAAATCCAACCGCTTCTCAGAAATAGGTCTACACATAGACTCTTGCGGAACTTCTTCCACTCTTCCCCTGAAGGAGGCACGTTGTCCACAGTGGTCAGAACTTAAGTTATTTATTATGGACTTATTAATCGCATTGCTGTTACTGAAGATATTATCTATGCAAGTTGCGCTGGTTGGCGTAATTCTAGTTGGTTCACAAAAGAGGTGTACTAAATTAAATGATTTAAAAGTATTAACAAGGCTTGTCGAAGTATGTGTTTTTTCAAGCAAGTTAACATTAAAATCGCCACACACAATAATATATTTTTTACTCCTAAAAACACTAGCAAGAACTTCATCCATGACTGATTCGAACAAGCTAAAGTCTGCCGAGGGAGGCCTGTACACGCTCACAACAATAAATTTTTCCAACTCAACGCAAGCGAGCTCGATATGTCGCTCAATAGATTTCTCAACAATGTCTTTACGTTCTTTACTTTTCAAATTATGTTTCACCATTATCAAGGAACCTCCGCGGATACAAGACTTTCTGGAAAATGAACTCACTATACTATGATCGGTGAAGTTAAACATAAATTCATGACTCTTAAGCCAGTGCTCTGTTATACAAAGAATATCAACATTAGCAGATTGTAAAAACAACTCAATCTCGAGTTCTTTACTATTGAAACCCTGTATATTTTGGTGAACTAAGTTAATCAGATCATCATTTACTAAATTAATACTAACGTTATGGTCGGTAGGCACGGAGCCGGTTAAATCACACGTTGTCGGAAGAGCTAGTTTAAATTTGTCAACGGCTCCGATTTGGATTCCGCGCTACAATATAATGGCGGAGTTCTCTTACAACTATTAACGACCGTCGCGCTAGCCACGACGGAGTCTACAATATTGTATGCCAACAAATCGGCACAATCACGCAAGCACCTTCTAGGAAGGAATGTTCTATCGACCGGCATAATAAAATCTTCAATAAAATTATTCGTTTCAAAATACGAAATCGTACGGCCGTACAGAGACAGTCTATACAATATAGAGTTAAGATAGTCCACTTTCGTATTTACGTCACCGGACATTCTGTGAGGCAACGCGCAGATAATTATTTTCCCAACTCCCCGCCGGTCGATCTCCGACAGGGCGGCGGATAATCTTATGACATCCCGTTTAGTGACATCCACACTATTCCCCAAGAACACGACGAGCGTGGAGCGGCCGTCGAAAACGTCAGCCGACATACAGTCGACCAGGCGACATACAACTCGACATTGTCAAAATTCACATTGCTATAATTAGCAAAGAAAGAAAGCCATGCATGGAAAAACATATCTATGAGTGGATAAAATGTAGACAAGCGGCAGCGTTTCAAACCAAGTTCAAGTAACAAAAGTGGCGAGCAACCATTTTGAGTCACTTTTGACTCTGTCATAAATTATACTCTTTCGGTGTTTCTATGCGAATTTGTTACGCGTTTTTTTTTTCATTACCATCACCATTTTATTTATCGTTTTACAAAAGCAAACGAGACTATTATGCCAGAATAGCAGACAAACATGCGTCTGCTACAAGATAATCGAAAATGACTCCACTATTTATACGCCGTTCGTCAATAATTTGGGAATGGTAATGACTTGATTGTTGCGACTGAATAATCGCATAGAACTACCCCTTTACTTTTCGCATAACGCCATCCCTGCGGTCAAAACAGTTCCGCTCGGTTCGCAAGGAAACCTCTGCAGTACGCCGGTACTAAGAATTCTAAATTGGAAATTGCTGTAACCTTTAGGTGCATGGATGAAGGGAAATAATAACGCTTTAGTTCAATCGTTTTAACTTTGTAGGTAGGTATATAATATTTTCTTCGGTTACCGCTATGATGATTCATGAAATAAAACTATAAGAACGGATAAACTCGCGCATATTAGGTAAATTTAACTTCATCCCTGCAGTAAAGTGTTCGAAACGTCGGGATGAAGTTACATTTAATTAATATACGCGAGTTTATCCATTGTCATAGTTTTATTTCATTTGTAGGTATACTTATTATAGTATCTTTTGGCAATATGCATACATACATAAATCATCAGCCTATGATAGTCCACTGCTGGATGTAGGCCTCTCCTATTTAGCTATGCGTATAGACATCATCAATGTACTATCAAGAATGATGAGTGACAAAATGTATTCTTACTGCCGTCACCACACGTCTAACCTTTTAGTTATATTTATAGTTATTATGTCTCACGAAAGTTTCAATTCAACATACATACTTATTTGCCCCATTCGGTATAAAATACTATCTGTATCTGTATAGTCTATAATACTATAAATAAAAATACTCTGTATAAGGCACTGGTCTCACCGCGAGCTACTAAGCTATGAACTATGGGCTATAAACACGAACAAAAGATACGCACTCCCGTGTAAAAAAAAGAGAAACGGCGATACTCGCCCAGCTATCAGCTATTACCGATAGCTGGGCGAGTATCGCCGTGTCTCTTTTTGAGTTCAACCAATCTTTTATTCTAATAACATACAATGATATTTTCTTCGGTTACCGCGAGGATTTAATTACACATGAAATAAAACTATGAAAACGGATAAACTCGTCATCCGCAGACCACGAACTCTGTAAAGTGTTCGAAACGTCGGGATACTCGGAATGAAGTTAAAATTAGTTAATATACGCGAGTTTATCCGTTTTCGTAGTTTTTTTAACATACAATGATTTAAAATGAGTAGTAAGTAATAAGTGAAAATAAAAATATCAAGATCTAGAAAAAGTGTTAATCAATGTGGGGGCAGCACCATCGTCGAAGCCAAGCTCTTTTATTTACACGGGAGTGCGCATCTTTTGTTAAGTGTTTATAGCCGATAGTTCATGGCTTAGTAGCTGGCGGTGAGACCAGTGCTTTAAGTAGTAATCGATTGTACTATAACGCACGCTCAAACTGCGAGATAGGCCGTCAATCATACTGATCCGTGCTTTTAACATCAATCATGGCGAAATGTGCCTCTTTTTGTTTATCCTATTTTCTCGCAATATTATGAGGGATTTGATTAAAACTGTTTTATAGTTTAAGGCGAAGTAGTGGTAATAGTAAAATACTTTTTAGTACAGATGGTGCCTTTTTTCGTTGATTTCGTAAAGTGGGGTATAGAATGAGCATTAGCTCGTTTGGTCTACGTAAATCCACCTTTAGATGCAAGATCCCATCCGTAAAGAAATTTGCCCGTATTTTTATACATATACCTA
The DNA here is from genome assembly GCA_025490895.1 of Thaumatotibia leucotreta. Classification (NCBI taxonomy): domain Eukaryota; kingdom Metazoa; phylum Arthropoda; class Insecta; order Lepidoptera; family Tortricidae; genus Thaumatotibia; species Thaumatotibia leucotreta. Next base: position 387,729 of record JALPQI010030316.1, on the reverse strand, counting down.
CATATCGACGCTTATTATGAACGCTGTATTCCAAAATAGTCCGCGATTGCAATTGGAATCCTAATTTTAATTATTAGAATTCAAATTACGACAAGATATTGTCTAAAGATACAGCGTTGTTCATGATATAATATTTATGATTCGTTATTTCTCTATGGTGCTGGCCGGGGCATTGGCAGACCGAGGAGATGGCGGGACGACCAGGATGCTTAGCCAAGTTGCCAATCGCTAGCGCTTAGTAGCGTATCGTAGTTTTCCCTCTCTGTCACTCTTTCATATTAGTGCGACAAAGACAGTTAGCTGCGTTTTGTTTACAATTGACGATTAAGCGCTAGCGATTGGCAACTTGGCTAAGAACCCTGGACGCATTCTATCCAAATTGACGGGAGAACTCTGACGACCGGGCCGAATGGAGGAAAAGAGGGCCTTTGCCCAGCAGTGGGAGACTAAACCGGGCTAGTAATAAAATATATATGTTTGTCAGCCTCCGTAGCCTAGTTGGTAGTGACCCTGCCAACGAAGCTGGAGGTTCCGGGTTCGAAGGCGAGGGCATTCTTTGTGTAATTTATTTATCACAAATGTTTGTTCCTTGGTCATGGCTGTCTATGTATTTAAGTATCTATATGTATCTATCTATTATATATATCGTCGCCTGTGGCTCATTTCTCAAAAGCTTGTAACTTGTAATACAAGTGGAAGTCTCTTTTTGACACTATTAATGAGATAAGGATTTCCGCTTGTATTACAAGTTACAAGCTTTCGAGAAATGGGCCCCCTGCACTGTGGTCCCGCGCCCTAAGAAGGGCGGTCATAGGCATTTCGCGCAGTTAACAGGCTGCATTAATGCATGCCAAAGCATGTAATTATGAAATATTATAGTAAATTATAGTTAAATAAACAAACTATAGTACTATAACGCTATTTTATTAGGTTTATAGAACTATAGTTTGTAACAGTAACAGTAATAGAGCACTTAAATTATATCGGTAAGAAAATAAAAATAAAGTAATAATTACAATTATTATATTCAAACTAATTTAAACGAATTACTGTCCTGAATGATTATCTTATTACATTTTAAATAGTTCTACCTGTAATTAAATTAGTGTATACAATTAAAATATATAATCTACGTGTCTCCTAATGAACATCTCTTCTTATGACTTGTAATAATTTCATAACTAGTTACAACAAATTTACTACATACATGATTACTTGTATTCGCTATGCCCGGTACGGCCATTTCCCTATTTAAACAAACTAGTTAGTAGGATCAATATTTTTTACAACATCTTTTCATGATTCTAGTATTCTGCATGTTGTATGGTCCATAAATATTGTGATTCTATTTCGGCAGACGATTCCGTAACATAACTCACTGATGGATAACACAGTTTCTTAGCCTCCAAATTTTTTTGATATAATGGTAACGCATTCGGAGACTTCATATTAATCAATTCTTTCATCAAATTATACTGATGATTACTCAACTTTGCCTCATTTATAAAAGATAACACTTCATCCACGGAATTGATGTGAGATTGACTGGATTCACTAAGCAAAGAGTTTATCGTAGAATGATCTACTTTAGCTAGCTACGCTAATCTGCGCCGTTTGGACCGTTTGCTGCAGTCCATGAAATCCTATCTAAAATTATGACCACTCGTTGAAGAACAATCACTACCCGGCAGGCACTCTGCTAGGCGCACGGTACTATCTACATTTTCATTCGATAGATTACAGACTTCAATGCTGTTCAGGCAATCACTGTATTTTTTAACGTACGAGATTTTGATCGCTGGATCTTTTTCCAGTTGCTGTCTATTATTAAATAACGAATAAAAATATATTCTCTTGCATAAGTGAGAAATCTTCTCATGTAAGTTATCGGTATTGACATTTGCAACATCTGGCAGTAACTGTGATAGTGTTTGAAACACTTGACGAATTCCTTCAATGTCGCAATCGGTCTTCTTAACAGACAATCAAGTCTCAAAAATAAGAATTCTTATAAAAAACACATAAAATTTGTACCTAAAATAAATAAATAAACAGTTAAATAAAAATTAGTTTTTTCGTAGCATGTTCTACGCCTTTGAACGCAAGGCGTAGACCTATTCTATAGCCCACAATCGCAAGTCAACGCAAAATTTCTTAATTTATTCGTAAAATTGAGTTTTTAATAAACATTATCATATATCATTTATTACCGGCATCGGCCGGCATTGCAGTTAAAAGTTTCGATAAAAATCAGAAAACACTAAATAGTATTGCGACTTAACTGCCTTGGCGTAGCACCTCAATAGTAAATATATTATGTATTCATAATTTAAAAATAACTACAAAACATATAATGCATACCTTCAACTTGAATATGCATTGCAAAGCAATCGTGTAGCAATATTTTTTTTGTGAAAAAACTCGTGTCGCGTATTACGCTAATGAGCTTCTTGATAACACTAGTAACAAGGACTTATCCGTTGTGTTCACTTCAGATGACCAAACATAAATGTTCTATTAAACTAGTTGCAATTATTTTTATACAATGACTTAATATGACTAATAGGTAAGTAATTAGGATAAAGATAATGATATTATTCAATCATCGTCATTGGACCTCTATGACCTACTACGGGACCACAGTGCCCTGGTATCCACATCACAAGCCTTAATTGAGCTTACCGTGGGACTAGGTTGATTTGTGTAAGATGTCCCAAGATATTTATTTGTTATTTATTATTATTTATAATATATATATATATTTCTCTACGAGTATATGCCTATACTTTGCCTTATTTTTAAATAACAAGCCTGTCAATCAAACATCTACGCTTTTATTATCAATCATGCACGAACAGGGTTCTGTTATAATTTATTTTCTCGCGATTTGAAACTAAATAACACTAGCATTTGTTTTGATCTAATAAAATAACTGATAGTCACATTAAGTAAATGTCTAGAAGCTTTTTAGCGATATGACCGCTCGTTGTAATACCTGTACTTGTAACACTGTATGTATATCTGTTATTTTACTATTATTACGGTGTTTGCAAGTATTGTATTGCATTGTAAGTGTTTTTTTTCAACCGAAGACTTCAAAATAATAACCAAATTTATTGAAAAACCGACTTTAACCGATTTTTCTAAGATCCCTTCATGAGACCCCAACTTGGTGCCAACGGAACCGTCTAGGTTTGTTTTGAAGTCGGTTAATTCTTTTTTATCGTAATCGTTCGTATTCGTCCATTTGTCGGGCACATTTAAGACTTATATGGTTTTGTAATTAATATGGGAACAATCGATAAGCTTTCAAATAAAAAAAAAATAACCAAAATCTCTACACTCTGTCGGAAATTCTGAGGTAACATAAAAAAAATCTGTGGCCCTTTTTTTGAGTACTATATAAATAAGTGCTAGTGTGTGAGCACTATAAGAACATCCCATCATATTTATTTACTTATTTGCCATTGACATATCGCTTAAATAATAAAATTATTATATAGCATTAATTAAAAAGTTGAAATCTCCTTTCATTTTATCAAAAGGCCACTTAACCAAAACTTGCCGCAGTATAAAATTTATTCTAGGTATTTAATTACACCCAAACTGTGCTCTGAAACTAACAATTTTGGTCACATTAATTATTTATATATTATAAATTATTTTGCAAGGTTAATATCAACAGTAAACTTTTTTCATTCATCTTCAAGTAAATGCTCTTCTTTACATTTGTTATTTATTATAAAATAGTACATTACGACACAAGTGCGAAAAACATGAAATTCGAAACGAGTGGCGATGTTTTAAATCGACACGAGTTTTTGCACGTGACTCGTACGATGTTTTTTTAGTACAGATGGCCCTTCCGAAGTCTTGTACCTGACGTAAAATGACCCACTTTCCCGCACTAGAGCCTAAAAAAGGCACCATCTGTACTAAAAATGATTTTTCCGAAGTTTCGACCTGACAAGAAATTAACTACTTCATGCACTAGCGCGTAAAAAACCGCCATCTGTACTGATAAATATAATATTACTATAAATGTGCTTTAACGGGGAAATCTCAGTATGGTAAAGTAGGATCTAACTACCCCCAGTCTCCCCTCCCAAAGTCAGAACATGTTTCTTTTATTACTCATTAAATCTGCACCAAATGTTCAGGGATTGTCACGTCAAAACCAAACGAACCCCACATTAAATTAGTCCACATAATTAATTACTGGGATAAGGAAAAATGTAAAATAAACTGGAGAGAAGCGCAAGTCAGCTTTTTATCCGTCGTTACCAGCAAGTCTGGTTTTGGCTTAAGAGTGTTTACCAACAGGTCAGTTGCGTCACCACGGCCGTAAGAATATACAGGGTGAAACAGGAGTCGTGAACACACAAAATTAGATTTGGATAGAAGAAACAAGTTCATTCATTTGTATGGCGGCCGAGCGCGTCAGATTTTGTACCGAAGTTGTTACTTGCCTATGATTTTAAATATGTCTCAGGCCCTTGAGTATTCATATTTTTTTGTGTTGTTGCAATTAATATTATTTAAGGAGGCATTATTAATGTTTTCGTTCACTTCAACTTACAAAATTTGACGCCCGAAAGCTGCAAGCTACGATTAAAGACGGACAACTCAGTGGATTTCACTGAGTTCATTTGACACGCTAAGTAGATGCGTTTGCTTGATCTATGGTATATATGACATCTGTGCGTGAACAGTAATAAGTTTTTCTAACTCTGTAAATTTTAGTACTTATTGCGGTCATCCGATCTTACATTAGATCCGATCTTAGCCGGGTGTACCTTATATTGATTGCTGTGCAGAATGACATCTTGGCTAGGTCTGCAGGTATCGCCTAGAAAAATAAGTGACCCAGAAAAGCACTTTTAGCAGTTGGCCTGTGACCATATATAAGATGGACGTCTAACGCCAGCTCAAAAATGCCCCCAAAACCAATTGTTCAATTGTGCCAACATGGGCAGGACATAGCGCTTTTCTTAACGCCGCGCATATTTCGGTGCACTATTTCGACATTATGTTCATAGAATATAGCCAATCAAAACTTTGATGGACCAATGACAACTATTTTTAAATGCCGGTTGAAGTTTTTATAGGTTGATATTGAAATTCATTACCGTGCTTGAAGAGGGGGTGGCACTTGTCAACTAAAATTCAGGACCGTTTTTGAAAGGTAAAGTATGGCGTGCTGCTTCCATGTTTTATTTGTTCGTAGCAATGAGTATACCGCGAACTCCAATGAAATTTTGGAGATTTGTCAAAGTCAAAGTCAAACTATTCTTTATTCAAGTAAGCTTATTAATAAGCATTTTCGAATCGTCTCACATTATCAAGAGAAAGAAAAAATCTACTATCTGTTACTTTTCACTACTTTCAATTCGAAATTCGCTACTTACGAGCTTCGCTACGTCACCATCTTTGGTGGATATTGCTACTAAAACACAATTGAAGAAGGGCAAAGGTTAATGTCAAAAGCAGTTACGGAAAACGTTATTCTACCAAAATGTCATATCTACGATAGCCGAATAACAAAGATAAAAAGGAAACTCAGGAGACAATCAGTTATTGAGTGTTTTGGGTGACGGGAGGACCGAAATAGGAAGAGACAATCAGTGGCCAAAACAGGAGTTCAGTTGATAAAAAATATAAATTGGGACAATGACAATTCACAAATGAATACGTACAGTTGAGTGCAAAAATATGTATAATTTTTTTCTTATATCGGGAGAATAAGGTTTAAAATTGTATACATATTTACGCTCATGGCTGTATGTACCTACTTCAATGAAGGAAATACTTTATTTCTAGAAAATAATTACAATGGCAATAGCTGTTTGAGCGACAGGAGGATTAGAATAGGGTTATTTCGTTTTTGTTTAGTCAAGCTAAGTTAGTATTAGTTTTAAAGTTGATTTGAATTTACTCATAAATATTATATAAGTTTCATAGTATACACAAATGGACAAACACAAATCGATCTTGTACCACGAAATGAAATTAATGATAAGGCGGGAAGAGTTGGGGTGGTGACTAATGTATTCTTACTTAACTGCCGTCACCACACGGCTCAAATCGCTTCAAGTCGTGTCAAGTGACACATCACAAGCTTTAATTGAGCTTACCGTGTAGGTTTGTGTAAGATGTCCCAAGATATTATTTATTTATTATACTATTAACATTATTATTCCTATTACTTTTGGATTAGGATAGCTCAGTAGTAGTAGTAATAAATCACTTTATTAAACAGCTAAGATGTTATAAAAACAGTTATACAGAAAGGTACAAAGGCAAACTTATCCTTCTATGGATCTCTTCCAGCTCTTTGAGAGATCAGGACTGGGACCAGTGGCATATAGGAAAGAGGCCAGTGCTATGCAGTGGGCGATTAACGGCTGAAAATATACCTCTCTAAGCAGATTTCGGCTACAGCGATTGCAACTTGACAAATTAATTAATTAATTAACGGCTGCAAATAATGAAATTTTAATGATGAATGATGGTGAACATTATTAAAAGATTCTATTTTTAGCTACGGCCACCGAGTGCGTCAAGTTTGTTTGTTTGTTTGTTTCTATTTTTTTTTAAGACGAAGGTATACATCTAAGCTCTCAGCCCACCTGTTGGAAAGCAGGAACTGAGGCCCATGGACATAGCGATCAGAAAATCGCCTACCCTGAGGAATTAGATGGATTGCCTCTATCTATACCAGTAATAACACATATATATCTTACCCCCAAACCAAAACACAGCAGTGAAAACACCGCTAATTCAGCGGCAGATTAACGGGTAAGACGGTGGTAGCTATCCGGGCGGACCCTGCACGAGGTCCACCAGCAAACTACACAACACCAGTAAACTTGTGGTACCTACTATAGGTATACAATGTGCCCATGAGGAAAGACAAAAAAATCAACACCGGACTTCTGACCAAACGACAAAGTTTTCTGGATTGTGTCTATTTTAAGAGAAAATTAGATTTTTTCATAAAACCGTTTTAGACCGATAAACGCATGATAAACGCATTTTGGGAAACGATTTTGTCACCATGTTGTCTTAAGTCTTGTCACACTTAATTGACAGACATCAAATGAACAAAAAAATCTTTGAATACCTAGCAAATATAAAAAAAAAACTTTAAAGTGTATTTTTTGGGATAGTTTCATTAATAAAATCTTTTTGTTGTGTTCAAAAAAAGGAGAAAAAACAATTTTTTTGCAGATCTCACCAAAACTCATTTAACATTTTTTGCTTCTTTTAGTCTCAGGAATATGCTGTCAGAATTTTTCCTTTTCCTCATGGGCACCTTTATGTACGATAAAGTAGATCCTCAATGTCAAACCAATAACTAATTATCCGAACCTCAAAATCTTGATCCACCCTTTCCAAGTTCAATTATACCCCAGAGATCGTATTTCAATTAGACCATCAGTATACCAAAAGTCCTAAAACACGACATAGTCTTACTAATAAACGACTTTTCGAAGATAAGACCTAGTGTAGAAACTACTAAATGTTTATGGATATCTATTAACTAGCCTTAAGTTAGGACAAACTACGAAAGGGGTATTAAATATTCATGGAACATCCGTTTATCCCTTTCCGACCGGTTTGATATAATCCTGCAAATTACTTTGCAAAAATCCTGTCACCAAGTAAACTGTATTTTCGAGCTCAAACCTATACCGATCGAATCTGCAGACACTAGCCGTCACGTAAAAGTAGCAAATACCTTAGGGCGGCCGCATCAGTCAGTCGCAAGACAGCGTTGAAGATGGCGATGTATTTTGGTGGGAGTAGTAGCACATGTAAGTTCATAATTTCGTATATTTGCGGTGACAAACATTCTATTTATTGAGTGATACTTACTCTTAAAGAGTTAAACGTTTTTATTTAGCACAAATTAGAATAAAATTAAGTGATTTCGTGTAAACAATATGCCCGTAAATAATAAGTGCACAAAATTGTAGGTTCGGCCGGAGCTCGTCATAAATATTTGCACGGATATGCATAATCGGTCTTAGCGCATAAAATGAAACCAAGAAAGATAGTCATATGTTTTGAAGAATTGGTTACATATTTCGTCTAATTCGTTAGGTATATATTTCATCGTATTTTAATTAGCGTATCCAAGGAACTGGGTTAATAATATCTTGTATTTTCATCTTGGTAGGGCACTCCATACTTGTCCATACCTAATATCTCTCGAATTGCTTTGGCCTTGCTATTATGAATGTTGCTCTTTTGAACTCTTCTTAAGTTTTGCTTATTCGTGGATGAATGAAGAAAACACATTGTTGAAGGACGTCCAATCTTGATAGTTTCCGGTAAACTTTGCTATGTCTATCTTCGGAAGCTTCACATCATCACTAAAGCTAGGTGTGAGATTACTGCTAATTATGCTTGTGCACGACGTAGCATAAGCTTTTTAAGTATTTAACCACAAATATTTTCTTGTTTGGCTATTAAAACCCGTTAATTCCATTCACATCTTTAAATCTATTGTTGAATTACTGTGGACAACTCAATGTGTAGTAAATATCGTTTTTTTCTTGTGTGAATATGTATAATGTAATGTAAATTACAGATTCTTCGTTTTTCCCAGTCAGTAAAAGTATATATTGCAAATAGTACTGGTTATTACACGTCGACTCCAAAAAATCGTCGCTTTAATCCATGCATCAAATTATTATTAGCATTGATAATACATTTTTATCTTCTCGAAATCATGAAGTGAAAATTTTGACTTTTATTTTCTAATTTACCGCCTAAAAGTAGCTTTCACATTTAAAACTCATTTATTTACGTTTGACATCCATCGTTGGGTCACCAATTTACGTAGGTGCGAAAATTCAACTCAATCTGCCCAGTAGTAGTGTCGGAGTAAATTGGTTGTAACAGACGGACAGATGGACACGCCAGGGATCCTATGAGTGCTCCGTTTTTTTTCTTCTTGTGGTACGGAACCCTTAAAATATAAGATCGCTTATAATAGGAAGTTTTTTTCATTAAATAATGTGTTTTATTAATGTTTTTATGCATGTCCATACTAATTTGCAAGATCTTGCATTTACGTATAGATCCTGAACGTCACTTTCGTGCATGCGATTTTTTTAATGATAAAAGGCAATTCAATTTATTTAATTATTTTTTACAAGTATACGAAGATAATTTAAAACGATCTACATACATTTTTCATAAGATTTTAGAAAATGTTTGTCTCGGTCGTAAAGGGTTATGATCGCTATATTATTTAGTCCTGAGACAAGAAACTATATACCGTGCATGTCGCCCCGACTACTATACTGGGTGACCACTGGAATACGGAGCATAAATAAATAAAAATAAAATGCTTGATAACCGGACAGTTTTGGTAAAAAAGACTATACTTACCAAACTTTTTAATCGAGAAAGACTGCATTTTATAAAGTTTGAACGACAAGGAACTATTTTTATAAACATTAATGAATAGTAAGGTTTTGCCTATATTTATAATTATAGTCATTTAATCCTATGCTTTTCTTCTGAGATACATTTTACATTAGAAGAATCATTTATTTCGGTGCATGATCGATGATTGACATCATAAAAAACTGGGATTTATTTTTTCACATCTGATTTAGGTAGACTTGGGTAGTCCGACTCGCACATGGTCAGTTTTTTGTGATAATTTGATAAATACACAAAGAGATGCGTTCACCGGGATTCGAACCTGGGATCTCTAGCTTCGCAAACAGGCTCACTGCTGGCTGAACTACAAATACTATTACAATGAATCTATGAATCAAATCTTCAGCCTCTCTCAGTTCAATGCTGATTTTAGGCCACTCATATCCCAATGGATGGACGAATTAGAAGGTAGATAAAGTCCATTTCAAATATGAAGGTCCGATTCCACTTAACAAAGTTATAAGGCGTCAGCTATAGGATCAATGATAACAAAAGAAACCTGGGCCAGGCCCTTTTGTAGCGTGATATTTTATGCATACATCGGTGTACCACACGTGCCAATTGGTAGTGGATCAATTAAATAACAAAAGTTTCGAGTGGCATCGGGACTTTGTATTTGAAATGGACTATAAATGCTCATAATATTCACACTGGGCAAGCGGGTTAGCGATCGTATAGGTGAACTACAATCTCATGGCAAATGGGGATATAAAAAATTGAAGAGAGTAATACTGGGGAAACGGGAATGAACAGTATTGATACTGTGTAATTTTTAACTCTAAAAAAGTATGAAGTTAAAAGATTCGATGAATTTGTATTTGAAATGGTTGTAAGTTGCTGGGATAACGATAAATAAAATATAAACCATAATGTTCTTTCTCTCAAATGAATGTATAATTAGTATTTAAAAATCGTCTGTACCAGAACATTATAGGCACCACAAATTCGTTGATTTACTACAGGTGCCATCAATTATAATCCGACGGACGTTAGTGCTCTGAATCCCTCCCTATAAGTAGTATAAGTAATAAGTAGGATTAAGCCTAGGAAAAATATACCTATGCCTAAAAATACCAAAACGGTTCGATCCAACTTGCTAAATGATTCCACTGCATGGTTTCGATTAATGATTGTGTTTGATATTCACCTTCTTCGGCTCGCCCATTGTATTATAACAAATACAATTATTATTATTATTCCCTAAAGATCTAAACGGTTTTCTAGACATTTTCATCTGATAACAATCGTTAAAGACGAATTACAAAATGTAAACTACGGTAAACAAACCACTTGACACAACTCTGTCAGTTGACTGTTGTCATGTGAAAACCTCTATTTTTTTACTTTTAAAAATACCATGAGATTCTGGTTTACCTAATAGTAGTGTGTCCACTATGATGATGCTGCTGCCCATCATCAATCTTTTATAAATGAATGGTCAGTAACACTTCAATCCATTGTCGACTCTCACGACCCTCACAGGAAGAGTTAGTAGGTATTCTTAGTATCTTACCATGCGTCAAAATCTATGAATACTATAATATTTATTGGTTTCTAGTAAAACAGCATGCGTACGACATAGTTTCCAGCATTCTGAAATACAAACCGTCGTCATAAAGGATTTTTCCTCACACATCACGTGTAAAAATAGCAACGAACACCTGAAAAGAAACCTGAACAAAACGCATTTCGCGCAAACCAATATTTGAATATGCCGTACAACGATAACCTAAAAACCTTGAGTCAGGAAATTCGGAGAAAAATGCCTACGCTCTTGAAAACGATAGGTTCGGTGCAATGAAATTTTTCCAACAAGACATAAGGGGAGGGGGGACGCCTAACAACTGTTTCAGCAAAGGATGTAGCGATAGCGTTGAAGCCAGTCTTCGCTCGGCATTCGAAGCGAGCGGTCGTGTGCTGAATCTGTACGCGGTTTTCCCGAAAATTCATCCGTATTTAAAAATAAAAATTAAAGTTATGTGATTTGTGAGTGTTTTAAGTTGCAGTGTTTTTGTTTTTTGTGTAGTGCTTGGAAAGTTTTTCTTTCGGTAAGTGTCTATGAAATTAATTAAGGTTTTGTCAATATTTTCAGCTTCAGGCTGTGACAAAATTTGTTTGTTTGTTTAATTTATAAGCATGTTTAGAGTGATGTCATTTAATCATGATAGCACGCTCATAATAATTTAATACTTCAATATGTGGATATCACAGTATAAAAATGGTACCTAGTATTATAATTTATATAAGCAACAAAATAAAAAAAAAATGCTTTATGTTCAGTTTTAAAATAGATTGTAAATATTTATTTTATATTTCTGAATAATGATAATAAACAACAACCACGTATTATGTTTGAATAAATTTAGTCTTAGAAATAAATATTGCGATATATATAAAAGTGAAAATACTTGTACATTATCAATAGCGTTTCAGGGTCAAAATAATATTATTTAAAAGACATTTTGATAGGATTTTCATAAAAACAGTCGAAACAGTCATATTAATCCACGTGTTTTCTTTAATTTTAGCAACATAGGAAGACATATCAATAATTGTATATCTTTTCTTCAAATCGATAAAATACTCTTATGAATATAAGATTCTTATGAATATATTTATACGCCAGTTTAAAAATTGTTTTCTCAGAAATTCTACGATTTTTCGATTTGTAAAAAGAGGCATTCGATTTTATTGATTTAAACTTTCACGATTATCAATCATATTTTAACGACAAACGGGTCTGAATCGCATAAAATTACTTTTAATATTATCCTGACGTTTCGGGCATGACGTTCTACCCATGGTCGCAGGCAGAGTCTGCCTAAACGTACTCGTAAGTTTACCTAGGTAAACTTATGTCGCTACGTATGTCGTTAAAATATGAAGCATTTGATTAATCGATAAAAATTATAAATTATTTAGGTGTTTGACTATGCGGTTGCTACTAAAATAATGAATTAATAATATTCTTTTTATATTATAAATATTGGATGTCATATACCAAAGAATAAACAATAAGTTCAATATTCTTTTTCTTTTAGAAAGTGCACATTGTTTCAAAAGTTTTGACGCAAAAATTATGTTTATCTTTCTTGCGTGATATTTAAAACGTTACTTTGGAAATAATTACCAAATTAAAAAGAATAGAAAAGTTTCGCCTTTTTGTGAAGTCGGTTAATTACTCTTCACTTGTACTTAGGTACGGCCAGTTCAAATGTTTGAAACTGGGACATGTACCACTATAGGTACAATTAAACCTATTGTCTAATAAAATGAACGTAATAATAACGATATTTTCAAAGTATATTTAGATATAAGTAGGTACTTTAGAAATAATCGAATATCATTGACAAAATTTGTTTATTTTTTACACCAAATAATAATCCGGAATATTAATTGTACGAACAGTCAACTTTCCTTGAAATTATAAATAATTACTAAACGCCTTAAAATATATCCATTTGTTAGTTTAATTAACGCTTAATTTGGCAAATTTCAAAAAAATTGTGCGTCCTAGCCTCCTCGCCATTGTACAGAGCAGAACATTCTGTCTTAAAAAAAATACAAAAAGTGGGTCGAAGACTATGTTCATTGTGACATACATTGCCAAATTAGGTAACATACTCGTAAGATAACACGTTAAATTAAGAAGTGGGATATTTGATACCTACAGCCCGTTTTAATTATTTCCAAATGTTATCTTATCTTCGATAAATATAACGGTGCAGGTCAATATGCAACCAAAATTTGAAATTCGTAGTTAATGCGATAGAGTATTGTTTTTGTGTTACGGAATGTTTCCATGGGTTCGGGAAAGTTCTTAGAAAAATTTCAAGAGAAACAAGGAAAACAACCTCTTGGAAATACATACAACATTAAATTTATTTTACCTCCTTAAAAATAAATTGTAGAAATGTCAATTGAGAGGTTTGTCGTGGAAAATTGTACAGTTTTGGAAATATTTTTTCAGCAATACTTCAAATTAAATTATAAATCGGCCAGATGCGTGTTGGACCAAAAAGTACCAATAAAGTAGGAGTTGTAACCAATAATTTCTATGAAAAGTTGGTCTTTTAGATATCCAATAATATATCACAGGAACAAACTGACCCGATATTTTTTGTTATCTTCGAATAGTTTTTCCGACACATATGGAAATAATCTCCTTCGGGTGTCGTAAGAGTCGACTAAGGGATTGAAGTGTCACTGACCACTACTTGATAAAAGATTGATTATGGGCAGCAGCGTCATCATAGTGGACACATTACTGCGATCGCCAATCCGCTTGCCCAGCGTGGCGATTATGGACATTTACCTCCTAATGCGTCTATACGCATAGTTAATGGGAGAGGCCTACGTCCAGCAGTGGACTATCATAGGCTGATGACGATGATGATGATGGAAATAGTAAAAATGCCCTTGAAATACTATTTCCACAACATCGTTGTGCCATATGGAACTAAATTCCACTTATGTATCGACAGCAAACGTGGGACCTTTGTCTAAAAACGTCAAATAAAGGTAAACGTTTTAAGGAAGATTTAGGGGTTAGATCCATATTTAATGCAAGGTAACACCCTCTGCGAAAAGGGGAAGATTAATGCCTACGTGTGTGTAAACAAATCCATGTCGAATTTTATCCATACGTTTGCCTTTACCTCATTTTAAAGGAGAATATAATATAATGATTTATTTGAAAGAAAGAAAAGGACAATATAGGTACGTAATTTGTGATAAAAGTACTTAATTATAGATACCTGCCTACTAACTTAGATGGCGTGTGGTGACGGCAGTAAGAATACATTTGTTACCACCCCAACTCTTCCCGCGGCTGTCGCGTATGGGTCGACTAAGGGATTGAAGTGTCATTGACCATTATTTGATAAAAGATTGATGACGGGCAGCAGTGTCATCACAGTGGACACATTACTGCGATCGCCAATCCGCTTGCCCAGCGTGGCGATTATAGGCATTTACCTCCTAATGCGTCTATACGCATAGTTAATAGTAGAGGCCTACGTTCAGCAGTGGACTATCATATGCTAATGATGTAAGGACAAAATGAAAATAAAAATCGTAAAACAAAAACGTGATGTCATGTTTTATTTTATTGAACCTACTTTATTGGTCTCCGTTTTTGGACGGATACGTTTTATCTTTGTGTGTCACCAAGACATATATCTAGACATATATGTATATACCTGGACCTCAACTGGGCACATCGCTAAGTTGCGAAGTTTTTTATTTCCCCTGAGAGCCTGGATTTATTCAGGCCGAAAACATCAAATGCTTTTCATCAAACTACCGTGGAGGGCGATTGCGACTCGAAAAATACGATACTCGTACGAATAACAATACGTGTAAGAAAATAAGTTAAGGTCTAAATCGCACATAATGATGACGCTGCTGCTGCCCATCAATCAATGAATAGTCAATCCCTTAGTCTATGTTACATGTTAGTATTCTATCCGCGAGTATGAAATTGAAACACGAGAAAGCAAAATGATTCTATAGTTGAATTGATCCTGATCATAGCGAGTATTTTAAGATACCTACAAGAAGTTAAATACCTTTTCATCCGTAATTTTTAAATTTCCAGAATTTTTAGGCGATTTTTAAAACGTTCTGCTCTTCTTTCGTCTAGTACATTGCTGGCATATAATTAAATTCCGAACCTACTGTTGTTCAGATAGACTGGAAAAGTAATCATTGTTGCGTTCGATGTATTAGGGACACGTCATCGGTCTATCTTAGTCCACTGCTGGACGTAGGCCTCTCCTATTTACTATGCGTATAGACGCATTAGGAGTTAAATGCCCATAATTGTCACGCTGGGCAAGCGGAGTGGCGATCGCAGTAATGTGTCCACTATGATGACGCTGCTGCCCAATCAAATCACAGAATGGTCAGTGACACTCATGGGACACTTCAATCCCTTAGTTGACTCTTACGACAGCAGCAGCGGAAAGACTTGGGGTGGTGGAAAATGTATTCTTCCTGTCGTCACCGCACGGCGAAGTTGAAGTCCGAATGTGCCGCTGTTCAGATAGGCCGGAAAAGTAATCCTTCTTGTTGCGTTCGATGTATTGGGGACAATCTTATATGATTTGACCCAGTTCAGGCCTAGAGGCCAATTCCGAGTCGTAAGTTAATCCGGAATTAAACTTCGAAATTATGATTTCAAGTTACATGGAGATTTAATTTGAATTTATCAATTCTATTATTGATAATCAAACTACAGTATTATACAAAATAACACTTTAAAATTACAGTCACGTCTAATAATTAGGGTGGGGCGTTATTTAGCATTTTTGGACATCCTAAACGCAATAGGCCTCAAAAGCTTCGTAATTGTTTTGTAGATTCTAGGAAAAATAATATAAAAAATATTGCAATATAATTTTAGCCCTCTACCGGCCTACATTTCGGAATGTATGTCAAAGGCATAAGGATCAAAATCGTATACATATTAGTAGAGCCGACCGCTCCTACCTATAACTAAACTAAAACTAGATAAAATTAAAAAAAAAAAAATCATCTAAAATAGGCCCCTGCGGCGTGGCGTGGTGTCCAGGACGCTGGCAGCATTTTCTCGCTGGATTGCCAAGCTAATGCGTTGAGCGAGGAAGCTGCCAGCCCTTGGGTCTCCCGTAGCGTCTCTGAGTCTCTTTGTCTGACTCAGAGCGCTAGGACCCCACGGACCAAAGGTATCGATACCAAAAGGAATTTATATTCGGCTGAGACCACTGTATCTATCTCGCTGCTCTATGTAGAACCAAGAGCGATTGTTAGAATTATGGTAATCAGGGTACTTAGACAAGTTGCCAATCGCTAACGCTTAATCGTCAATCGTAAAAGAAAGGCAGCTAACTGTCTTTGTCGCGCTAATATGAAAGAGTGACAGAGAGGGAAAACTACGATACGCTAATAAGCGTTAGCGATTGGCAACTTGGCTAAGCATCCTGAGCTTTTTAACTTTAACCTTTTTAATATCACAGTTGGCTATATTCTATTTGTCAAAAATGTCTCGAAGCGCTATGTTCCTATTGTTCATCGCGGTTCAATCGCACAAATGGTTTTGGGGGCATTTTTGAATGTGTCCCGCTTATTCATAGTCACAGTGTCATCACAACTGACATTACTTCGACCCTGCTAGAATTCCAATGCCTGTTCATGACATTGTTCGTCTATCCAATCAATTTTAACAGGAGATAACTGGAACTATACAGTGAGTGATGAGTTATAAGCCTAGGCTTATAAGTTAGTTCGCTCAAAGCCCTCACGATCAGACACGATTGGATCAAACATTGGCTTTAGTTGGCATTGGGCTAGTTTAGCAAATCACGGTTCAGTCAAATATTAATTAATAAATAATAAATAAATTGTTTGCTGAGATCGCGAAACGTCTGGTTCACGCAACTAAAGACCGAAGAGCTGGCGACTTCCTCGCACAACACATCAGTACCTATTGGGTACAATGCCATCGTTTCGGTACAATGCCACAAGGGCCAATCTTAGATATAGGTTAGGTTACTTAGATTTATTTTATGAATATAAATTGTACAGTTTTGAAAATATTAGGTACTCAAATCGTTTTATTAAACATTTTTGAATTGTGTTTTAAGTTGAAGATGTGGATTATGAATATTAGATGTCATATACCAAAGAAAACCGGCCAAGTGCGAGTCGGACTCGCGCGCAAAGGGTTCCGTACCATTATCAATTTATTATTAAAAAAATACAGTTAAATTAACCTACCTCAAAAACTATAGGAGATAATTTGATCAAACCAAAAATCGTTGATAGAGTTTATTGATGTGCATAACATATATATTTTTTAGAATTTTATATCGCGTAATTTAAAAAATAGAGGGGGGGGACACATTTTTCAGACTTTGAGAGCTGATATCTCGAAAACGATTTGCTTGAATAAAAATGAGATTTATAATCCTTCGTATTATTTTCAAAGATCTTTCTATTAATACCCCACACGCTTATATAAAACTAAAAAAAAATTCTATCCCTCAGTTACATGTATGGAGGGCCCCCACCCCAATGGTTTTTTTACAATTTAGTATCATAATCCTGTAGCGGTTCATACAACACATATCCTTACCAAATTTCGTTACTGTAGCATTTATAGTTTCCGAGTAAATCGGTTGTGACAGATGGACAGACGGACAGACGGACATGACGAATCTATAAGAGTTCCGTTCTTGCCATTTCGGCTACGGAACCCTAAAAAACGACCAAGATCACCTAACGTCCGAGGTGGGGATCGAACCCAGGTGCTCAGCTTTCGCGGTTGATACCTGCACCCCTCGGCCACGGTCGGCCGAGTTAGAGTTTGAGTTCTCTCATTTTTTTTTATACCACGTCGGTGGCAAACAAGCATACGGCCCGCCAGATGGAAAGCAGTCACCGTAGCCTATGGGCGCCCGCAACCCCAGGGGTGTCACATGCGTGTTGCCGACCCAATAACAACTTGTACACTCCTCTTTTGAAGAACCCCATACTGTAGTCCAACGGGAAAACCTCGGCAGGGAGCTCATTCCACAGACGGACCGTCCGCGGGAGGAAGTTCCTCTGAAACCGCACGGTGCGCGACCATTTAGGTTGCAAGGTGTGAGGATTATTGATATTATGCGTAAATAGCGAAAATTTAAAAATGATCGTCGACGACTTTATCAATTATTAATTGATAATAATAGACAATTATTTTTTTAAGACAGATTGATGGTATTTGACGGTAAGGCCAGAAAAAACTTTCTTTTTTACCGAATTCCAAATCGATGACTCATATTTTCATCATCATCATCAAGATTTAAGAGCTTTGCTCTTGTCGGTGGAGTAACCGCCATTCCTCTCTCTCCATTGCCAGTTTCTTCAGGTCCCTATACGACTCGACAGCGACTTTCTCCTTCACTTGGTTTAAGTAAGTTAGTCTAGGTCTTCCTCTTCTTCTCTTGCCCTCAATTTTACCCTCTAGGATGTTTATGAAGAATCTGTCGTGTCGTAACAGGTGGCCCATCATCATGCCTCTTCTATTCGCTATTGTCTTTAGCAAACACCTTTTCTCTCCTACCATATCACACATACTCATATTCACACTCATACACCACACATATCACCATATTTTATATTAAAAAAATCAACAACCAGCTGTATGTTAAGAAGAGAATAGAACCGGTTAAAACCTATTTCTACCTTTAATAGTTAAAGCGGTACTTAACTTAAGCGTAGATGGTTTTACGACGCCTCTTGTGCTAAGTAGTGTATTAAATCAAGTTACATTGCCGCCGAGGCAAACATTAGGAGGGTAAGGACCCCGCAAATTACAACTGTGATGTATGAAATTTACTTGTATATATGTTGTAGTAGTACTAATTGAAGTTTGTTAGTACAGGAAAAGAAATGATAGGATTATAATCAGTGAACGGTGAACAAAACTTGAATGAAACTTGTGAAGTCTATGGAAAAGAGCCACTCAGGGTCATAAATAAATAACATAAAGTATCTTAGGATATCTTCGACCTAGTCCCATGGTAAGCTCAATTATGAGCATACCAAGCGACGCTAATAAATACTACATACTTACATATACATAGACAGCCATGACCAATGAACAAATACTTAGTAAAAAAATATAAAAATGTGTGATTTTGTTATACTTTTAGTGTAAGCGTAGATAATAAATAAATATTTATGGACATCTTTACACAAATCGACCTAGTTCCACGGTAAGCTCAATTAAGACTTGTGTGTACCAGGCGACGATATATAATAATAGATAGATACATATATATACTTAAATACATAGAAAGCCATGACCAAGGAACAAATATTTGTGATAAATAAATACACAAATAATGCCCTCGCCCGGATTCGAACACAGAACCGGAGCTTCGTAGGCAGGGTCACTACCAACTAGGCTACAGAGGCTGACAAACAGAATAACATAGATAAACAGAAGCGTAACATATTAATCATAGTTTTGTTTTGCTCATAGAAAATATTTGTATGAAAAATTGTAACGAAACTGAAAATGTTTCTGAATCATCAATAGATACATAGTTTGTGTGAATAACCAATGATACGAGCTAACATTCCTGTCAGGTAAAAATGTAATACAAAACTGTTCACTTAAACTAAAAAGAAAAATGTTGAAAACATTATTGGCACTTAATTTATGAACACCAAAAAGCCATCTAAGTATAAATACAGAAGTAGCACTCAAATCTCATCGAATTAACGTCAACATATTTTTGGAGATTAAAAGCCTTCTTAATTCCCACTTGAGCAGAAATCTGACGTTTTTGGGCAAATCTTATTATCCCTCGAGGAAAAATATGCGAAAAATTCCTTTGTGTAATCTGAAATGAGATAATCCTACATACCTACATATAATATAACCACATATATAAAAGGTGGCTAAAAATACGTGCGTTCCCGTGCGATTTGCCTGTGCGATTTGAAGACTGAATAGGCCTCCAAGAACGTGTCTCATCATCACCAAAATATTTTTTTCTCTCGCCATGTCCATGGCAAATTTTCCTTCAACAGCCTCTCAACACCGTCCCCAAAGAGAGAGACCCTAGAGACCTCGTTACTATTCCATATCACATCCGCACCCATCAAACTGCCAACGCACCCACCCACAGAGCTATAGAACTAATTAATAACTTTTTAGCTATTATTCAAAATGCCGACATTTATTCTGATAGATGGACACAACTTAGACGAAAAATGTACCATTACCTTAATACCTGCTACTGTACCCTATAATTTTTCCTTTTCATTATTTTGACATAAAATGTTATAACTACTAGAATTATGTTAGCTTATAGATAATTCCACATGTAATGTCTTGGCGTAAGCTGTTTTTTTTAAGGTTGTTGATAATAAAGAATAAATGTCGGTGCAACGACCGTCCCACCTTCGTGGGATGCGACCCGGCCACAGCTGCAGTAGCGGAAACGCGTGAGCCACACATACTCCAGAAGGAGTATCGTTTGTATACTCGTATTCCCTAGGTTTTTGGATGTTTGAGGAAGAACGATAACTTTTTAATCATAAATATAATTGAACGGTTAAAGTTATGTGTTGTTTATCTTACACATTATCTTACACATGTTTCGGAGAGCCTAAATAGGTCTTCATTATCAAGCAGTAAGACCGCATTTGCGCCTCGCGCCGACCTTGTCGTTACGAACCTGACTACAATTAAAGTTTTTTAATGTTACGCTAATTGGGTGTACCTAAAAGTGAAAATTAAACTAAAGTGGAAGTGGGCCGGGCATATTGCGCGTAGAACCGATGACCGTTGGGGTGGAAAGGTTCTCGAGCGGCGGTCACGTACCGGAAGGCGCAGCGTGGTTAGGCCCCCCACAAGGTGAACTGATAACCTGGTGAAGGTCGCACGAGTCCGCTGAATGCCACCGGTCATTGTGGCAATCTTTGGGGGAGGCCTATGTTCAGCAGTAGATGCAGTGACTGATGACGATTGAAAGTGAAAGTACCCGAACATATGGTACAATCATGTTTTGGGTGTTGTTAAGTTTATAATGGGATTTATGGGCCTAGGTAGATTATGAAATCGACCAATAGTATTTATTTAAGACATTCAAGCATCAAAAGTAACTAGTCCCTTCACGTTTGCAAGTCAAATATTCTATTTGAAGCTATACTTGCCAAACGTCGTATCTACAAAACTCACTTGATGAAAAAACACCCGTATTCTCAGTGAAATAAAGGAGATATTCCCATGAAATGATTGTTGTATACGAGGTTGCGGAAGTATAGCGACGAAATATTTATCAAAGGGGATTCCATGCTTAATTTATTAAAATACTTAAATTAACAATTTAATAATCGCGCTAAATGGAACGTTCTCAAGCGACATTCTGAAGACGATGAAATAAATTGGCATCATACAATTTAATTAAAGCTATTAAATCGATTAAGGTACCTGAGTACAAACGGTGACTTGAAATGGTGAAACATGGAATAGAAATTTATTTTATAATATGTAAATAAATAATAATAAATATCTTGGAACTTCTTACAGAAATCAACTTAGTCCCAGGGTAAGCTCAATTAAGGCTTGTGTTTTGGATACCAAGCGACGATATACAGTGTGAAAATTAAACTCAGGCCCTGGAGGAAAACTACTTTAAATCCTTAAGCTAGCTCATTTTACTTAAAGGAGACATTCCTTTATTTTTGAAAAGTAACAAATCTGCATTAAAAGATTTTTTTAAACTCGCTTGCTTCGCTTGGGACTCAGACCAACTAAAATAAAAAAAGTAAACACTTTTTATTTTAATATACTAATCGGTAGTATTAAACTCCAGGGCCTGACTTAAAATTTCACACTGTATAATACAGATAGATACATATTCATATTCATATTTATTCATAAAATAAAATTTTACATGTCAAAAAAAAATTATAAATAATGTCAATTAAAATACAAATATTACAATTATTAATCAAGATATTCAAATTCATTCATAGGTAATATACATATTGATACTTAAATACGTAGGAGAGCCATGACCAAGGAACAAATATTTGTGATAAACAAATAAATACACAAATAATGCCATGGCCGGGATTTGAACCCGAAACCTCCAGATTCGTAGCTAGGGTCACTACCAACTCTAGGCTACGGAGGCTGACAATGGTACTCACAATACATGGCTTTGCCCAAAGTCCTAAAATTTACATACACATTTCGAACTTTTCATTCCGTTACCATCATCATCATCATAAGCTCTGAACAAACTAGGAAGGCGAAACAAAGTGCAACTGGTATGGATCCCAGGGCACGAGGGCTTCTTTGGCAATGAAAATGCAGATGAGCTTGCAAGAAAGGGTTCTACAAACAACTTTGTAGGCCCAAAACCATTTGTGGGACTCTCACAAGGAACCATTAAAACAGCCATGAAAGAGCGAGTTAGATGGAAGCACCAAAAAGAGTGGAACAATCTAACGGGGCACGAAGTAGACTCGAGCTGGAGCAAAAAGCTTTGGAAATACACTTTGTGGTCAAAACTCTTTTGGCCAAAATGGGACTTTCTGACAGCATAGACTGTAGAATGTGTGGCGAAGAAGAAGAGACATTGAAACACTTGATGTGCGAATGTCATGCCCTCGCCAGACAAAGGATGAAAGAACTGAAACTTCGGAACTGGTTATCTGGAACCGAAGGAGGTCAAAACGCTACCGCTAGGGTACATCCTCAAACATATTGAGTTGATAGAACAATCCCTGGGGTAGGCGAAACAGGGGGCAATTACACAAAAGATCCCAATGGGTCGAAGTGTATCCGCAAGGGCTCCACCAATAAGATAAGATAAGATCATCATCACCATCATTATCATCCTAGCGCAATTCCCGGTTGCGTTCGGGGCCTACGCCTCGAAGCCTGGGGTCCGCTTTCCGGCTTTTCCTCCTCCACTTCGCAGGGTCTTCCGCATCCATTTGTGTGAGACCATTGGCACCACAGAATTAGATTTGGATAGAAGAAACAAGTTCATTCATTTGTATGGCGGCCGAGCGTGTCAGATTTTGTACTGAAATTGTTACTTGCCTATGATTTTAAATATGTCTCAGGCCCTTGAGTATTCATATTTTTTTGTGTTGTTGTAATGAATATTACTTAAGGAGGCATTATTAATGTTTTTGTTCACTTCAACTTACAAGATTTGACGCCCGAAAGCTCCAAGCTGCGATTAAAGACGGACAACTCAGTGGATTTCACTGAGTTCATTTGACACGCTAAGTAGATACGTTTGCTTGATCTATGGTATATTATGACATCTGTGATTGGCACGCATGTCATCCCGTACGACGTCATGCCAGCCCTTCTTGGGTCTACCCCTTCTACCAGGTCCTGGCGGAGACGGCATGGCAAGACATTTGTTCCCCACGGCGCCGGTTGTCGTAAAACGTGGCCGTTTCCATTCCGTTACCGCCATACAAAATTGATGAAAAAAGGGAAACAGAATGGAAAAAAATATGGAAGATTTTTTTTCCTATCGGGATCATGTCATCCAAATAAAAAAAGTGGAGGGGACAGCATTAAAAAAAAAAGTTCCATAAGCGTCTCTATGAGTCAAGTCCTGGCTTCGTGTCAATCAAGCCAAGATGACTGGCAAGTCAAATCAGCATCTTTTTTCGAACTGTCAAAACGATCACCACTATGGAATTTTATATGAAATACTCAAAAGTGACGTCACGTTTGAGTACTGCCAAATGACCTACTCTTTTAAGTTCTTTTCAATTTATTTAATAGAAGCTTCTGTACAAAACTTACTGCAAACCACGTCTTAGTAATAATTTCTTCGTGTATTATGTCGTGCAGTAGGTATGTTAAATAATTTATTTTAACTACGAGTACAGTCATCATTCCTATTCTACTGATGATATTGATCAATTTCGTTGATGGACGATTTGTGAGAACTTTAGTCCACCTGCCTTCACTCTGCTTTGCGATAAGTCACAGCTACTTGCAATTGAGCTTGTAAATAATGTCGCTGATATCTGGCTCCATGATATCGGATCTCGGTATTCTGCCTTGTAGTTAAATGCAGAGAATAGCGCGAAGCCTTAAATGGCATAATAAGACAAAGGGATAGAATAATGCCTTGACAATCTGGACTATTTTCAGACCCGTACAATCTGCCCTGAACAAAAGTTCCCAGGATTCCAGGACTAATTAATTTAAGAACCCTAAAACGGAAACTTATCTCCATCTTATTTATCTATCTTGAACAAACATCTCAAACAAACTCCTCTCAACTTCCGTCCATTTTGAATATTAAATTCCGTAATCCCTGATTACTTATTCCATTAATGAATTTCGTTAATAATCAAACTCAAAAACAATTTTCAATTAATCAAAATTTGTAACCAAGCCGATATGTCCTAGATTTGGCGGCCATGTTTCTTAGAGCTCCACACATATGTGTTTGGTAAAGGAATTAAAAGGGTGTTGATTCTATCGAAAGGCTTTTAGGGGTCTTAGTAGAGTAGCTGGTTGAAAACAACGTGTTTCGCTGGAAATTAGGTTTTTGTGTGACTGTTGGAACCAGGATTGATTGAGAAGCGAAGTTCCCTCGACAGAATTAATCGCTTTTGCGATTTCGAAATTACTCCTTAAAACGTGACTTTGATGATAATATCACGTTTCTAGAAAATGTGAACATGAAAATTGTTTGGAGTTATTCATAAACGGTTGTCAGATAAATAGATTCGTACGTAATTAGTTTCTTGATGAATCGTTTTGAATCATGTTACTGAGAATAGAGTTGTATAAGATAGGTGGGAAAATTTCCTCTGTACAACTGTTTAATTTATGGTGACATATTTATATGTATCATAGTATATGTATACTATATTTATGTAAGATAAAACAAACACAAAAAAATATCTTAAACTAAAACTATCTACAAGACAATAGTACCTATATACTAAGATACCCATAATCACCACGCTGGGCAAGCGGATTGGCGATCGCGAATTTAGACATAATACCTATAAATATAAAACGGTTAAACCCATGCATATTTAGTTTATGGAGTACGTGCCGTGCTCGCAAGGTGTTAGTACGGGCTCAGTGCTTGATAATGGACACCTAGGCTCACCGAACCATGTCGCGCTACGAGCGCGTAGTGAATAAATACACGTGAGTTTAATCGTTTCCATTTCTCTTCTTAATAAAACAATTTTACAGTCACTATAGGTACGACAATGGATTTTAGGCTTTTACCTCGTAAACAATTATACATGTGACCAAACGAAGTGTCTAATTGTCTATATATCGGAACAGTTGCATTTGTATAGCCTCGTGATTGTTTCCGTCAAACTAAAATCAAAATCCTCGCACGACGCATCAGTATAGCGATACAGTGTGGAAATGTCGCCAGCATCTTCGGTACAATGCCACAAGGGCCAATCTTACTTACATAGATATAGGTTAGGTTAGTTAGATTGAATTTATGTACTATATAAATTGTACCGCTTTAAAAATAAACACCAACAAAAAAACACCTGAACTTTTCACTTAAGTACTTGTATTTATTTATCAAGCTATAGGAGAATAACATTTAAAGAGATTTGAAAAAAGAAATCTAATTAACACAGTATTTAGTTGCCCTTAGGTGAGTTATAGGAATTGATTCTAAGGCTTGCTATAAATGTGCGAAAAGTACCAATACCAATAACTTTCCATAAAAACGTTAGTAATTTTAAAACTTCTCACCGGCTGCTGTATTGATATTGAAACTTTTAAAATGAAAAGCGAAGTTATGACTCATAGGTTTCTTAAGAGAAATATTGCTTGTGAAAGGCTTTGCCTCTAGCCTAGCATTGTAGTGCACACGACATGTTTCGGAAAGCCTACAAAATAGATTTCGAACTCGCGTATTTTGTAGGCATTGAAAAAAGAAAGGATTTTTTTTCATAGAACGTTAAAATAAAACAGTTTTTGTATTCTTCAATTGGATGAAAATTTCAGGAAAAAACCAATACAATTCGAAGTTAAAAACGGTTCCATTTGTGATAAAAATAAATTTTAATAATATTTGAACTCAGTATGTTTCCAGTATTTTCTATTAATACTTCCACTAACCCATATTCATTGACCGTGTAAGTAACAAATTAAAGAAAAAAAAATAACATGAAATGAAATAAAATGTATTCATGTCAAGCACAATGGACATGTACACATTTTACAAATAAGCTCACAACAGCTTGCCACAAAAGGATCACAACTCAGCACGTAGCTGGCTATACCAGCTCTGTTCTTCCGTTGTGACACTTGTGATCCACCAGGGTGCTTAGACAAGTTGCCAATCGCTAACGTTTAATCGTAAACGAAAGGCAGCTAACTGTCTTTGTCGCACTAGTATGAGAGAGTAACAGAGAGGGAAAACTACGATACACTACTAAGCGTTAGCGATTGGCAACTTGGCTAAGCATCCTGGTGTGTACACTCGCCGACGAGGCGACCACGCTGGCAAACAAGAAATCGTAGGTAGGTACAATGTATCCTCTTAGTTTCGATTAGCGCAACAATGCGAATGATATGCCGTGTGGTGACGGTAGTAACAATTCCATTCCACCATCCCGTCTCTTCCCATGGGTGTGGTAAGAGTCGAATAAGGGAGTGAAGTGTCACTGACCATTTATTTTAGATTGATGGCGGCCAATTCCACAGATATAAAAATGTGCTTAAGCGACACATGAAAAAGTGCTCTATTGAGCCTTCGCAATGGAAGCAGCAGGCAGCCGTACGAACGGAATGCACGAATGGCGCGCTGCAATACATAGTTAGTTAGTTATACTGGGCTTTTTCCGCAACTCGACAACCATTGTGCCTTTTTTGCGTGATAGCGAGGTAGCCCTATGCTAACCATCCAAGCTCCTCTACGAAACTCAGTGTATATTTCAGGTTGCTAAATGCCTCCTTTAGTGTATGTGGAGTCCCCAAGTGCCTACTCCTGTATACCTCTACCTGTTTACAATTTAGAAGAATATGTTTTGCTGTTTCCTCCTCTTCCATGCAGGCCCTGCACATAGGACTATCTGTTTTGCCCATATTGTGCAGCGCTGCAATACATACGAAGCTAACCGATTTTGAGACTCGTCGGCGCTTGGAACTTGATGCCAAGCGCGACGAGTTGAAGGCCCGACCACCTGCGGCAATATCATATAATTACATTCATGGTGTGCTCACATGCCCGCAGTGTTCACGTAATTTTATCAATAAGATTGGCTGGAATCTTATTGATAAAAGCGAGCACACGAATCGGCCGTAGGGGAGTAAGTAAGAGTAAGTAAGTATTTTGATGATGGGCAGCAGCGTCTTTAGAGTGGACACTACTGCGATCACCAATCCGCTTGCCCAGAGCGATTATGGGCATTTCCTTCCTTACCTTTTAATGCGTCCAACGCATAAGCATTATGAGAGACCATTGTCCAGCAGCTATGCTATGCTAGGAGTCTTTCTGCGTGATCGAATTAAAAATGAGACCATCCGCAGCAGAACCAAAGTAACCGAAATAGCTCTCCGAATCGCTAAACTGAAGTGACAGTGGGCGGGGCACATAGCGCGTAGAACCGATGGCCGTTGGGGCGGGAAGGTTCTTGAGTGGCGGCCACGTACCGGAAGGCGTAGCGTGGGTAGGCCCCCCACAAGGTGGACTGATGACCTGGTGAAGGTCGCAGGAGTCCGCTGGGTGCGGGTGGCGCAGGACCGGTCTTTGTGGCAATCTTTGGGGGAGGCCTATGTTCAGCAGTGGACGTTTTCCGGCTGATATGATGATGATGATTATCCAACAGTGGACGAATATAGACTGATGATGAGTTGTGATGTGAATGAAACTAAAGTGTCCCCGATTTTTTGCCCTTGTATTGTACGTTCACTTACCAACTATAGCGTGCCTCAACGTATAAAGTACCTTGGGGAGCTTACAGTAGTTCGGGATCCAAAAAGTCGTATGTCACGTAGGATAGATAGTATCAACTAAAAATTCTGGTCTACCTTTTTCGACTCTATTCCAAGGTTATAAGGCGTTGTAGACTTTAAGCTGACTGTATACGTGTTTTTGTTAGAATATTATTCATGAGTTTGTAACGAAAGGTATGCATAAATGAATCTCTCCCATAATATTTAATAAAAAAATATTTGTCCAATACATCACATTGATAGTAAACAATGTTCATACAAAAATTATAAATTATATGCATTAGGCACTGGTCTCACCGCGAGCTACTAAGCTATGAACTAGAGACAAGGCGATACTCGCCCGGCGATAGCTGATCGCTGGGCGAGTATCGCCGTGTCTCTTTTATTTACACGGGAGTGCATATCTTTTGTTCGTGTTTACAGCCGATAGTTCATAGCTTAGGAGGTGAAAACTCATGATTGCGCGCTGAGCAAGTGTGGTGACGATCGCAGTAAGTAGTGTGTCTACTATGATGATGCTGCTACCCATCATCAATTTTCATAAACGAATTAGTGACACTTTAATTCCTTGGTCGACTCTTACGACAACCACGGGAAGAGTTGGGGTGGTGACAAATGCATTCTTACTGCCACCACGCGGCAAAAATTTGTTTGCTATTTAGAATACCACAGAAAACGCTCACCAATTTCTCACATGTTTATTATAATTGTGCAAATTTTACTGTTAGGGGAAAGTGGGGAGGATCCGTACACTTTTTACTCTATGCCTCGTAGAAGAAAAAGTACTAGCAATTTTTAAATGAAATCAATGCTGCTTGGTGGCTATATTATCTGGCTTTAATAATATTTCGGCTTAGAGCTAATACAAAGTAAGGTGAGAATGTCAGAATGTTTTTCCCAAAAAATGAAAATTGTACGAAAGCGCCCCATACGTGGGGTACCTTCGTACATAGTATTTTTTTACCACAGTATTAGTTTTGTTCTCAACTGTCTGTATTTATTTACAAATATTTTATTCATATATCGATGAATTCATTTGAAAATAACAATATTCTCACTTAACAAAAATATAGGGGTACATTCGTACAGTAAGGATTCTCATACATTCTTGGCTGTACGAAAGTACCCCAACCAAAAATTAAAAGTTAAAACAAAAAATAAAAATAACTGGTATGCTAATCATAAAATAAACCATTTGATACATATTTCAAAGATTAGCTTATGCAGTATGTTTAATAACCTGTGTAACTGAGCAAAGCTTTCTGAAATAAATGCATTTAAAAATGACTCTTATAATTACTTTGAGGTCTCAAAAACACGTTTTAATTTTTTTTGAAGAAACTAGCTAATATATTTCCATCCCTTCTCGGTGGTGAGTTATGCATATTAGTGGCCGTTATACATAAAAATTTTAAAATGTTCGCGTGTCGGATAGCGGAGATATGGCCACTGTACGAATGATCCCGCTGTACGAATCCTACCCACTCTCCCCTATTAGGTGAATATCTGTCCGTTTTAACCGCCTAATTTTGGTGGCATCATTTTTGCCGAAGTTTTTATTCGTTACAATCAGCTACTTTATCATTTGAAGGAGGCACGGTACCTTATACAAATGAAGTTAGGAACTTCGGCAAATTGATGCCACCAAAATTAGGCGGTTGAAATGCTCAAATATTCACCCTATTATGTGTAGATATCAAAATAATACTTGTCCAGATACAGTGTAACACTTACACTTAGAACATAAGTAAATAAACAGACGAGCAAAATGGTCACTTTCATTATAATTAATTACAGTAAAAAATGTAATTACAGTTACATGAATTTACCCAGCTAATATTCAGAAGTAAACAATATAAAATACGACGTTCTGTCACTAGGATAGCATCGTACTGAGGACGGTTGAATACGAATCACGCATTACGTACGATCGACACACTTCAAGTAAAAACTACTTATACTTAGACTCAACCCAATGGGGTCAACTTGAGTAGATTTGAAACTTATTTGACTTAAAGTACTGTGTATGGCGGATTGCGGGTACTGATTACTTATTGTTTTTCCTTCGTATGACATCTAATAATATAGGTACCTAAAATATAAATTCAAATACAAAATTTTGCCTTGCCCGAAACTGTGTTTCCGCATGTGTACAATCTGAATATCTTCAAGGCAAGAGTAAATATGAATCTCATAGGTAAACGTGCTCCACCGTAGACTGCATCATCACTTACCAGCAGGTATGATCGTGGTCAAACGTCTACCTATTATGAATAAAAAAAAACAAATTAATTTGAATTAAAAGTACCTAACATTTGTTCCACAAAAATAAGAAAAATGTATGCACCATCATTTTAGATATAAATAGCCTAAGTATGTAACAAACTCACTATGAATTCTTTCTCTGAAATAAAGATTATTGTATTATACAGGGTGAAACGGAACGACGATCCTTTCTGCAACCGACCGAGTAGCGGTAAGGATGAACTTTTCGATGAACTTTTAGTATGGGACCAACATCGAAAACGTACAGTCATGTTAAATTGAATTTTCCATTTTTTTATACCACGTCGGTGGCCAACAAGCATACGGCCCGCCTGATGGAAAGCAGTCACCGTAGCCTATGTCACCGTTCCATACTATTGAACTCTAACTAATCACTCATTTTGTATGAGGGGTCAACGTTTTTAAAGATATTTCGACGTTGGTGTTACTATACTGAAAGTTCATCGTAATGGTCGGTGGACTCGATAGTTAGCGACAAGGATCGTCATTCCGTTCCACCCTGTATGATAGGAGAGTCAGAGGCATATGTCCAGAAGTGTTTAAAACGCGCTGATGATGATGAATACTTTTTTACAAGATTGTACTGTTTTACTAACTTCAGCTAAGAGACTCAAAGGCTCTCAGTGCTTAATAACTTGTAATCGCAAGTCAGCGTGAATCCGATCTATTTCTGAAGAAGATCAAAGGAAACTTGCCATCTATTATAGGAGATAAGATGTATCTTCGTATAATTTCCTTGTAACTTGCCGCAGGGCTGCCTACTTGGGAAGGGCAAATCGGACATTTATTAATAACTTCTTTTGTGACAAATGTTTTGATCAGAATGACTATTGTTGTATGACAGCTTCTGTTATAGTTGGTGACCCTGCCTACGAAGCTGGAGGTTCTAGGTTCAAATCCAAG
This sequence comes from Thaumatotibia leucotreta, assembly GCA_025490895.1. Lineage (NCBI taxonomy): Eukaryota > Metazoa > Arthropoda > Insecta > Lepidoptera > Tortricidae > Thaumatotibia > Thaumatotibia leucotreta. The sequence continues at coordinate 356,606 of JALPQI010030316.1, read as the reverse complement.
CGAGGGCATTATTATTTGTCAGTTGGTCGTGGCTCTGTAAATCCCTAAAGATGTCGTACTCAAAAGTGACTGACTTAAAAGTGATAATACCTTTAAAAAAGGTTTATGGGATACCGTGGGACTACGGTAAGCTCAGTTAAGGCTTGTATTGTGGGTACCAGGCGATGAAATATTATTATATAATAGATAGAAACCTGTGGGCTAAGATAACCACACGTTGGGTGCCACAACTTTGTAAGGCGTCGCGGTAGACTGCGCCAGAGATGGCGTGACGAGCTTGACGCCTTTGACAAGGACTGGTGGGAGACTTCAGGGGATAGGGATACGTGGAAGAGTTTGAGGGAGGCCTTTGCCCTGCAGTGGGACAATATAGGCTCATAATAAAAATAAAAATAAAGATATAAACATATAGATGCTTAAATACATAGATAGACATGAGCCATGACCAAGGAACAAATATTACTTAGTGATAAATGAATACACAAGTAATGCCTTCGCCGGGAACCGAACCCGGAATCTCCAGCTTCGTAGTCAGGGTCACATCCAACTAGGGCACCAGTACCCGGGTAACCGGACAAACAAATAAAACTGATACAAAATCACACCACGCAGTTCAAGGAAGCTACCACGATCTACTAATGCTATTCAGTTTAGGACCCAATCTAATTCGCGATATGTCAGTTCCATAGAATAAGGATGCGGCTCCACTGAGGTGGAGAGGAGCGGAGATGTGCAAAATTTACCATTGAGACCGCATGACAGTGTTTCGAAATTTGAATTTGAAGAATGTAATTGGTCAATTTTGCACATCTCCGCTCCTCTCCGCCTCAGTGGAGCCGCACCCTAACTGTCAAAAACTGACAAGCTCAACCTTAACTGAATCGCATTTAAGGGATCATGGTAGCCGTCCAGAGCTTGCATTTTTTTTACGTGACGACTGTAGACAACTGAGCTCCCAGCCCACCTGATGGAAAGCAGGAACTGAGGCCCATGAACATGTTGCCCAAAAAATCGTCTATGCGATGCCCTGAGGACAAGTCCTCAGTAGGCAGCGCATAGACGAGATTGCCTCTTTGCCAGTAATCACACCGGCTATCTTACCCCCAAACCGGAACACAGTACTAACTATTTAGCGGCTGGAAAACGGGTAAGACGCACTGAAAAAAAAAATACCAAAGTGACTTACGAGTAGGTTGGCTATATTACGAGGAAACCTTGATATATGTAACAAATCCTGGCTATCAAATTTACGAAACTAAAAAGGTTGAAGTCGATACCAGAGTTCTGGTTAAATTAACAAAGAACAATGTACATTTTACCAAACAACTGGTGTAATCAAGCAAATTAATTTAGTAGAATGCCAACATAAAAAGTTTGCTAAAATAAAAAAAAATTGTGATAGGATCCAATCAACCTTAATTTCCGGTTAAAATTATGCAAGATCTGATAAATCCAACTTATCATTTTTTTCAGTGCGGAGGTAGCTATCTAGGTGGACTCTAAATTTGAATGGGACTAAGGCTGCGTCTTATCAAACTTTTATTTGAAGAATAACACTTACTCTCGGATTACTACATTACTGAGTAATTATTCGAACAAAAGTTTGGTCAAATCGACCCTAATGTTTTCATCATAAAAACAAAACCAGACCTTTGTCTTATTTATCAGACTCTGACGAGGAAAACTGGACATGGATTATCTGATATATCAGACTACGATGGTTAAAGGGTTTTTCTCAAACATGCAATGAAATGTTGTCATTATGTTCGTCATAATAGGCTTTAAAGTACGAGTATGACGTTGCAGGCGGATAACCTCGAGATAATAGTAAAGGATTTTAAAACATGACGTCGGTTTTCATGAACAGGCTAAACAGCTAAATTCCGTTTTTTTGATTGTCGTATTTTTTATTTCTTTGCATATGTTTGAGAAAAGCACTATACATGCCTCGCCGTGAAATGGGCTTATCGGCTTCGTATCACTGTCCAATCCGTCCATACCTACTCAGCCGGTAAGCCCATCTTTCCCGGCGTCTGCAGTAATGTACTCCTCGTGAGGCCCTATGTCATATATATATTACATAACATTTTGACTTTATAGATATAGTGTCAAAGTTAAAATTCGGTTGAAGTAAGTGACGTCACCAGGCCTCAGGAGGTTAAAATCATATATTTATCTGTATTAGCTGTGTGAGCCTTACTCTATTGTATAATTATAATGTAGTAATTAAGTCCCTACCTACGATATAATCCGTTACTATGGTCTCTCTAAGCTGTTGCTCGTGCCAGTAAACTTATTTATATCTGTTGCGTAATATTTTTGATAACCGTTTGTTTGCAGTTATTATTAAAGACAGCGCCACAAAGTAAGTAAGAGAAATTAGTAAGAGGAGTCGACTAAGGGATTGAAGTGTCACCGACCATTCTTTGATAGAAGATTGATGATGGGCAGCAGCGTCATCATAGTAGAAGTGGTCACATTCTTGCGATCGCTAATCTGCTTGCTCAGCGTGGCGATTATGAGCATTTGCCCCTTAGGTGTGACCCATCATACACCGTGGTTTTATTGATTTCCGTTAAATTGAAGGGAAGCTTATTTATGTCAAAAATAATCAATTTCAATAAGAAACTAGTACCTTAACTCTTACTGTTATTGAGTTATTAAAAAAATAAGTTTAATGGCTGAACAAGTGTATTACAACGTTTATTACATCCTAATGAAACTTATTTTGACATGTGCCGTCACACTTGCCATTTCAATTATTATGTATGAAAACGAAAAAAAATTTTTTTTTACGAAATGAATAAAAGCCGATAAACCAGGCAACTTCTATTAATATCCAAAAGTAACCTGTCCAATTTAGCGGAAATTAATAAAAACACGGTGTATAAAGCCGACATAACTGTCAAAAAATCACGATTTTAAGAATTTTCTGCTATTGGAAATCTAGCAGAACGTAACGATAGCAACAAGTGTCAAAAAAAATGTTTAAATTTTATTTTAGTTAGTGTTGTTATTGTTGCTATACTTTGTAGGTTAATTCAATAAAAATCCTAAGAAAACAATTATTAGTTATAAGTACAAAGAGATACCCTCGAATTCGAACCAGGAACCTACAGCTGGCACGGTCATTTTCAACTAGGCTACAGAGAGTACGAAGGAAAACTAAAGGAAAATGAAATCAAGACTATATACAACCGAGTGTATTTTATAAGGATCGGGTAATCTTTGGGTTTGCTTATCTAACTACCTCAAATGGAGCTAGTAAAAAATGTGACAGAAAAAAAGATAAGGTGGCAACCCTAGGAACCTGTTTTATGTGCAACCCTGGACGTTTGGCAGCATCCTTATTACGTGAAAATCAATACGTAACGTGAAAGCTGCAAAAAAGGTTTTTGTTCTTCCATGTAATTAAGGGAAATAATAAGCGTGTCGGCAGCATCTGAGAGATCAAGTGAAGGGTCCACGGAAAGAACATGTCTAGTCAATTCAAATTACAGAAGGAAAACCACCTTACTTTTAACAGAATAAGGTGTGAATTTGCCCTGATTTTTTTAAGCACTGGACATGTTTTTTCCGTGGACTCTTCAAGTATTTTGTTATCAGTATCTATTCGGTTTCTTTACTATTTCCCATGTTTTTATGTATGTGGGTCAAAATTATTTTCGTTGTCTTGTTTCATACCACTCTGTCACGCTTTTAGTTGCTGTTTCGTCTCAGTATATAAAAAAATCCGGTGCACTTGTATTTCATTTTCACGCTAGATTTTAATCCATACATCAAAAATTGGAAACAAAACATCATCTCATACAAAAATCACAATGTGTCACGTTTTTTAGGGACACAAAATAAGACACCGAAAAGAATTTTGACCCATATTTGCCGTATCGTGGGCAAAACCCCCATATCTCCTTTCCCCCTTGGATCGGCGCCTGGGCCAAAACAGGCTGTTAGAGCATAGACTAACTTATACATATTTAATATTTTCTTCGGTTACCGCGAGGATTACTCATGAAATAAAACTATGAAAACGGATAAACTCGAACCGGCGTAGATTATTTATTTATTTTGTCTCTTGTCTTCATTCTGAAAATACTTGTAATGAATAACTAGCTTAATTTGCAAATTTAGTATGTACATTCACCCTTAAAATTTATTGTCTGTGGTTTAGTATATTTTTCTTTGGTGGGTAGTGTATCTTTCTTATTTTGATGGAGGTAAATCTATCAAATTTCCTCCATTGTCAGTCATCCGCAGACTACGAACCCTGTAAACTGTTCGAAACGTCGGAATGAAGTTAAAATTAGTTAATATACGCGAGTTTATCCGTTTTCATAGTTTTATTTTATACATATTTATTTTATTTATGGTTAGAGCTAAAACGTTCCAGCCAGGTAATCTAAAGGAATAACTCGCAGTCTTGAAAATTTTGCTGAGTTTCAGAAGTTTCAGCACTTAATCTTCAATTATGCCTTCTTAAACGATAAGGATCAGTACGCTGAGGAAATTTGTAGGGCACTTGATAAAATTTTACGTAACGCTTAGAGCCCCAGTGCCCATTTTCAGGTAATACTTTTTTGAGAAAGTTTCGACGAAGTAGACGAAACGAGCCGATTATGTTCGGAATACTTTCATTTTAGAGTATTCTATAAGCACACTATTTAAGTATTTTTCATATCCTTGGATCAAATGTTTGAGGAGGGCGAACACCATTTTTTTTTATTCTGGAGTAGTTATCTCCAAAATATTGAATTAGCAAAAAACTTTCTTTTGAAACCCTTATTATTTTAAAAAGACCTCAACAATCACACAATAAGATTACAGCAATATATATATGGATATAATTAGTTTACTTTAGATTTCAATAACATTGCTTTTGTCTCCTTTTGCACCTTTTTATTCGTTTTCTGTTTGGCCTTATGGTTGACTGGTAGAGAATGCTATTAGGCATTAAGTCCGCCATTTGTACATTTTTTTTTGTATTTTGTGCAATAAAGCTTAAATAAATAAATATAAAAAAAATAACCCCAATTTACTACTAGGCCATGTGGTGACGGCAGTAATAATACATTTGTCACCACCCAACTCCTCCTGCGGGTGTCGTAAGAGTCGACGACGGGATTGAAGTGTCACTGACCACTATTTGATAAAAGATTGACGATGGGCAGCAGCGTCATCATAGTGGACACATTACTGCGACCGCCAATCCACTTGCCCAGCGTGGCGATTATGGGCATTTACCTCCTAATGCGTTTATACGCATAGTTAATAGGAGAGGCCTACGTCCAGCAGTCAGATTATCATAGGCTGATGATGATGACTACTAGGGAAAAAAAAATCCATTTTATTCTACCACTTTGTCGACGTGATAAATATGTATACCTACCTGTACCAAATTGCAAATTTCTAGTACTAACGGCCACTGAACTAAGCTGCAGACAGACAGACAGAATGAAATTGAAAGTTGGTAGTGATAGTGACCCTGCCTACGAAGCTGGAGGTTCCGGGTTCAAATCCTGGCGAGGGCATTATTTGTGTATTTATTTCTCACAAATATTTGTTCCTTAGTCGTGGCTGTGTATGTATTTAAGTATCTATATGTATGTATCTATTATATATATCGTCGCCTGGTATCCACATCACAAGCCTTAATTGAGCTTACCGTGGGACTAGGTCGATTTGTGTAAGATGTCCCAAGATTTATTTATTATTTTAAGGGTTCCTAGTTTACTACGGAACACTAATAAAAGGGCGTCCATCATCGTAAGCCTTCTGATCTTTCTCTGAGCGCACAAAAACGTAGTTTGTCATTTTAAAACGACAAGATTAATTATCTATAGAGACTAAAGACAGCCTTCCTTTTCCTAATACTAAAATAATAATCCTTTCAAGCAGTAAGGGTGCGGCTTCCTTGACGCGGAGCGGAGCGGAGCGGAGCGGAGCGGAGCTGTGGGAGCTCGGCCAATGAGACCGCATCACAGTGTTTTGAATTTCGAATTTGAAGAATGTAATTGGTCAATTAAAAATGAGACCATCCGCAGCAGAACCAAAGTAACCGAAATAGCTCTCCGAATCGCTAAACTGAAGTGGCAGTGGGCGGGGCACATTGCGCGTAGAACCGATGGCCGTTGAGGCGGGAAGGTTCTTGAGTGGCGGCCACGTACCGGAAGGCGTAGCGTGGGTAGGCCCCCCACAAGATGGACTGATGACCTGGTGAAGGTCGCAGGAGTCCGCTGGATGCGGGTGGCGCAGGACCGGTCATTGTGACAAGGAGGCCTATGTTCAGCAGTGGACGTCTTTCGGCTGATATGATGATGATGAATTGGTAAATTTTGCACGGCTCCGCTCCGCTTTGCGTCAGTGGAGCCGCACCCTAAAGCCTATGGCAGTTTGTTTAAAGGACCCTTTTCCAAGGAATATTATTAATAAAGTTTACTCAACTTAACAGCAAAACTTAGTTTTTCAATGTATCATGCAAAAGTCTTAAGTATGCGTTTACCCAACTAGGCCTCCGTGGATTATAAGCTTAGAGGGAACTTTTGAATGCCTTCAAAGTTTAAATGCAAACTTGAGGCTATATAATGTTCCATATATGCCGACTTAATACACTGTTAGCATAGGTATTCCATTATTTGATAGAAGATTGATTATGTGCAGCAGCGTCATCATAAAGGACACATGACTGTGATTGCCAATCCGCTTGCCCAGCGTGGCGATTATGGGCATTATTGCCAAAATAGTTTTTGATGCCTAATCGCAATTGTGTACTAATTCTCTTTTAACACTCAAATTACCCTATAAAATATAACATTGCTTATTAATTTAGAAACCATACAATATATTCTGCACTACACTATCATCGTGGCAGCGAAATATTCACGATAACTGTATTATTTATCCAAATGTTTGAAAAATGCCATGTCCCTCAAACAACTGCGTTACTTTTTTATAACTTATAATTATTTTGTTAGAAAAAACTGTTGCTGGCAGAGTATCTGCTTTCGTTTATTAAAGAGACACATTCGGAGTACACGTATTGAAAATAAAAATTGCTGTTTGTTTACTTTATAAAAATATGCTAATAAATCTTTGGGTGAAGATGGTAACGTAGTGGTAAAAACAACAAAATTACTCGTGCTAAAACAATGAAATTACAGATAAACATAGAATTTTATGACATGATATATATTACATTAAATGTTCTATTATTTTAGCAAAATAGTGTAATTTTCTCATCAGTTTCCTATTTTTTTTCTGCGTCATAACTCGATTTTTAATGTGAGAAGGGACAAGTTTTTAGTTTTTTTAAAGTATTTTGGCCTATTGCGTCCATACGTATAGGCAAGAGAGGCCTTTGTCTAGCAATGGACTGATATACAGGGTGTCCCATAAATAATGGATCACCTGACACCCGAGGTAGGCAGTACCCAAGAGGTACCTAACCAACATAACATGACCTCAGTAAAAGTTGGACGGTTTTCGAGATTTTGCCAATTTTACGTTTTTTTTCAAACTTGGCCTCTTTTTTACACGTTAAGTGCTATAATTTGCTTAAATAGCTTTTGTGCTATTAATTTTTCATCGTTACTCTATCAGAAATAGTTAAATTGTATAAAGCAAGTGATATTTTAGTAAAAAACTTATGTCAAATGCGAAAGAAACTCTATTAATTTGAAAAAAATAATGAGCAATAACAATTATTTGGTTTTTAGTACATGGTAATTCTCATTTTTTTGCAAATTATTAGAGTAACTTATTTTAAATGCAAAAGAAGCATTTAACATAAGTTTTTAATAAAATATCACTTGTTTTATAAAATTTAACTATTTCTGATAAAGTTATGAAGAAAAATTAATAGCACAAAAGCTATTCAAGCAAATGACAGTATTTAACGTGTATTCACCACACTAAAGCGAGGAAACATGCGAAATAAATCTCAAACATAACAAATTAGAAGGTATTTATTTTCAAGTCCTCAACTTCCAAAAAATAAACAAATCAGCTTTAGTCTATCCAGACGATAAAAAAAAATACTTTAAACTCTAGAGATTAAAACACAGTTTTGCGCTCTGAAATTGAAGGACAAACAGCGTGTTTACGAGCAGTGTGGTGAAAAATAATTTTACAGTCGCTATAGGTAGGACAATGGGTTTTAGGCTTTTACCTCATAAACAACTATACATGGTACCAAACGAAGTGGCTATACCTATGTCGGAATAGTTGCATTTGTATAGGCGCGTGATTGTTTCCGTCAAACTAAAATCAAAATCTTCGCACGACGCATCAGTATAGCGATACAGTGAGGAAATGCTGCCAGCATCCTCGGTACAAAGCCACAAGGGCCAATCTTACTTAGATATAGGTTAGGTTAGTTAGATTGAATTTATGTATATTAATTGTACATCTTTAAAAATAAAAACCAACAAAAACAACACCTGAATTTTTCACTTAAGTACTTGTATTTATTTATCAAGCTATAGGAGAATACAATTTAAAGAGATTTGAAAAAAAAAATCTACATAATCAATACAGTATTTACGAGTAGTTGCCCTTAGGTGAGTTAAAGGAATCGATTCTAAGGCTTGCTATAAATGTGCGAAAAGTACTAATAGCTTTCCATAAAAACGTTAGTAATTTTAAAACTTCTCACCGGCTGCTGTATTGATATTGAAACTTTTAAAATGAAAAGCGAAGTTATGTCTCATAGGTTTCTTAAAACCTAGCAATGCAGTGCACACAACATGTTTCGGAAAACCTACAAAATACGATTTCAAAACGGGTTTATTACAGACAAAGAAAGGATCTTTTTCATAGAACGTTAAAAAAGTTTTTGTGTTCTTCAATTGGATGAAAATTTCAGGAAAAAACCAATACAATTAGAAGTTAAAAACGGTTCCATTTGTAATAAATATAAACTTTAAAAATATTTGAATTCAGTATGTTTCCAGTATTTTCGATGAATACTTCCAAACAACATGGACCCATATTCATTGACCGCGAGTGTATGTAATAAATTAAAGAAAAGAAAAATAAAATGAAATAAATAAAATTCATTCACGTCAAGCACAATGGACATATTATTATACACATTTTACAAATAAGCTCACAACAGCTTGCCACTAGCTGGCTATGGCTAAACCAGCGCTGTTCTTCCGTTGTGACACTTGTGATCCACCAGGGTGCTTAGACAAGTTGCCAATCGCTAACGTTTAATCGTCAATCGTAAACGAAAGGCAGCTAACTGTCTTTGTCGCACTAATATGAGAGAGTGACAGAGAGGGAAAACTACGATACACTACTAAGCGTTAGCGATTGGCAACTTGGCTAAGCATCCTGGTGTGTACACTCGCCGACGAGGCGACCACGCTGGCAAACAAGAAATCGTAGTTTCGATTAGCGCAACGATGCCAAATGATATGCCGTGTGGTGACGGTACTAAGAATTCCACCATCCCGTTTCTTCCCATGGTGTGGTAAGAGTCGAATAAGGGAGTGAAGCCACTGACCATTTATTTTATATTGATGGCGGCCAATTCCACAGATATAAAAATGTGCTTAACCCTTAAATGACTATCTTTTCGTTCCAAAAACAAAATGTGCATACCAAACGGCGTCGCATGCACGAAAACATAGAAAAAAAAATCTGTGGACATATTTTGGGTGGAGTTTGACAGTTTGTACTACTAATCAAAATTTAGATACATCATACATTATGCATTTTTCGCAAAATCGTGTATGATAAAATATGTAAATATTATTTACTTTTAGATTGAAAAGTATATTAAGTTCAGTAATTGTAAAATCGTTATGGTATAAATTACAAATACACAATAAAAAATAATTTCTTACTTAGTTAAAAACCGCTAAACACACGCAACGAAAAAAAATTTCCGCCATCTTGCTTATAAATACATGTAAGTTTTTTTAAATACAGTCGCGAATCAGTAGTAAGTTTGAAAGTTCAATAAATTTCCTTGCAAAATTACCCTTAAGAACATAATATACATAACTAGTTTTCAAACACCAACTACGTTTTGGTTATGTACGATACATCGTACACCATGCGTTTAAGGGTTAAGCGACACATGAAAAAGTGCTCTATTGAGCCATCGCAATGGGAGTAGCAGGCAGCCATACGAACTGAATGGCGCGTTGCAATACATACGAAGATTACCGATTTTGAGACTCGTCGGCGCTTGGAACTTGATGCTAAGCGCGACGAGTTGCAGGCCCGACCTGCGGCAATATCATATAATTACATTCATGGTGTGCTTACATGCCCGCAGTGTTCACGTAATTTTATCAATAAGATTGGCTGGAATCTTATTGATAAAAGCGAGCACACGAATCGGCCGTGGGGGAGTAAGTAAGAGTAAGTAAGTATTTTGATGATGATGGGCAGCAGCGTCATTAGAGTGGACACTACTGCGATCACCAATCCGCTTGCCTGGAGCGATTATGGGCATTCTTCCTTACCTTCTAATGCGTCCAACGCATAGGCATTATAAGAGACCTTTGTCCAGCAGTTGATGGGTATAGACTGATGATGAGTTATGATGTGAATGAAACTAAAGTGTCCCCGATTTTTTGCCCTCGTATTGTACGTTCACTTACCACATATAGCGTGCCTCAACGTATAAAGTTCCTTGGGGAGCTTACAGTAGTTCGAGAACCAAAAAGTCATATGTCACGTAAGATAGATAGTATCAACTAAAAATTTTGGTCTACCTTTTTCGACTCTATTCCAAGGTAATAAGGCGTTGTAGACTTTAAGCTGACTGTACACGTGTTCTTGTTAGAATATTATTCATGAATTTGTAACGAAAGGTATGCATAAATGAATCTCTCCCACAATATTTAATTTAAAAAAAATTGTCCAATACATTGATAGAAGACGATGTTTATACAAAAATTGTACATTATATTATATGCATCAGGCACTGGTTTCACCGCGAGCTACTAAGCTATGAACTATGGACTAGAGACACGGGAGTGCGTATCTTTTGTTCGTGTTTACAGCCGATAGTTCATAGCTTCATCATCATCATCATCATATCAGCCGAAAGACGTCCACTGCTGAACATAGGCCTCCCCCAAAGATTGCCACAATGACCGGTCCTGCGCCACCCGCATCCAGCGGACTCCTGCGACCTTCACCAGGTCATCGGTCCACCTTGTGTTTCATTACACTTGCGGACAAAAAAAATAGTTTTAAGACAAAATATTATTATATGACGTACTGACATTTCTATTACTCCCTAGGCAATATCACTTTTCTATTACTCCCGCTACGCATGCAAGCAATGGTGCGCTTAGACAGCAAGTGTGATGAAAATGTAATTTACATGGATTTACCCAGCTAATATTCAGAAGTAAACAATATAAAAATACGACGTTCTGTCACTAGGATAGCATCGTACTGAGGACGGTTGAATACGAATCACGCATTACGTACGATCGACACACTTCAAGTAAAAACTACTTACTTAGACTCAACCCAATGAGGTCAACTTGAGTAGATTTGAAACTTATTGGACTTAAAGTACTGTGTATTGCGGATTGCGAGTACTGATTACTTATTGTTTTTCCTTCGTATTACATCTAATCATATAGGTACCTAAAATATAAATTCAAATACAAAATTTTGCCTTGCCCGAAACTGTGTTTCCGCATGTGTACAATCTGAATATCTTCAAGGCAAGAGTAAATATGAATCTCATAGGTAAACGTGCTCCACCGTAGACTGCATCATCACTTACCAGCAGGTATGATCGTGGTCAAACGTCTACCTATTATGAATAAAAAAAAACAAATTAATTTGAATTAAAAGTACCTAACATTTGTTCCACAAAAATAAGAAAAATGTATGCACCATCATTTTAGATATAAATAGCCTTTAGATATAAGTATGTAACAAACTCACTATGAATTCTTTCTCTGAAATAAAGATTATTGTATTATACAGGGTGAAACGGAACGACGATCCTTTCTGCAACCGACCGAGTAGCGGTAAGGATGAACTTTTCGATGAACTTTTAGTATGGGACCAACATCGAAAACGTACAGTCATGTTAAATTGAATTTTCCATTTTTTTATACCACGTCGGTGGCCAACAAGCATACGGCCCGCCTGATGGAAAGCAGTCACCGTAGCCTATGTCACCGTTCCATACTATTGAACTCTAACTAATCACTCATTTTGTATGAGGGGTCAACGTTTTTAAAGATATTTCGACGTTGGTGTTACTATACTGAAAGTTCATCGTAATGGTCGGTGGACTCGATAGTTAGCGACAAGGATCGTCATTCCGTTCCACCCTGTATGATAGGAGAGTCAGAGGCATATGTCCAGAAGTGTTTAAAACGCGCTGATGATGATGAATACTTTTTTACAAGATTGTACTGTTTTACTAACTTCAGCTAAGAGACTCAAAGGCTCTCAGTGCTTAATAACTTGTAATCGCAAGTCAGCGTGAATCCGATCTATTTCTGAAGAAGATCAAAGGAAACTTGCCATCTATTATAGGAGATAAGATGTATCTTCGTATAATTTCCTTGTAACTTGCCGCAGGGCTGCCTACTTGGGAAGGGCAAATCGGACATTTATTAATAACTTCTTTTGTGACAAATGTTTTGATCAGAATGACTATTGTTGTATGACAGCTTCTGTTATAGTTGGTGACCCTGCCTACGAAGCTGGAGGTTCTAGGTTCAAATCCAAGCGAGGGCATTATTTGTCAGTTGGTCGTGGCTCTGTAAATCCCTAAAGATGTCGTACTCAAAAGTGACTGACTTAAAAGTGATAATACCTTTAAAAAAGGTTTATGGGATACCGTGGGACTACGGTAAGCTCAGTTAAGGCTTGTGTTGTGGGTACCAGGCGACGAAATATTATTATAAATAATAGATAGAAACCTGTGGGCTAAGATAACCACACGTTGGGTGCCACAACTTGTAAGGCGTCGCGGTAGACCGCGCCAGAGATGGCGTGACGAGCTTGAAGCCTTTGACAAGGACTGGTGGGAGACTTCAGGGGATAGGGATACGTGGAAGAGTTTGAGGGAGGCCTTTGCCCTGCAGTGGGACAGTATAGGCTCGTAATAAAAATAAAGATAGAAACGTATAGATACTTAAATATATAGACAGCCATGACCAAGGAACAAATATTAGTGATAAATGAATACACAAGTAATGCCTTCGCCGGGAATCGAACCCGGAATCTCCAGATTCGAATTCAGGGTCACATCCAACTACGGCACCGGTACCCTGGTAACCGGACAAACAAATACAACAGATACAAAATTACACCACGCAGATCAAGAAAGCTACCACGATCTACTAATGCTATGCAGTTTTGGACCCAATCTGATTCGCGATTTGTCAGTTCCATACAATAAGGGTGCACTGAGGTGGAGAGGAGCGGAGATGTGCAAGATTGGCCATTGAGACCGCATGACAGTGTTTCAAATTTTGAATTTGAAGAATGTAATTGGTCAATTTTGCACATCTCCGCTCCTCTCCGCCTCAGTGGAGCCGCACCCTAACTGTCAAAAACTGACAAGCTCAACCTAAACTGAATGACATTTAAGGGATTATGTCCAGAGCTTGCATTTTTTTTTATGTGACGAAAGTAGACAACTGAGCTCCCAGCCCACCTGATGGAAACAGGAACTGAGGCCCATGGACATGTTGCCTAAAAAATCGTCTATGCGCTGCCCTGAGGAAAAGTCGACCTCAGTAGGCAGCGCATAGACTAGATTGCCTCTATGCCAGTAATCATACCGGCTATCTTACCCCCAAACCGGAACACAGTACTAACTATTTAGCGGCTGGAACATGGGTAAGACGCACTGAAAAAAATATTTACCAAAGTGACTCAGGTTGGCTATATTACGAGGAAACTTTGATATATGTAACAAATCCTTGCTATCAAATTTACGAAACTAAAAAGGTTGAAGTAGATACCAGAGTTCTGGTTAAATTAACAAAGAACAATGTACATTTTACCAAACAACTGGTGTAATCAACAAAAAACTGGTGTAACCAACAAATTAATTTAGTAGAATGCAGACATAAAAAGTTTGGTAAAATAAAAAAAAAATTGTGATAGGATCCAATCAACCTTAATTTCTGGTTAAAATTATTCAAGATCTGATAAATCCAACTTAGCATTTTTTTCAGTGCGGAGGTAGCTATCTAGGTGGACTCTAAATTTGAATGGGACTAAGGCTGCGTCTTATCAAACTTTTATTTGAAGAATAACACTTACTCTCGGATTACTACATTACTGAGTAATTATTCGAACAAAAGTTTGGTCAAATCGACCCTAATGTTTTCATCATAAAAACAAAACCAGACCTTTGTCTTATTTATCAGACTTTGGCGAGGAAAACTGGACATGGATTATCTGATATATCAGACTACGATGGTTAAAGGGTTTTTCTCAAACATGCAATGAAATGTTGTCATTATGTTCGTCATAATAGGCTTTAAAGTACGAGTATGACGTTGCAGGCGGATAACCTCGAGATAATAGTAAAGGATTTTAAAACATGGCGTCGGTTTTCAGGAACAGGCTAAACAGCTAAATTCCGTTTTTTTGATTGTCGTATTTTTTATTTCTTTGCATATGTTTGAGAAAAACACTATACATGCCTCGCCGTGAAATGGGCTTATCGGCTTCGTATCACTGTCCAATCCGTCCATACCTACTCAGCCGGTAAGCCCATCTTTCCCGGCGTCTGCAGTAATGTACTCCTCGTGAGGCCCTATGTCATATATATATTATATTACATAACATTTTGACTTTATAGATATAGTGTCAAAGTTAAAATTCGGTTGAAGTAAGTGACGTCACCAGGCCTCAGGAGGTTAAAATCATATATTTATCTGTATTAGCTGTGTGAGCCTTACTCTATTGTATAATTATAATGTAGTAATTAAGTCCCTACCTACGATATAATCCGTTACTATGGTCTCTCTAAGCTGTTGCTCGTGCCAGTAAACTTATTTATATCTGTTGCGTAATATTTTTGATAACCGTTTGTTTGCAGTAATTATTAAAGACAGCGCCACAAAGTAAGTAAGAGGAGTCGACCAAGGGATTGAAGTGTCACCGACCATTCTTTGATAGAAGATTGATGATGGGCAGCAGCGTCATCATAGTAGAAGTGGACACATTCTTTCGATCGCTAATCTGCTTGCTCAGCGTAGCGATTATGAGCATTTGCCCCTCAGGTGTGACCCATCATATAAAGCCGACATAACTGTCAAAAAAAACACGATTTTATGAATTTTCTGCTATTGGAAATCTAGCAGAACGTAACGATAGCAACAAGTGTCAAAAAAAATGTTTTAAGTTTTATTTTATTTAGTGTTGTTATTGTTGCTATACTTTGTAGGTTAATTAAATAAAAATCCTAAGAAAACAATTATTAGTTATAAGTACAAAGAGATATCCTCGCCGGAACTCGAATTAGGAACCTACAGCTGGCACGGTCATTTTCAACTAGGCTACAGAGAGTACGAAGGAAAACTAAAGGAAAAGGAAAACCGAGTGTATTTTATAAGGACCGGATAATCTTTGGGTTTGCTTATCTAACTACCTCAAATGGAACTAGTAAAGAACTCGACAGAAAAAAAGATAAGGTGGCAACCCTAGGAACCTGTTTTATGTGCAACCTGTTTTATGTGGACGTTTGGCAGCATCCTTATTACATGAAAATCAATACGTAACGTGAAAGCTGCAAAAAAGGTTTTTGTTCTTCCATGTAATTAAGGGAAATAATAAGCGTGTCGGCAGCATCTGAGAGATCAAGTGAAGGGTCCACGGAAAGAACATGTCTAGTCAATTCAAATTACAGAAGGAAAACCACCTTACTTTTAACAGAATAAGGTGTGAATTTGCCGTGATTTTTTTAAGCACTGGACATGTTTTTTCCGTGGGCTCAAGTATTTTGTTATCAGTATCTATTCGGTTTCTTTACTATTTCCCATGCATTTATGTATATAGGTCAAAATTATTTTCGTTATCTTGTTTCATACCACTCTGTCACGCTTTTAGTTGCTGTTTCGTCTCAGTATATAAAAAAATCCGGTGCAATTCCATTTCATTTTCACGCTAGATTTTAATCCATACATCAAAAATTGGAAACAAAACACCATCTAAAGGTGCGTTCAAACTAAAAGAGCATTCGCTGTTCTAACCTCCCACTCTACGAAATTCTATCGGTACACAAAACGTGATTGGTTGATTTCGTAGAACGGGCGCTAGAACAACGAATGCTCTTTTGGTTTAAACGCACCTTCATACAAAAATCATAACTGTGTCACGTTTTTAGGGACACAAAATAAGACACCGAAAAGAATTTTGACCCATATTTGCCGTATCGTGGGCAAAACCCCCATATCTCCTTTCCCCCTTGGATCGGCGCCTGGGCCAAAACAGGCTGGTAGAGCATAGACTAACTTATACATATTTAATATTTTCTTCGGTTACCGCGAGGATTACTCATGAAATAAAACTATGAAAACGGATAAACTCGAACCGGCGTAGATGATTTATTTATTTTGTCTCTTGTCTTCATTCTGAAAATACTTGTAATGAATAACTAGCTAGCATATATTTATTTTCAAAACTACAATTTATGTACATAGATTAAATCTAACTAATCTACTTAACCTAACCTATATCTAAGATTGGCCCTTGTGGCATCGTACCGAGGATGCTGGCGGCATTTCCTCGCTGTATCGCAATACTGATGCGTTGTGCGAGGAAATCGCCAGCTCTTCGGTCTTTAGTTACATCAACCAGACGTTTCGCGATCTCAGCAAAAAATTTGCGTGCGCTGGGGCCCCAAGAACCTAAAGTTTCTACGCCAAACGGTACAAAATCGTACTCTTTGCCGAGGCCCTTATATTTATTAGTTAACTAACTAGCTTAATTTGCAAATTTAGTATGTACATTCACCCTTAAAATTTATTGTCTGTGGTTTAGTATATTTTTCTTTGGTGGGTAGTGTATCTTTCTTATTTTGATGGAGGTAAATCTATCAAATTTCCTCCATTGTCAGTCATCCGCAGACTACGAACCCTGTAAACTGTTCGAAACGTCGGAATGAAGTTAAAATTAGTTAATATACGCGAGTTTATCCGTTTTCATAGTTTTATTTTATACATATTTATTTTATTTATGGTTAGAGCTAAAACGTTCCAGCCAGGTAATCTAAAGGAATAACTCGCAGTCTTGAAAATTTTGCTGAGTTTCAGAAGTTTCAGCACTTAATCTTCAATTATGCCTTCTTAAACGATAAGGATCAGTACGCTGAGGAAATTTGTAGGGCACTTGATAAAATTTTACGTAACGCTTAGAGCCCCAGTGCCCATTTTCAGGTAATACTTTTTTGAGAAAGTTTCGACGAAGTAGACGAAACGAGCCGATTATGTTCGGAATACTTTCATTTTAGAGTATTCTATAAGCACACTATTTAAGTATTTTTCATATCCTTGGATCAAATGTTTGAGGAGGGCGAACACCATTTTTTTTTATTCTGGAGTAGTTATCTCCAAAATATTGAATTAGCAAAAAACTTTCTTTTGAAACCCTTATTATTTTAAAAAGACCTCAACAATCACACAATAAGATTACAGCAATATATATATGGATATAATTAGTTTACTTTAGATTTCAATAACATTGCTTTTGTCTCCTTTTGCACCTTTTTATTCGTTTTCTGTTTGGCCTTATGGTTGACTGGTAGAGAATGCCATTAGGCATTAAGTCCGCCATTTGTACATTTTTTTTTGTATTTTGTGCAATAAAGCTTAAATAAATAAATAAATAAATATAAAAAAATAACCCCAATTTACTACTAGGCCATGTGGTGACGGCAGTAATAATACATTTGTCACCACCCAACTCCTCCTGCGGGTGTCGTAAGAGTCGACGACGGGATTGAAGTGTCACTGACCACTATTTTATAAAAGATTGACGATGGGCAGCAGCGTCATCATAGTGGACACATTACTGCGACCGCCAATCCACTTGCCCAGCGTGGCGATTATGGGCATTTACCTCCTAATGCGTTTATACGCATAGTTAATTGGTGAGGCCTACGTCCAGCAGTCAGATTATCATAGGCTACTAGGGAAAAAAAAATCCATTTTATTCTACCACTTTGTCGACGTGATAAATATGTATACCTACCTGTACCAAATTGCAAATTTCTAGTACTAACGGCCACTGAACTAAGCTGCAGGCAGACAGACAGAATGAAATTGAAAGTTGGTAGTGATAGTGACCCTGCCTACGAAGCTGGAGGTTCCGGGTTCAAATCCTGGCGAGGGCATTATTTGTGTATTTATTTCTCACAAATATTTGTTCCTTAGTCGTGGCTGTGTATGTATTTAAGTATCTATATGTATGTATCTATTATATATATCGTCGCCTGGTATCCACATCACAAGCCTTAATTGAGCTTACTGTGGGACTAGGTCGATTTGTGTAAGATGTCCCAAGATTTATTTATTATTATAAGGGATCCTAGTTTACTACGGAACACGAATAAAAGGGCGTCCATCATCGTAAGCCTTCTGATCTTTCTCTGAGCGCACAAAAACGTAGTTTGTCATTTTAAAACGACAAGATTAATTATCTATAGAGACTACAGACAGCCTTCCTTTTCCTAATACTAAAATAATAATCCTTTCAAGCAGTAAGGGTGCGGCTCCACTGACGCGGAGCGGAGCGGAGCTGTGGGAGCTCAGCCAATGAGAACGCATCACAGTGTTTCGAATTTTGAATTTGAAGAATGTAATTGGTCAATTAAAAATGAGACCATCCGCAGCAGAACCAAAGTAACCGAAATAGCTCTCCGAATCGCTAAACTGAAGTGGCAGTGGGCGGGACACATTGTGCGTAGAACCGATGGCCGTTGGGGCGGGAAGGTTCTTGAGTGGCGGCCACGTACCGGAAGGCGTAGCGTGGGTAGGCCCCCCACAAGGTGGACTGATGACCTGGTGAAGGTCGCAGGAGTCCGCTGGATGCGGGTGGCGCAGGACCGGTCATTGTGGCAAGGAGGCCTATGTTCAGCAGTGGACGTCTTTCGGCTGATATGATGATGATGATGATGAATTGGTAAATTTTGCACGGCTCCGCGTCAGTGAAGCCGCACCCTAAAGCCTATGGCAGTTTGTTTAAAGGACCCTTTTCCAAGGAATATTATTAATAAAGTTTACTCAACTTAACAGCGAACTTAGTTTTTCAATGTATCACGCAAAAGTCTTAAGTATGCGTTTACCCAACTAGGCCTCCGTGGATTATAAGCTTAGAGGGAACTTTTGAATGCCTTCAAAGTTTAAATACAAACTTGAGGATATAGAATGTTCCATATATGCCGACTTAATACACTGTTAGCATAGATATTCCATTTTTTGATAGAAGATCGATGATGGGCAGCAGCGTCATCATTGTGGACACAGGACTGTGATTGCCAATCCGCTTGCCCAGTGTGGCGATTATGGGCATTTGCCAAAATAGTTTTTGATGCCTAAATTGCAATTGTGTACGAATTCTCTTTTAATACTCAAATTACCTTAGAAAATATAACATTGCTTATTAATTTAGAAACCATACAATATATTCTGCACTACACTATCATCATTGCAGCGAAATTTTCACGATAACTGTATTTATGCTAATGTTTGAAAAAATACCATGTACCTCAAATAACTGCGTTACTTTTTTTTATACCTTTTATTTTGTTAGAAAAAAAAACTGTTGCTGGCAGAGTATCTGCTTTCGTTTATCAAAGAGACACATTCGGAGTAAGCATATTAAAAATAAAAATTGCTGTTTTTTTTACTTCATAAAAATATGCTAATATCTTTGGGTGAAGATGGTAATGATGGTGATGGTTGTTGTTTTTACGTAGTGGTAATAACAACAAAATGACTCCTGCTAAATCAATGAAATTACAGATAAATATAGAATTTTATGACATGATATATTACATTAAAATGTTCTATTATTTTAGCAAAATGGTGTAATTTTTTCATCAGTTTCCTAATTTTTTCTGCGTCATAACTCGATTTTTAATGAGAGAAGGGACAAGTTTTTAGTTTTTAAAAAGTATTTTGGCCTATTGCGTCCATACGTAGTTACAGGCAAGAGAGGTATTTGTCTAGCAATGGACTGATATATGCTGATATGATGATGATGAGTGTGTACCGGAAGCAATTTGCCAACAGCGCTTCCGTTCATCGAATTCGGTGAACTAAATTATACCAAATTTCAAAAGGGAATATTGAAACTGGCATATTGTACACTCTCATGTGTTTGTGTAGTTAGTTACAAACATGTGAAGTTAATAAATAACTTGTAAATTAGTTTGTTAGCGCCGGAAGACTGCCGTACGCAAGACGTGAAATTACACAGGGTGTAAGTCTAACACGGGCGAAGCTCTTAACGGGTGTTAGTTTACGACATAATAATTAAGTACATTCAAATAACTTTTACTTAAAATTAGAGCAACAAAATGTTCCATACAAAATAATTCGGCGCGCAATGAAGAGCAACATACGCGAGTTAAACACTCGTTGACAGCTAATTTCAAAAGCAGATGACATAACTGACATATCAACAATAACAAATGTTCGTACCTACATTGCTGCTTCGATAATCTTAAAAAAAATCTGTGGTGTCATAGGTATTTAAGAGTAACTTTAAAAAAACCTTGTAATCCCTGATTACACTAATGAATCCTATGCCTGGTTTAATTGATCGCCCATATTAGATTTACACACTGTTTATTGTTTTAAAGTAGGTACTTCCTTTGTTTCACAGTTGAAGACCGAGAAACGTAGCATAATATTTCTCATATTACCCCAAATTCAAACAATTTCAACTATTCTAAGGTTAACTAAAAGAGTTTCCTTCAAGGGAAGTTTGCTTTGTAATTAGTTCGATGTTTACCTAAGCCTTTTCTATACCGGAAGGATTTGCAAGGGGAAGTGACAATGGGAAAACCATATTGAATGCAGAATCAAACAGTGCTCGAGTGGCCGTGGGCTCCACTGGCAACTCTGCGTAGGATGACCACTACGATGGACAGACGACCTTATGAAGATCGCCGGGAGTCGCTGGATGCAGATTGCTTTCAACCAGTACGTCTGTGGCCGGTTTAATAGATGAAAAGATGACGAAAAGATTCATTTTCTTAGAAAGTCACTTTCGGGATAGGTCATGTTCGGAAGATGTCACTTTCTGAGTACGCCACTTTCTGATAGCGTCACCTTCGGAGTACGCCACTTTCTGAATTTGTCACATTCGAACTTAGTCACTTTTTGAGTTTGTCACATTCTGACTTCGTCACTTTTTGCATTTTGTGGCTGTTCTGTATATTTTCGCAAGTTGGCCTCTAAGAAGATATGGATACTGGACAGGTTTGGGATCGATTGGCATTATAAAAACATAAAAAAAATATTAAAAGCGTTTCAGGCGTCTACAGGTTACAGAAACCGCACATTATTAAACCTTTATAACCAAAAAAAAACCTAGAAAAGCCACAATCGAAAATAACCTTCCTCATACAATTAGGACAATGTTTATTAAAAAAAAAATTTAATGCCTATCGATCCCATACCTGACCAGTATCCATACCTTCTTAGAGGCCAACTTGCGGAAATGTACAGAACAGCCACAAAATGCAAAAAATGACGAAGTCAGAATGAGACAAACTCAGAAAGTGACTATGTAAGAACGTGACAAATTCAGAAAGTGACGTACTCCGAAGGTGACGCTCTCAAAAAGTGACGTACACAGAAAGTGACATCTTCAGAACATGACCTATCCCGAAACTGACTTTCTAAGAAAATGACCTACTCCGCCTAAAGGGACGAAAATACTAATATTATGTACTCCACTATTATTGTAATGTTCAAATAATTAAAAAAATACCTCGTACGGACGATTTTTCATTGGAATCAAGGTTTAATAGGCTACTTGACTCATATCAAATTTAGTGCAAAAAATTATTATTTTCTTTGTGTTTGATGGGTACATATTTTTCGTTGAAAAATTTGTTTTATTGTTTTTAATTTCGTACTCTGAAAACGGTGTCGGCCATGATGTGACGTCATAGGATCTTAAACTAACTTCATGTCGAATCTTATACGAGTGAAATTCGCCATGGACATGTAGGCATGTAGCTTTGCTGTGACATTGCCATAACATAAGTGACATGTCAAATGTTTGTTTTCGGTTTGAGTGACGTCACACCACAGATAATCTAAGCATTAACATGGCTAGTATCGTTTTCGCGCGGTTACGAAAGTTTAAATTTTAAGTTATAATTTTCCGGTTTTCTAGGTCGTGAAAAAATATATTTATATATTATTTTTTTTCCGTTAAGCAGATATTGATTAATAATATACGACAAACTTTAAAAATGGATCAAGTAGCCTATTGTATAATTGAGTATCTAGGTACATTGCTGGGTCAGCCTCCGTAGCCTAGTTGGTAGTGACTCTGCCTACGAAGCTTGAGGTTCCGGGTTCGAATCCCGGCGAGGGCATTATTTGTGTATTTATTTATCACAAATATTTGTTCCTTGGTCATGTCTACCTATTATATTATACGTCGTCGCTTGGTACCCACATCACAAGCCTTAATTGAGCTTACCGTGGGACTACGTCGATTTGTGTAAGATGTCCAAAGATATTTATTTATTATTATTATTGCTTCTTGATTTCACAGAAGGATTAGATGGTTACACATTTTAAAGTCGCAACTAGAATTGTTTTTATGACAGGAGTGGATAAAAATAGAGGGCTTTAGGATAATTCACGTACCTTTCTTTATTTTTGCATAAGTACTTGCAAGAAAAGAGAGGAATTTCATACAAAGGAATAAAACATAATTCATAACAAAATTTATGCCGCAGCCACGACATTGGTCTAAGGCACTGGTCTCACCGCGAGCTACTAAGCTATGAACTATTGGCTATAAACACGACAAAAGATACTTAACAAAGTTGTAAAACTTAAAAGAACAAAAGATAGGTTTAATCCAAACCCTGAGATATTTGTTGGCGGAAATGTATGGAGCGGGTCAAAATTATTTTCGTTGTCTTGTTTCATACCACTCTGTCACGCTTCTAGTTGCTTTCTCGACTGAGAATATAAAAAAATCCGGTGAACTTGTATTTCTTGTTCCAACTAGATTTTAATTCGCACATCAAAAATGAGAAACAAAACATCATCTCATACAAAGATCACCACTGCGCACGTTTTTTAGAGACAAAAAATAAGACAACGAAAATAATTTAGACCCGAGCATCTGATTTTTTTCTCGAATTGGATGTCGGTTCCATAGTAAAAAGTCATGAATATGACCTCAGATTTAACCCTCTTTAATTTTAACGGTGAACAAAAATCCATCCTGCAGAACATCCATTAAATTTGGCGCGTAAATCCGAGAGGGTTGGCCCTCGCTTTGACAAAAAATTCTTGTGACATTACAAAGGTTTTCTAGTCTCCTCGTGACTTGTAAGTCTAGTCTAGTGTACTTCCCATTTTTCATCGAGGCAACCCTAATCCTCACCTCTCGATACTGTCCCTATATTCCTAAGACACTATAGTTGGTGACACGTTAAAACCAAGCTATCGTGACCTGAGTAATCTTTAAAATATCATATCTTTAGCTTTTTGGGCTACTGCTGGACTATCTATCGTATTTACTATGCATATGGACGCAATAGGAGGTCATCATCATCAGCCTATGATAGTCCACTGCTGGACGTAGGCCTCTCCTAATAACTATGCGTATAAGAAGGTAAATACCCATAATCGCCACGCTGGGAAAGCGGATTGGCGATCGCAGTAATGTGTCCACTATGATGACGCTGCTGCCCATCATCAATCGTTTATCAAATAATGGTCAGTGACACTTCAATCCCTTAGTCGACTCTTACGACACCCGCAGGAGGAGTTGGGGTGGTGACAAATGTATTCTTATTGCCGTTACCACTCGGCAATAGGAGGTAAAAACACATAATAGCTACGCTGGGCAAGCGGGTTGGCAATCGTAGTAGTGTGTCTACTATGATGAATATGATAATGCTGCTTACTCATCATCAATCTCCAATGAATGGTCTGTGAAACTTCGATTCCTTGACTCTTAAGTACGACACCCTGACAGTTCAATTCATTAGTTGACTCTTAAGTACATTTAAGTAATCTTAACCACTCACGAGAAGAATTGGGTTGGTGACAAACACATTTAAATTAATTTACAAATGTTTTTAATTTCCACATCACATGGTTGGTAATATTTTCATCTTTAAAGTTACATGTGAACTAACTTGAAAAATGAAATGAAGATTATGAAGTATAGTTTAAGCAGACCTGTAACTGGTTATTCCGATTTTTCAAACACACTTGGCTATCAGAATAACAGTCGTTTTCACACCCTTATCAACGTCACCCATGTCCGACCAGCCAAGCCAAAATACACCTACCGACCCACGAATTATCTTACATTTTCAAAAAAATATAAAATCCGACAAACCAAGCAAAATTACACCTAGCGACTCACGAAATATCCCGCATTTTGAAAAAGTATGCGATTTCGTCGATTCCCAGTTCGCAATTCCGTTGCGATATGTTTCGAGGATTGACATTATCTTCATTAGAGTATCGTGGCTTTAAATGGATGTGACGTAGCAAAAAGCTTTGAGTTCAAAAGTGGATTCAGCGGTAGATAAAAGATAGTGATACTGAAAGAGAACTGTCAAATTGACAGCTTATAAGTCTTATAACGTTATCGATTCACGTTTTGGGCGAACCGTTTAAAAGTTGGAGTTGAGATCTTTGGGATATTAAAGAAATATTTTATGATTTCTGAGTGAAATAAACTTATGGACAGATGAAAAGATGGATATGACGGCCATTTTAGTAACCGAAAATCCAGAACTAAAATTTTCAAAATTATTTTCGTTGTCTTGTTCACTTTTTCACGCTTCTAGTTGCTGTCTCGACTCAGTACATAAAAAAAACCGGTGCACTTGTATTTATTTTTCAAGCTAGATTTTAATCCATACATCAAATATTGGAAACAAAACAACGTCTCATACAGTCATACAAAAATCACAACTATGTTATTTTTCAGGGACACAATATAAGACAACGAAAAGTATTTTGACCCAAATATAACCTTACAAAATTTCCTAAATTGTACTGGGCAGGTGTCCCAAACTTATTTATATAGCACCATCTAACATTCATCACCATAGCTCATTAGTATTTTCTATTTAAATTTCAATGGATTCTATATGCCTGTTGCGACCGATTCACGGATATGTAGTTTATTGTTGTGTCAAAGAATGAGTTGCAGCAGGTGTACAACAAAGTTTTAAAAAAAAGGTTTACAACACAGCAAATTTCTCCAAAGGGTGTCTACTTGTTGGATCTATATCTCAATGCAATCTTATAAAAAAACTGGTATTAGTAGGACCGTGAAACAATAGGATAGAATCGTTTAGTATTCATAAAGGAATATTCAATCAAACATGGAGTTTGGGTTGTTCCAATATTAGTTTCGTTTGAAAGGTTCTTTCATTTCCTAAAGCGCCATTGAGTTCTATAGTTTTATTTCCATTTTTGGCTATTGTACGCGTGTATACGCGAGTTAAAATATATTGAAATTACAATCCATTGTACATTCTGTTTGATATATTAAAATGCCCTATGATTGTAGAGAAAGGTATTTTGTAGCGTGTTAAATGTTGTGCCAAATTATTCATGAAATGGTTGATATTTATTTCCCAACCAACCATTTCAATTAAAATCAAAAGCTTTCACTTTCAGTTTGTTTCGAACAAGATCTAGACATAATCACGTCCACTTACATGTTTTTTTAATGATGTTTCTAAAATTCCCCTAATAGGATTTTTTTTTAAAGATAGTTGATGTGTGCCTTTACAGATATTTATATGCGAGGAAATGCTGTCTGCACGTTTTCAAAATTATAAAATGAAGCTTTTTATAACGTTTATATTTCATATCCGTTTTTAACACAAATTATAACATTAAATCGGCAACCATCTATAAGCTACAATATTTATTGCTATCGTGGAAAGTGTATCCTTTCTGATGCAGGTATTCTAACTGCCAATTATTTTCTAATAAACCTCCGACAGTATTTTAAAATTCATCATCACATAAATACCTATATTATAAAACGTTACTTACCTTTAATCATTAATCCTTTATTTTACCGGAACTGGATAATGCTAGAGTGACACGAACGTCCAATTGTGGCGTTAGATAAAATTCCCCTCTTTTGGCCAAAAAATAAATTGACGACTTTTCCCCAAATAAATCTAGTGTAACTGAGTAATGGCGGGTTGGAAATTATAAAACGATCCGAGCTTTCAAGAAGGATTTATTGCTATCGCTGGATTTGTTCGTATCGAAAGCGAGCCACGGTTACGTGGAGCCAGCATTATTCATTGTGTATGACATTACAATACATATCTACGTATATCTATAAAATATAATACTCTTACAAAAAAATACGTTTCTTTCCAAACGACTCGTTTTGTTCAGATTCTTTCGGAAAAAAGAAGGCAATTTTCCACTTTAATTTTGAACTCAAACCAGTGTGAATTAGGTTTAACGCGATGTCATCGAGGGTTTTCTCGGAAACGTATGCCACTAGTTGGCGCCACTTAGCCGTAAGGTCCCGCTAAGAAACACAATTATATAGGTACTAACTAGAAGGTATTTTTATAAGTATAATTTAATTAACTCATACAAAACATTTAAACTAGAGATGGGCCGACTAGTCGCTGACTAGTCGGGAACGCCGACTATTCGGCACCATTACACCTACCGACAGTCGGCAAAAATTGCCGAATTTTGGGCACCATAATTCCTACGAAATCTTAGTATAACAAATGCCCGAGATCTTGATTTATTAGTTTTATTACGAAAATAACTATTTGTTTTCTGAATACTTCGATCGAAATACGCCGGTACACAAAAACGTAAACAAAACTTGTCACAAAATGAACGCATGGCACATGGAGCATCGGGCGAAGCGAATCGAACATTTCCGATTGCACCCGAAACATAGCCGAATGACCATGATCGGCATTGCCGACTAATCGGCAATTTGAGCACCGCCTAGTCGGCTAGTCGGCAAAACCTCTAGTCGGCCCATCTCTAATTAAATTTAAACACTAAACTATAGGCACTCTGAGAATTTAGACTAGTTTTTGGACCTGACGCCTCAGTGCTGCCGCCCTGGTGAACGTCATTTCAGAAAACCCTCATTGAAAGAGATAGAAGGACTGACAGTGACAATGATTATTTCTTCAAATACTTACCCGAAAAAACAGGAAAAACCAAAAGTTTCATAAACCCCCGACAAATAAAGTTTCATAATTTTTTCATCGCTAATTATTTCCCACCCTGTTTACTTTTTTCCGTCAAATTTACACTTTTATAGATCACTTAATAGTGGGTTGCCTGAGAAGACATCTCGCTTACCGTTTACCATAGCTTAGCCGTAGTAAGAAGACGGCTAAGATACGAAAAAATGCCAGCTCGGTTAATGATTACTCAATTTAACGTTGTGTTGGCAACAATGAGATTCTCCGTCTTTCCGACGGTTTGGAAAATTACAGAATGATTAGGTTGTCCGTTGGAATAATGAATGGACTTTACAATAATTGGCTATCATTATAAAAGAGAGCCGTGTGGTGAAGGCAGTACGAATACATTTGTCACCACCCCAACTCCTCCTGCGGGTGTCGTAAGAGTCGACTAAGGGATTGAAGTCTCACTAACCATTATTTGATAAAACATTGATGAAGGGCAGCAGCGTCATCATCGTGCACACATTACTGCGATCGCCGATCCGCTTGCCCAGCGTGGTGATTATGGGCATTTACCTCCTAATGCGTCTATACGCATAGTTAATAGGAGAGGCCTACGTCCAGCAGTGGACTATCATAGGCTGATGATGATGATGATGATGATAAAAACGATTTATTAATAGTACATTGTGCATCAAGGGAGGTAAGTATGGAATTACCAACGAGAGTGTTAGAAGTCGTAGTCTTTTATGACTCGAGTTAGTAATCCGCTTACCGACCGTGATGCATACAATGTTTTTCATCACACTTTCCAACAAAAAATAAGTTTTAAGACATCATAATTATTAAATGACTTACTGACATCTCTATTACTCCCTAGGGGATTTCACTTTTTTATTACTACCGCTACGCACGTAAGCAATGGCGCGGTTAGACAGCAAGTGTGATGAAAAATTTATATTTGGAGTATAGCCTTATACGGAAGCGAGACGTGAACTTTAACTCAGCGTGATAGAGAGAGATTAAATACTTTCAAAATGTGGACATGGAGAAGGATGAAAGGTATAAGCTGGAAAGAAAAAAGAGTAACGAAAAGGTGTTGAATTTAGTAGGTGAGACAAGAAGCTTGTTGAAAACGATAGAGAACAGAAGAGGAAACATGTTGGGGCACCTGATACGTCATGACGACTTTATAAAGACCAACATTGAAGGCAAAGTTGAAAAAAGAAGAGATAGAGGAAGGCCAAGACGTGCATTTTTAGATCAAGCCAAAGATAAAGTTAAAGTAGTAGCGTATCAGGAGCTCAAAACAGTAGCAGAGACAAGGACAGAGTGGCGAGAACTCCACCGATAAGAGCAAAGCTCTTAAATTTGTGATGATGATGATGATGATAAAAGAGTCTTGTGGTGACGGCAGTAAGAATACATTTTGTCAGCCTCCGTGGCCTAGTTGGTAGTGACCCTGCCTACGAAGCTGGAGGTTCCGGGTTCGAATCCCGGCGAGGGCATTATTTGTGTACTCGTATTTATTTTTCACAGATATTTGTTCCTTGGTCATGGCTGTCTATGTATTTAAGTATCTATATGTATCTATCTATTGTATATATCGTCGCTTGGTACCCACATCACAAGCCTTAATTGAGCTTACCGTGGGACTAGGTCGATTTGTGTCAGATGTCTCAAGATATTTATTTATTATTATTTATTACATTTTATCACCATTCTAACTCTTCCCGCTTATGTCGTAACAGTCGACTAAGGGATTGAAGTGTCACTGACCATTTTTGATAGGAGATTGATGATGGGCAGCAGCTTCATCATTAAATTTGTCTTTGAGTTTGACAGTATGCCTATCATGAGCCGCGTTTAATAACGTGTTAATATGCGGAGTTACTTTCTATCTACCCCACTTGTGAGTATAGTTACCTAAATCATTTCTAAAAATTTAGGATGACTCAAACTCAAAAACCTGAGTTACAAAGAACCAGATGAGTTATATTGCCCCAGTACTTCAATTTTATCATTTTTATTACAATACTTCCTTCTGTAACGTAATGTTGTATGGAAATCCATTACTGCTGAGCTCTCATGGGCATTGTGACTAGGGCTGCCAACCAAAAATCACAGACATGCGGTACATTCGCGAATAAATTGCGGGACTTGGCTACAAAATGCGGGACACAAGCACGAAAGTGTATTAAATGATAAAAACCGGCCAAGTGCGAGTCAAACTCGTACACAAAGGGTTCCATAACACCAAATATAAAAAAAATTACAAACTACCGGTTTTTCTGTAAAGTACTAGATACGTAAGGAACTATTTTCTGTAATTATTGCCAAATTTAAGTAAGTACTGTAGTTTCGGAGAATAGGGGGGTTCTTTCCGCCTATTATTTAAATAACTTCAATGTTATTTGCATGTCTCAAATAATAAAATAAAAAATGAAAATCGTCTCATTAAGACACCTTTTTTATTTCACAATTTTCTAAAGCAGTCCTGATATTTGAAATTCATTCATTAACGTTCCACATCCATCGTTGGGTCACTAACTTACACATGTGTACCAAATTCCACCTCAATCGGTCCAGCTATGCTATTCTCTTATTCAAACATTCGACGCTGCGTTCATCAACGAGCTCGACGACGAGACAGCCTTCACTTCGACGTCGAGCGCAGCGCTGCGAAAAACGGTATTCACTAACGTAGAACATTACAGCTCGTCGTCGAACTGTAGGCGGTAACTCTCGACGCAGTGTAGTTCCAGCTCACGCCGCATTCGTCGCCGAGCGCTAGTGTCGTTTAAAGTGCATTAGTGAATACCATTTTTACGCTCGACGCTGCCGCAGCGCTGATAGCAAGGCGGTTTCCTTAGTGAATAACACTGCAGTAGCTTCGGAGCAAATCGGCTGTAACAGACGGACAGACAGGCAGACCAGCGATATTATAGGATTTTAAGGGTTCGGTTTTTTCTTTTTGAGGCATGCTAAAAGCATAAAGTTACACAACTTTAGAAACATCTATTACAAATTATCATGACAGTTACATTAAAAGACAATCATTAATTTTAGATCGGTTCGATTTAGATGCACCTAACATACCCATCGCAATCATTCATATTTTGGCAGTATTTATATATACATGTTCAGTGCACGGTGCTCGCAGGCTATAGCCGCGGACGTCGCGGTACTTTCAAATTAACATGGCGTAATCTTAAATTGCTCTCATTTACATATTCATATTATTATTTTAGTATTTCCAGTTTAGTATTCCCTGAAAAGCGGGACAATCGGCGTCCCGCGCGAACCCTTTGCGGGACGCATACTTTAGGGCCCCAGAAACGGGACGTCCCGCATATAGCGGGACAGTTGGCAGCTCTAATTGTGACGCACCTACGGCGCGCATTGGTGGATTTAGCGAACAGGTGTGATAAAAATAAATAAACTTTGTTTTATCCAAATTCTATCCCTTATTTAGCATTCAACCCCGCTCTCATAAGCACGCCGTAACACGTATGCCGTAAAGGAGATATACGGCCACTATATGGTCACGCTACTTAGTGCATGCACTAATCGTAAACCTACATTCTGTAACCCTACCATGAGTTGCCTCTACGTTATCAACGCGCGTTTACTTTCTATCCCTATATTATGTATCTAGATAATGTTAGGGAATGGACGCATACAAAAGACGCAGCCACCCTCAAGAGATTGGCAAAGACCAGAAAGCTAAATGCTATGCTGACTGCCAACGCCCATTAGACTGGGCATAGCACCATAAGAAGAGAAGAAGACTTTCTATCTAAAAAAAGCACTTATGGTCAAGCAGTGAAACGCACGGCTGCTCCACAACGGTCGTGAGTTCGATCCCCGGCTCGTACCAATGAGTTTTTCGAAAAACTTACTTTAAGGATTAAAACTTATATTTAAAGTTCTTTTTTGGAGGCAATAAATAGATATTATTCTGATTCAGATTCCGAATTCGGGACAATCAGGTCTAAAATCCTAGCTGTTTGATTTGACATTAGGAATCGAGGCTGTGAGCGAGGTTGTGGGCGAGTTCGTCGCTGTTTTTCGTTAGAGAATACGAAGTTCATACATTAAACGTCAAACTTTCGACGCAATGTAGTTCCAGCTCACGCCGCATTCGTCGCCGAGAACTAGTGTCGTTTAAAGTACATTAGTGAATACCATTTTTAGGCTCGACGCTGCCGCAGCACTATTTTGCAGCATTATTTTGACGCAAGTCATTCATTCATGCACTACATTTTTTGCAATTAGTACTTCATTTGGATGTATGTTATGTATAACCATTCAACTCAAATTATACTCTACCTGTATACACCGTGGGCTGTTTAAGCCCGACCTATTTTAACAGTGTATTCCTACCACATTTAGAGCCTATAATGTCGTATAAACTTTTCTGAATATCGCCTAGTTTCAGAGTTATTACCAATTAAAAAAAAACATATTTTCGAATAACATATTCTAGTTACTCAGTACAAATAAGGTCTTTTTAACGGCGTTAGTGCTATTATGGAGAATAGTCTCACTAACCTCATTAATAGATGTCAAAAAGTGAGAAATAAAACATTAAAAAAAAAAGGTTTTTGTAAAAAAAAACCAATAACACTCGTTTTATTTGCTAGTTTTATGAATAACGTTTACTTTTTCTGTTAAAGTACATTCAAAAATGTAAAAAAAGTGTTTCGTCATAAATGACAAAAGTCATGTAATATTTTTTGTTTGTTTTTTGCGTAGTTAAAACATTTCTGGTTCTAAGAGCCCACGGTGTATATTTGAAAGGTCGTGTACTTAAAACTAAAAGTGAAATTGTCCATCTGAAAGAATACGTTTTAGATACTGCTAGTTGGTGCAAGTTATCAGCATGCATAATGTGATCAAAACATGTTGCAATTAGTAGCGATCTGCTCGAGCGATACCAAAATAGATTACGGAGATAATCGCTACTTGTATAGTCAAATACATTTTACAGTCCTAAAACCAAACTTAACATTCCTGAAACTTAATTGCAAATTCAACGCAACGGAGAGTTGTCGAGTTTGCGGACGATTGTGGTAGACACACGTCTTTGAGTGACATTTGACACAGGAACCAGCCTAAGATTGTAGTACCTTCGAAACATTAGGTACAGATGTCGCTAGTGATTAGATTCACAATACCATTGACTAAATTTGCTGTGATTCACGGATGGTCGTCTGGTGTAATTGGAAGTACGTTGGACCGGCAATCCAGAGTAGGCGGGTTCGAATCCCGTGACAACCGGTCTTTCGCAGTTATTTTTTTCTATGGTAAGCACATTTGTTACGTCATTGTGGTACTCTTAATTGTCTCGTAAAAGTAACAACATATTTAAATTTAAACCCCTTTATTCATAACGTCTCCTAACTTAGCATACTGCTAAGTATTGTCTGTCCCTTTCGATTTTATCAATAATTATCTACAGGGTGAAACATGAGTCGTGAACAGTAATACTTTTTTCTAACTCTATAAACAATTTAATGCCCCACAAGTCACTTATAAATAGTCATGTGCTTTTTTTTATCTTTTTTGTGGCTTTTTCAATTTTTTAAGTTGTTTTCAGAAATGAAAACGGCTATTTAAACTATTTAAAATAATAAATATGATTTAATTTTACACGAAATGACATAATTGCCGTTATTAATTACTTCAATTTGAAGAGGTAATTTAAATTATTCCATTAATTTGTCTTAAAAATTCTTTTGGATATCCTAAAGCCAAAAAATACGAAAACATAAACCCAAAAAAATACTAAAAAACTTGTCAATTTTGAAATAACTTGTGGGGCATTTCATTGTTAGGTGATTGGGTCAAAATTCTTTTTGTTGTCTTATTTTGTGTCCCGAAAAAACGTGACGCAGTGGTGATTTTGTATGAGATGATGTTTTGTTTTCAATTTCTGTTATAATAATATGGATTAAAATCTAGCGTGGAAAAGAAATACAAGTGCACCGGATTTTTTTTATATACTGAGTCGAAACAGCAACTACAAGCGTGACAGAGTGGTATGAAACAAGATAACGAAAATAAGTGTGACCCGTTTATAGAGTTAGAAAAACGCTGTTTCACCCTGTATAAGACCGAAAGGTGCAAGCAATACTTAGCGGCTTGTTAAGTTAAGAGACGATTATGAATAAGGGGGAGAAGCTATAATAATAAATATAATAAATATTTTTTTGGACATCTTTACACAAAAAGACCTAGTCCCACAGTAAGCTCAATTAAGGCTTGTGATGTGGGTACCAGGCGACGATGTATATAATAGATAGATACTTATAGATACTTAAATACATACACAGCCATGACCAAAGAACCAGTATTTGTGATAAATAAATACACAAATAATGCCCTCGCCGGGATTCGAACCCGGAACCTCCAGCTTCGTAGGCGGGGTCACTATCAGCTAGGCTACGGAGGCTGACTAAGTTACAAAAGCTATATTTTGATAGGCCATAACCATTAATTTAATCTTTATTCGATAACCGGTCTTATGATTGGAGATTCGGTTTTGATTGCCTATTAAAAAAATATTAAGATTATATGGGCGTAGATTTGTTTCATGGTGCATTTTATTATAGGATTCAACATTGTTATTATGAGGAAGTTATCTATTTGTGTGATAACTGTTACTTTAAGTAGGAAGTATCAGTACAGTTGGCCGTGTGGTGACGGCAGTAAGAATACATTTGTCACCCAACTCCTCCTGCGGGTGTCGTAAAAGTCGACTAAGGGATTGAAGTGTCACTGACCATTATTTGACAAAATATTGATGATGGGCAGCAGCGTCATCATAGTGGACACATTACTGCGATCGCCAATCCGCTTGCCCAGCGTGCCGATTATGGGCATTTACCTCCTAATGCGTCTATACGCATAGTTGATAGGAGACGTCCAACAGTGGACTATCATAGGCTGATGATGATGATCAGTACAGTCTCCGTATTAATGTATTAAGTTGAAAAGCGTTCTCAAACATACCTATAGGTACCTAGAATTATTCAAAATTTTCATTAGGAAATTCACATGAAAGTTGCCCTTAAGAATATTCTCTTTTAGAAACCCTTAATTTGGCAGTGTATCTTATAAGATACATACTTTTTGACCCACATTTTGTATTTTTTTTAAAGACATTTCAAAACAGGAGGTTCTCAATTTGACTGTTTCTTTAATGTGTGTTACTTCTTTTTTTTACTAATATTTTTTTTAGAACGTGTATAAACCCGTTGGCACCTAGTTGAGGTCTGATAATGGGGCCTTGGAGAAATCGATGTTTACTTATTTTATTGTATTTTATTTACTTTTTCAAAATTTGAAGATTCTTACACAGATCGCTTTTATAAACAGATTTTAGTCTTTTGAAGGGGTTAAGTCTTGTCTCTGTTATTTGATGTCTATTTTCAGCTTTTAATTCTAGAAGGCTTCTAATAAGTTTTGATTTATAGTTGCTAAGCAAATAAGATTCCAGACTATATTCACAACTGTTTCTATAATCCTATTTAACCGGCCAACCGAATACAATAGACTATTGTGTTGTTTACGATAAAAATATCAAAGGCCTAGACTATGAAATTTCTATTCAGAATAGGATAAAAATATTTCAACATTTGTCTCATTTACTTTACCTCAGTCATTTAAATGTTTAATACATCATTCTAGAATTATAACCAGGGATCGGACAAACGTGCGTCATTGTTCGCAATAATATAATTATGGACATGACTCCCAATTTATTGAATAATTAATAATATTTTGCCGTGTGGTGACAGCAATAAGAATACATTTGTCACCACCCCAACTCCTCCTGTGGGTGTCGTAAGAGTCTACTAAGGGATTGAAGTGTCACTGACCATTATTTGATAAAAGATTGATGATGGGCAGCAGCGTCATCATAGATGACACATTACTGCCATCGCCAATCCGCTTGCCCAGCGTGGCGATTGTGGGTATTTACCACCTAATGCGTTTATACGCATAGTCAATAGGAGAGGCCTACGTCCAGCAGTGGACTATCATAGACTGATGACGAATTAATAATTTAATCATTTTCAGAAAATTACATATTTGACACCGGTAACTATGAAAACCTTTGTAAATAGTCACCTTAAAGCTTTGAAATCAAATTGGAAGAAATTATTCGTTCAATTATTCATTTAATCAATTTTGGAGTCGTGTCTATATTATTGCGAACAATGACGCACATTTGTCCGATCTCTGATTTTAACTAACGTGAGACTCAAACATATCAAAATATCATCGAACCACTTACTCAAGTATTTGCCCGTTTTTGGCTCACAAAATACGTTATTATACCTGACTGTACTTGTCTGTTGCCCTAAGGATGACGTTATCGCAATCCAACCTGTATTTATAAAGGGGCGTAATTGTATTGCGTTTTACGTACACATATGCCCTTATGTAACTAAAGACTCCTATCTCAGATTTCGGTTAGTGTTTACCAATTTCGAAATGTTCGATCGAAAATAAACCTTATTGCTAATGAAATAAGGTAGTACAAGATGCTAATGATTAGGAATATGGGTTTTGTAATTAGTAACAGAGCTGAATTTTGTTTTAGTAGCGAAAATTGTTTAGGCTTTGCGGCGTGGGTGAAATTGAAATTTTGTTGACAAGTGAGCTTTATTATAATAATTATTCACATTTCAAATTAACTAACATTACTCTTTAGGTGGTTGTCTATACAGAGTGGTCATGAGCAGGGTTCGGATATCTCGTAGCACGGTAAGACGTTAGAGAACCACGGAGTCGATTTTAACATAAAAGTCGACTTATACTCATACCTACTCATCCTCATGTATATAATAGGGTGGGTCACTGATGTACCTATGAAGAAAAAAAAAGTATTTGTTTTTTACTGGGCACAGTTGTCAATACTTCCGTAATTAGGTCGACAAAGAGAGTGCAAAATGATTTGGCCATCGGAATTAATTTTCTGCCTCCGGATCTAATTGAAAGATTTCAAAGAAACTTCAGTATCTACATTTTGTACTGACCACAGTTGATATCTATGTTTTTACTTTTTGTTGCAACATGAGCTATATTTAAGTATTGTGCTTACCTGGAAATAGCTTTTCTTAAGTTACGGAGCCAAAACAGACGAAAAAAAGTCGAATATAATAACTTTTTTTTCGAAGCCCCATACATTTTAGGAAAATTTATACTCAAATCCGGAAGCAGAAAAACTTAAATTAAAAATATAATAAAAATATGAGTGATAATCAAACATCAAATGGCACCGTTTTGTAACGGTGCCCTCAAGAAAATCGATTTTTTTGAAAAATTACCTACCCTAGTATATAATTAGTCAAAAAAGCTTTTAATTTCATTTTATCTATCTGTTCTATGGATATTACAAACTAGAAGCTTAGTTGATTATAGTTTTTGTTTGTGTGTTTTTTTAAGTAATATACAACATAGTGTGGCAATCGTTTTTTCGATTAAAATATAGTTTAATTCAATTCCAAATAATATTTGTTTCGTTTATAATCTACTTTTGGAAACAGGCTTAGCTCGTGATGACGGGAAAAGGCCGGACGGGATGACCCTCGTACCCTGGAAGATGGGACGGCCGCTAGTCTGGGATGCCACCTGCGTGGATACCCTGGCGCCGTCCCATCTTCCGGGAACGTCCAACAGAGCTGGTGCCGCCACTGATGGGGCGGAACACCTCAAGCGGCGCAAATATGCAGTTATCGACTCTGGCTGTATGTTTGAGCCGTTTGGGGTGGAAACCCTCGGGCCGTGGGGACGTGGTGCTCACAGCATTTACAAAGAGCTCTCAAAGCGCCTGGTGGAGGCGACCGGTGACAGGATGGCTGGTTGTTACCTTGCGCAACGTATTGGCATTGCCGTCCAACGCGGCAATGCCGCCAGCCTTCTTGGCACCCTGCCGCAAGGCACTGAGCTAGAGCCCGCTTTTTATTTATAAATTTAATTAAATTTAAACTTCTTTTTGTAATGTTTTTCAGTCATTTTTAGGTTTATGTAGATTTTAGATCTAGTTTTTAATTTTTTTTTTACTGTGAGAATGTATTTATTAGTGTAAATAAAAATTTAAACTTTTGGAATAAGTATGTGAGTATGAGTTGACTTTTATATTAAAATCGATTCCGTCGTTCTCTAGCGTCTTACCGTGCTACGAGATATCCGAAAATCCGAACCCTGTTTAATTCTATAATAATTATTCACATTTCAAATTAACTAACATTACTCTTTAGGTGTTTATCTATACAGAGTGTTCATGAATAACCCGACAGACTTTACAGTGCAATTTTGATGTCAAAAGCATAATTAAATATTACATGTCGTATGTCATAATGTGAGTGCCGGAGAAAACAATATTTTTTTCATCACACTTGCTGTCTAAGCGCGTCATTGCTTGCGAGCGTAGCGGGAGTAATAGAAAAGTGAAATTCCCTAGGGAGTAATCAAAATGTCAGTACGTCATTTAATAATATTATGTCTTAAAACTTATTTTTTTGTCGGCAAGTGTGATGCTGATGAAAAACATTGTATGCACAATGTACTATTGTGATATTATGATTTTTTATATATATCGGTGCATGGAGATACACTGATAGACACCTAAATAAAAAAAATGTATCCCTTCCTCTAACTTTTGTCCAAAAAATATGAAAAAAACATAATGATTGGGTAAAAATACGGAAAAATTAAAGAATACTTAATAAAACTATTTTGAACATAATCGGCCCAGCTTTTGAATAACTACGAAACCCTACACTCAGCATGGCCTGACATGCTCTTGGCCGGTTTATTTCGTTTTGAGATTGGGACTAGAATCAATTGAAACTTACGAGTAGGTAGGTATCCGAATCTTGATTTCAGATTCATATACAATCTGCGACCATATATAACATGTACGTCTAACGCCAGCTCAAAAATGCCCCCAAAACCAATTGTTCAATTGTGCCAAGATGGGCAGGACATAGCACTTTTCTTAACACCGCGCATATTTCGGCGCAACATTTTGACATAATGTTTATAGAATATAGCCAATCAAAACTTTGGTCGAGCAATGACATTTCTTTATAAATGGCGGTTTAAGTTTTTATAGGTTGATATTGAAATTCATTACCTTGATGCATTGAAGAGGGGGTGACACTTGTCAACTAAAATTCAAGACCGTTTTTGAAAGGCAATTTAGTATGGCGTGCGGCTTCCATGTTTTATTTGTTCGTAGTATACAATGAATACAATCTGAATAATATTCGTAAAATGTATTTGTTTCAGATTCAGGTGTTGTGCCCAGACAAGGTGAGGTTCATTTACATACCGTGTGAGAATAAAAGATTTCCAATAAGTAACAAATATCTGGAATATGCTTAAATTCGTTTGGTTTTAAATTATTCAGTAACATGAACATACATTTCACGAGTATCGATTTGTTGAAACCCAATTTTCAATACCTATAGCATTCATATACAATGTGTTAACATGACCCGAGAATTTCAGAAAATTGTCAATAAAATGCATTACTAGCAATCGTTTTCAAGTATTGACAATTGACAAATATTTAAATTAACTGAATAATTAGTTTTGTCAGCCTCCGTAGTCTAGTTGGTAGTGACCCTGCCTACGAAGCTAGAGATTCTGGGTTCGAATACCAGCGTGGGCATTATTTGTGAATATATTTATTACAATTATTTGTTTCTTGGTCGTGGTTATGTAAATATGTATGTATTTAAGTATCTATCTATTATATTTATTAATATTTAAGGTCGTTGCCATCTATATGGCATTTACTTTTTCCACCATGTATATACCTATCGTCACATTGTACCTACATCACAATCTTTAACTGACTTTACCGTGGGACTAGGCCGATCGATGTAAGATGTCCCAAGATGTTTATTTATTTATTATTGATTTTATTGTGTGGTACCGGCAGGAAAAATACATTTGTCACCACCCCAACTCCTCCTGCGGGTTTCGTAAGAGTCGACTAAGGGATTAAAGTGTCACTGGCTATTTTTGACGAGATGGGCAGCAGCGTCATCATAGTAGTAGACACATTACTGCGATCGCCAATCCGCTTGCCCAGCGTAGAGATTATGGGCATTTACCTCCTAATGCGTCTATACGCATAGTTAATAGGAGAGGCCTACGTCCAGCAGTGGACTAACATCGGCTGATGATGTGATTGATTTTTTAGCAAGTTTTAATCTGAGTGGAAAATTGAAGAGAAATTTTTAACTAGTTGGAGATGGAGAACCTGGTTGGATCATCCAATGAGAATCCAAAGCCTTTTGACACGTCAAAAGGAAAGCTAAAACACAGCGAATATGGCGACGTGGCTTAGTGGGAATAAATCAAGAGTATTAGGTGCTAGCGGAATACTAGCCAGTGTGTTGCCGTTTCATCATGCTGAGCCGGCGTCTTTTTTTTAGGACTGGTTTTTTATACGTATATTAGTCGGTGTTTCCGAGAATTAAACGATTTTCAATTTTTTTTTATTGAACGGGTATAACCGTGAAATGGTCCCGTTGGCACCAAGTTGGGGTCTAATGATAGAATCTTGGAGAAATCGAAATTGAAGTCCATTTATTTTTTTTTATTTGGAGCTTATCTCTACCACAACACATGGCTTAATGTACTTTTAGTTCTCATTTTTAATATGTAGTGTAATTGCACGACTAATTCATGTTTTGTTTAGCACTTTATGGATATACTCGTAAATCTAAAAAGTGTTTGTATAGGTATTGTAAATAGTTTACGTGGTAGAGTCAAGTGCAAAAATAAGTATCGAAAGAATCCGCTCATAAATATGTTACGACGTTCTTATTACACAGAATTAGTGTGCACTCAACATATTTTTATACATTTTTGTGTACACCTTATTTTGTCTTTGACTGTACCTGATTCTAAAGGTCATTGGGCGTTTTTGCCCCGCTTTATGATTTTTCACGTACAGAGACCAAATTAGCTCTAAAATAAAGAATTAAAAATTACATTATAAATTAAATATTTAAGTAAAAACCCTAGATCTTAAAAGTAAACTTAACTTAAAAAAACAAAATTATATAGGTAAGTACATAAAAAAAAAATCATGACAAAAATACCCGTCAATATCCGCTTCTATATACGCACTTCCGGTGTAAAGGTACCCATAACACTCACGGCATTGCCGCGTTGGATAGCTATGGCCAAGAATAAAATCTCACTTTTCTAAATATTATGTAATTTTTCCGTATGTATCAACCGGAAAAAAAAGTTATTCGACTTTTTGTATCCGAAATATTTTTTTAATGTTCTTACTTTCAGCATTGTATAATTGCGTAAACGGTTGTGACCTACTTTTCTGGTTTCGCCTTGCAAGAATGCGACTCATACCACTCAGTAGCACTTACATTTAAGTACCTACATTCCTAGCCCTATTTCGTTTGTGTACGCAGTAGGTCACATGCCCGAACAAAATGCCCAATGACCTTTTAGTTTTGATTTCATGTACAGCATAGTCAGCCATTGACAAGACGACAATATTTTGAAAGAAGAAAGAAAGAAAGAAAAATAATTTATTCAGTGCGCTTAAAATACAAACATAGGTACAAACTATAACATATCATTAATTTTAAAGCGTCACTGAAAAGGTTTTCACTCAGCTTTATGTCAAGATACTTGTTAGGTACCTTGACGCTGGTCTTCAAAGTCAATGTCAAAGTCAAAGTATTTATTTGCCAGAATACAGTACAGGAAGTTCTTATAAAATAATATATAACTGTGTATTCAGCCATCACACAGGCGTGCAAATATTTAGAGAGGCAATTAATTAATTAAAAAAAATAATAAATACAAACATTATGTCAAATTAATGAAATACAATAATACCGATCTATGTCACTTATACTCTAAATAATTTTTAACACTATAAAAACATTTATCGATAAGCCAAATCGTCAATTTATTTTTAAAACTATTACCCTGGAGCACCTTAATGTGCTCTGGCAAGTTGTTATACAATTTAATGCACAAGTTAGCCACATTTTTTCCGTATATCACCTTGCTCACTCGAGGCTTGTACAACAGGTCCATGATCCTTTTTCTGGTCTGTCTTAGCATCATGTCACCACGTTTTGGGAAATCACTTAGACGTGTATTGACAAAGACGCATGCATCTCTGATGTACAAACATGGCAATGGTAATATACGCCTCTCCCTAAAAAGAGGTACACAACTCTCATCAATCTGAGCGTTACAGATGATCCGGACACACTTTTTTTGGATTTTAAATGCTCTCTCTACGTCCACAGAATTTCCCCATAAAATCAAACCATAACGGAGAACAGACGATACATATCCATGATAAGCTGTAATTGCCGCCTCTACCGATACCGTATCTCTTAATCTTCTTAGTGCAAAGACAAATCTGTTTAGTTTGTTGCAAACCTGTTCGACATGATTCTTCCAATGGAGATGGCTGTCCAGAGTGAAGCCAAGAAACTTGAAGGACTTCCACGGAAGTGGAAACCATTTCATAGGAGCGCGTCAGTGCGTAAACTTAATTCAAATCTAACATTGAGATTTTCGAGCCAATTGGCTTGTTATCTCACCTACTCTTCCCGCGAATGTCAAAGGAGTCGACTAAGGGTCAAAGTGCCACTGGGTGATTGCCAACCCGCTTGCCCAGCATGGCGATTATGTGCCATTTACCTTCTAATGCGTTCATAGGCATAGTTCACAGTTGAGACCTACGTCCAGCAGTGAACAGAGAAAGGCTAATGATAATGTGATTTAGCTTGTTATACAGGGTGCTTGCGAGGAAACCGAAAGATTTTAATGCTGAATTCCTGAACATATTTAGAGTATTTAATGTTATATAAAATTTCCTGGATTCGGCTTGGTTCCAGAGATAATTAACCTTTTTTCGAAAAAAGTTTTTCACAATGTGTTCTAATATTACCTACCACACCTTTTGCCTGACAATCAAAAAATAAAGAATAGACTTGACGAAAAAACCTGTCCCTAAAAAAAAATCATATAATAAATAAATTTTGACAAATTGTTGGTATGATAAAAAGTATTGGAAATGTTAAAAGTATTCAAAGAGTCTAAAAAAAAAGAT
Source organism: Thaumatotibia leucotreta (assembly GCA_025490895.1). Classification (NCBI taxonomy): domain Eukaryota; kingdom Metazoa; phylum Arthropoda; class Insecta; order Lepidoptera; family Tortricidae; genus Thaumatotibia; species Thaumatotibia leucotreta. The sequence goes on along the minus strand of JALPQI010030316.1, from coordinate 314,094 downwards.
TTTTTTTTTTGTGTAATTTGACATTAGGTCTCATAATATTTTTTGTTTATTTTGATGTCTAGAATGCATAGTTAAAATCTTTCGGTTTCCTCGCGAGCACCCTGTATATATAATTCTCCGGGCAATTTCACAAGAATTATATTGAGGCATTGACCTTTTTTACCTTTTTCCTGATTTTCCAAGGTCATGATCTTAACCCCTTCTCCTTATTATAATATTTCGCGAATTCCAGATTTCTTAGCCTTGTTTATCCCAGGGGAGTTTTGGGCTAAATCGTGACCTTACTTATCATTTTTTCTTCTGTCGCCATCCTTCGGGACACAACTGTAATGCTCAATCAGGAATAAAATATGTTTTTCAGAAGCTTTATCTGTATTCCGATTAAGAAAAGTAAAGATTTTTGTGTGGAGGCCTAGTAGTAGGTACGGTCAAACCGTATATCATCAAGCTCGCAAATCAAGTAGTATCGCTGCATTTTTGATATGTTGTTTAGACACCATAGGGCAGCATAAAACCACATTTTACAAGCAAAAAAAGTTGTGCTAGCTGCGGAGTTCGGGAAAAATGCGAAATTTACGGTAATTTTTTAGTTTCTGATTTTTATTAAATGTTGCTTGCAAATTGTGGTTTTATAGTGCCCTATGGCGTCTAAGCAACATACCAAAAATGCAGCTATACCTACTGCATGCTTTGCGAGTTTAATGTAAAGTTTGACCGTACTAACTATAGATATAGGTACAGTAATTATATACTTATTTGTATTGTATACGAACGACGGGCCGCGTATAAAAAAAAAAACAAAACAAAGATTTCTCGGATACCTATTTTTCTAATATATTACTGAATGAATCACACCTATTTTTACTACTTTTCTAGCTATACGTTTTAAAGCTTATTTGCCGTTATGACTTAGAAACAAAAGTGTTTATTAGAAGCCCGGTATAGACTATTCGAAAGTGAAAATCATTAATGATGAATTAACGAACATGAATTGCAATTATTAAAATAGTACATTACAACACAAGTGCGCAAAACATAAAATTCGAAACGAGTGGCTATGTTTTAAATCGACACGAGTTACGAATTTCGTTTTTGCACGTGTCTCGTATGAAGTTTTTTAGTACAGATGGCCCTCCGAAGTTTTGGACTTGACGTAAAATTCTCGCACTAGAGCCTAAAAAGTACACCATCTGTACTAAAATAGTTTTTTTAGTACAGGTGGTGCCTGTTTTAGGCTCTAGTGCTAGAAGTGTGTCATTTTATGTCAGGTTGAAAACATGAAATTCGTAATTTTATGTTTTTCGCACTTGTGTTGTAATGTAATATTTTAATAATTGCAATTCATGTTCGTTAATTCATCATTAATGATCGGTCGTGTTTTAAAATATCAATATAATGTATTATAACAATATAATACAATAAAATAAAAACTGTTTATTGCACACCTAACACGTAATAAAAAAGCACACAAAAACAAAAGAAATAGTGAAAAACCGTGATAAAATATTGGCATTATTATTTGATATCCAAAAACAAGATTATATGAAACCTTGTTTTGAAAGGGCGACTTTCATCCACACAAATGTACTTGTATCAACGTCATATGTGTGTGGGTGTGTGTGTGTGTGCGTGTTTGGGTGTGTGTGTGTGCGTGTGTGTGTGTGTGAAAGTCGGAATACTCCTTTGCTTTCATGTTTACAATATGGCCAAAATATGAATGCAATCATGTGAGGTTTGATTCAGAATAGGTTCCCTAAGAAGTTTTGGGAACTTCAGAAGGGTCGAAATTTTTATGAAAATCCGTTCCTATCGTTTAACCTCCTTATTCATAAACGTTTCTTAACTTAACAAGCCGATAATAATGGTTTGTCTCTTTCGGTCTTAACAATGTGTTCATAAGAGCAAAAGGGACAAACGTTTATTAGCGGCTTGTTACCGAGTCTACAAAACATTACGATGAAATTTCAGTAGGTGTATCACCAACATCGAAATATCTTTAAAAATGTTAACCCCTCATACAAAGTGAGTGATTAATTAGTGTTCAATAGTATGGAAAAGAAAATTTTCCATGTACGTTTTCGATGTTGGTCCCATAGGTACTGAAAGTTCATCGTTTGCCTATTTCTGATGTTCCTAGTAACCATTAGTAACTTAAATAGAGAAATAACAAGTTCCAAAATGTTATCATAAAGTCAAGTGTGAAACTAACGAAGTTGTTAATATTTGCTCATTTTATAAATTTTATATAAATGTTATGTTTAAGTACTTAAAATTTGATTAATATTGTACAGCGTACCAGTGGCGCTCGTTCGGAAGGGCTTCCACGGAAGACCAGCGTCAAGAAATTATAGAGATGACTTGACTCAAGCCTGAGTGGAAGCCTTTTCAGGAATTATTTTTTAAGATATTTTCTTAGTTAATAGTCCTGTTTTGTACCTACTAAGTTCCTGAATAAACAGCTTTCTATTCTTTCTGGTCTATTCTACTCGGTCGGTAGCGGGAAGGATCGTCGCTCTGTTCCAACCTGTATGTATATGTATCTAATGTAGATATCGTTTTATATATATAAGAAAATACCTTACTGGCAGCGAGAACGCACTTATTATTTGGCCATCCTGTATAGCGTACGTCAGTGCAACTCGTATACTTGACCGCTTTTTTACCCCAGATTTCCTATCCTCCCGATTTCTCCCACGGGTATTTTTGGGTTCGTGACCTTACTTATCCTTCCTTGTCCTGGGAGAATCAGCTGTAGCGTACAATCACGTGTGCACGTAATATCGTTTATTTTGTACGGGGTTTCGTCTGTATTTATTAAGACACAGCGGTAGATTATAACAGTATCATACTCAAATTATACACCGTTAAATTAAAGGGAAGCTTATTCAGGTCAAAAATAACCAATTTCTCTAAGAAACTAGTAATGAGTTATTAAAATTTATTCAGGTCAAATACAATCAATTTCTCTAAGAAACTAGTATTGAGTTATTAAAAAAATAAGTCCAATGACTGATCAAGTGTATTGCAACCTTTATTACATCCTAATACTACTTATTTTGACATGTGCCGTCAGTCACCTGAAATTAACTTTTGTGTTATTCTTAAGGTTCTCTCACATTTATCATTTCATTTATTTTGTATGAAAACGAAAAAAAAATATTTTTTTCGAGTTTGACTAAAAGCTATATACCAGGTAGCTCCAATTAATGTACCAAGCAGCCTGTAAAGTTTGACGGAATCAAAAAAAAACACGGTGTATATCACGCGGGTTACTCACGGTTTTAAGACGAAAAATGCGCGACGAAGTCTTCGTCGTGCAGCCATGGCGAATGGCTCTTGAGGAAGCTCGTCATATACGGAGCGAAATATGTCGAGCATTTTCCGACTTAAGTAACGCGCGTGAGATATAATTTTTAGTACAGATGGTGCCTTGTTTAGGCTCTAGTGCGAGAAGTGTGTCATTTTACGTCAGGTCCAAAACTTCGGATGGCCATCTGCACTAAAAAACGTCGTACGAGACACGTGCAAAAACGAAATTCGTAACTCGTGTCGAATTAAAACAGGGGGTGTTTTAAAACATCGCCACTCGTTTCGAATTTCATATTTTTCGCACTTGTGTCGTAATGTACTATTGTAGTACAGATAGTGCCTTTTTTAGGCTCTAGTGCGAGAAGTGTGTCATTTTACGTCAGGTCCAAAACTTCGGAGGGCCATCTGCACTAAAAAACGTCGTACGAGACACGTGCAAAACGTGCAAAACGTGTGTGTCGTAATGTACTATTTAGTATGAATGAGTATCACGAGAGTTTTGTATAAGAGTATCGTCACTAATCGAATCCGATCGAGCGTCCGTCTGCAACATCATCACTGATGCCGGGGCACCAAAACTTGAGTTTCTACGCGGCAGACCTAACCGTTTCCACTATACTATCGTATACGATAAGCGATAACAAATGTATGAGAATTACAAATTGGAACGAAAATTCACGTGACCACTTTGATACATTATTGTGTATGCGAGAGAAACTGTAAGTAAATAAAGAATAAATTGCTAGGGACATCTTACACAAATCGACCTAGTCCCACGGTAAGCTTAATTAAGGCTTGTGACGTGGGTACTGGGCGGCGATATATGTAATAGATATGTACATATAGATACTTAAATACATAGACAGCCATGACCAAGGAACAAATATTTGTGATAAATAAATACACAAACCGGTATTCGAACCCGGAACCTCCAGCTTCGTAGGCAGGGTCTCTACCTCACTACCAACTAGGCTACGGAGGCTGACCAAAATTCATTGAGATGTTAGCGTGTAGCTCCCATTTATTTATACGCGAGAGAAACTGTATTCACACGTTTTTAAGCTAACTAAAATAGGTAATCATTATTTCCATCATAAGCAAGATTTGACACGGGATATAAATAAATAAATAGTAGGTTGATGATGTGATGTATGTGTGTGTGTGTGTGTGTGTGTGTGTGTGTGTGTGTGTAATAATTCATCGGTGTAATTTACGTACTGCATCTATCACGGCGACTGTGACGCGCGCGTGTTCACTGGAATTTATCCTCAGAGGCGTCAGCATTAATATTGTATTCGCAGTGCCACAGCACACAACAGCATGCACACTATAGCTAAATACCGCCTCTATTTGCTCCAATATTCAAACCTTCCAGAAAAGAGCGTCTTTCCCTGTTAAAGGTCTTCTAGCCATTTTCCGCAATTCGACATCAAACGTGCTTATTAAGCGTGGTCCCAACGCTGGCCCAATACTTGTTGGGAACTTCTATTTATACACCCTCGAATTTCGTCGCAGATGTATGCAGTTTTCCTCATAATGTTTACCTTCATCGTAAATCACTTGTGAATATAAAATGATATTTCGTACATAAGTTTTTCTTAAAAACGAATTGGTACAAGACGAAGATTGAACCCATAACCGCTGCGTAGCAGGGGTTACTTTATAATAGGTACGTATATTACCTGGTCGCTTTAGACAAATGTCGTGGCCTGGCCATAGCTGTGAGGTGTAGTAAGGCACTACTTGTGCCCGTTTGACTCGAATAGCAACTTCGGATTTTCCACTATTAGCTATCTTGATTTCGACGACTACCTTGCACCTTTCAATCCCTGATCATTTCTTTACACACAACTAGTTCTCTTACCTATAGTAAGCTAGTGGTACCCGAGAGTTTAACCTTCTACTTCGACGTCAAAAGTCACAAGTGAACTTTTAACACTAAGCTATGTCCTAATGCCTCGCTAGAATTTTATAGGTCACGTTCATATTTCCAGAAGTTTCCCATCAAACTGATGGCATTGATATTATAATCCTGCTAATAGAAAAGATAATCTTTGCTCCTTGACAATGTCATAAAGATAATGGAGGATGGGAGGAGGAAGACGGGAATTTGCCAATGAACGATATCGATAATGGCGATGTTAGAATGAAAATAAAGTGGATGGGGAAAATGGAAAAAACTTTTGTGAGCTTTTTAATTAAAATCACTTATATTAACAAAGTAGTAAAATTATTTCACGCTAATTGAGTGTCGGCTGTGACGGCAGTAAGAATACATTTGTCATCACCCCAACTCCTCTTGTGTCGTAAGAGTCGACTAAGGGATTGAAGTGTCACTGACCACTATTTGATAAAAGATTGATTATGGATGCGTCGTCATAGTGGACACATTACTGCAATCGTCAATCCGCTTGCCGAGCATGGCGATTATGGGCATTTACCTCTTAATGCGTCTATTCGCATAGTTAATAGAGGCCTACGTCCAGCAGTGAACTATCATAGATGATTTCGGTGTTCCTAGAAGTGAAAAACCTCAACTACGGAAATCAAAATTCTCAAGGAGTAGAAATACTACTCCTAATATAATATTCACGACATAGTGCAGATACATTTGGGCCGCTGTCATCGTCCTCATATGAATAACAGATACCTTCGTGTTATTCATACATAAGGAATATTCAGAATGAAATAAAATGTAAAATTGTGGTTTCACAAAGATGAAGAAAGTCTAGATAGTCTGGTAATAACTCAGATAAACCTGACAGTGACGAATGAGTAAATCAATAAAATTTGGGGTATTCAACTTCAAACAACGAAGTACGAGTATGGTTGGCATATTTTTTTCAAGAATCCGTTGTTTGGGTATTTCTATGCGATTTTCGATAAACTCGTTCGATAAAAAAAAACTGTTCATGATTTTTAAAGACATACACATTAAAAACAGACATACCAGAATTGAGAACTATCTTTTTTGAAGTTGGTTAAAATTAAACTCTGTTATTATAAAATAGAATAAAATAACTTTATTTCAAGAACACCAGTAGCTCATGTAACATTAATATGACCATGAAACTTAATTAGACCCTTATATTTAGGCATTAGAGTAACGTCACCAGTTATGGACCCAATGATAATTATACCTAAATTTATTCTTATTTCAAAGAAGCTAGAAGTTAGGCATTTTTGTAATAGTAAATTTTAAACCGTTTGTTCTCCATTCGTGTAAACTTTGGTGAATTTACCTGTTAAGCCGTACTGTATGTCTTCGTGATTAAAATTCTACTTCAAAAAGTATACTTCAAATACCTAGACATTATTTTTAGTTACAAATACTATTAATATAAAGGTTACCGCACTGACGTCTGTATGTGGAAGCATTTATTAATGTTAAATATAACCCTTAACCTGAAACACCTAAACAAAATAAACCTTTTCCAGCATTTTTGACTAATAGTACATTACTTCAGAGGCCGGGAAAATGAGGATTTCCGGCCAAGTTGGTATATACCCCGGTTGGTATATATTTGTGGCCGGATAGGTAACGAGGCCGGGAATCCGTTTTCACGCCGAGGCATGTATTTGTATGTATATAGTGCTTTTCTCAAACATACATTGAATTACAAAAAAAAATAATGACAATGTTGTCAAATTAAAATATAAGTTACTTTGCAGGCCCAGGCCTGAAAAATGTTATGAAATTCCATTTCCATCCCAGTGAGTTACTGCGACCTAAAAGTGATACTTCCGAGTCTATTTTAAGGAACGTAAAGACAATATTTCATTGCATGTTTGAGAAAACGTTATTGTCTTGACTTAATGCAACTCACGTGTACTTATTTACGCATTTACTGAATGTCAAACAAATGTCAGTACCCGTTAATAGAGTTATCTATTCACAGTTCAATGGTTCGCGAAATGAACGCAAATCCATACAGAAGGTTGATTTTGACAGTACATTTGCAATTTCAACCCTGAGTACTAGCGATAGGGTTGAATTAATATTAGGGTCGATTTACATGTTTGTTTTAGCTCGTAGTCAAACTGACTCTGTATTAATATTAATTAGATGGAGATAATTATTAATAGTTATTTGCGAAAGGGAATTTGTAATCAATTTTGCTACCTGAATGGAAAGCTGTTGGATTGTACGAACAAATAAAACTTGGCAGCTGCGCGCCATACTTAATTACCTTTCAAAAACAGTCCTGAAATTTCGTTGACAATTGTCACCCCCTCTTCAATACATCACGCTAATAAATTTTAATATTGATTAACGAATTTGTACCATATTTCAGCTTTCTGTTGCTAACTGTCACATATTATACGCACTTGCTTTGATTTTTGCGACAGACTCTATGTCTATGTAAAATAAGAGTGATGACATGTAACAAAAGCTACATGAAGCAAGTGAGTGGTTAGGTACTGCCAACGGTATGAAGTGATACATTGGCTACTTAGCTTGTTTTTTTATGTGACGAAGGTAGACAACTGAGCTCTCAGCCCATCTGATGGAAAGCAGGAACTTAGGAACATGGAAATACTGATCAAAAAATTACCTCGCTGCCTACCCTGAGGACTTAGATGGATTGCCTCTATCTATGCCAGATACACACCGGCTACCTTAACCCCAAACCGAAAAACAGCAGTGCAAACACTGCTATTTAGCGGCAGGTTAACGGGTAAGACGGTGGTAGCTATACGGGCGGACCCTGCACGAGGTCCTACCACCAGCAAAACTGATTCAGATTCTGCTTAGCCGTATATTTCGCAGAAACAAAGCTGAATTAAAGCTGAAACAGAACCATATTATCATTAGCTGTCTTCGCATCTGTTTAATGGCACATCATTTACATAGAGAGAGCCTCCTGCATGATATTAAACTTCAGAATCATAATTACATGTCATATCAAGTAACTTTTACACTGAATGACGACAAAGTAATAAGCTTTTAAAGCTTTGTTGACGTTGTTGCACAGATTTCTGACCCACTAGATGACACATAAATGGTTTTTTCTGCCCTCCGGCCGGCAAACAGCACTTTGCCGGCCGCTGCGCTAAACTAAGTCGCCGCCTGCCGGCTCCGTTGAGCAGAAATAGTACATTACTACCGAGGCCGGGAAGTGACTGGTTGCCGGCCGAATATATGTAGACGGCCGAGCGAAGCGAGGCCGGATAGTATTCGGACGGCAACCCGTCACTTCATGGCCGAGGTATGTATAATGCTTTTCTCAAACATGCAATGAAATGAAACAAAAAAATGTATCTTCTTTCTAAGAAATTATAAGTCAACTACTTAACTAAGTCTTTGAAACACAACAAAAGTCAAATACGACACCGACACCTCATTTTTTTTTAAGATTGACCTGTTTGAAAGTTGCAAATTTTTTATTTAAAAAAGCGGTATTAGACGACGCGGTCGGTTGGGTCCAATTAATCGCATGCAGTGATCGGGGCCGACGGATCGCGCCGTATAATACTGCTTTTTAAATATTATTTTGAGTAGTTATTATACATTTATTTTAAATTATATAATTTAAATACCTAATTATAACTGCAAAAATTTGCCAATCATTTTTTTTTATACTAATATTACTTACAGATAATTATTGGCTAAAAGCCAAGATGCCAGGTCACAACCCTATGTCAAATGAAAATTAAAAAAGAGGTACTTGCCGGCCTAGGCCGGCAACGAGCTACTTCCCGGCCACTTTTTTGGCACTTAACTACAACATTTCATTGCATGTTTGAGAAAAATAATATACACACCTCGGCCCTTAAATAGGAAAGCCTCGGATCACAACATGTTTGTCGGCTTCGCGTCGGCCTACAATTACAAGTCATCTGAAACATTTCCCACTTTAACGGCTTTGGCATGTAATCTATTATATCATACGAGGAACATCCGTAACGCAATGGTTTCAGACAAATTCTTATACATAGTTACGTAACTGTCCCTAATTCCGTATGTATACTTCTACGTTTAAAACATTGCAACGGATTATGATTCCCTTTTTTCATTGACAGATATATTTAATTGACTTTGTTGGCATGATTCATATGTATAATGTAAACCAAATTGCTAATGTTTAATAAGAACGGACACTGAGCTATGCGGACAGACAGATAGACATGGCGAAACTTAGTATTCCCAAATTCCTACGCGTGTTTTTTTATTCTTAAATTACATAACGTGTTGCGGAGTCTAAAGGAGACAATCCACACGTTGTGGTTTAAGGTAAAGAGTAACATACTTTATTGTTTATCCTGTTATCCGATCTCGTAAACAGTAAAAGTTCTTAAGTGTTTTAAGCATGAAAATATGCTCGTCCGCTTATATTGTTTACAAAATGTTGACGTCAGTTAATATTGTTTGGAGGAGTTGAACAATATTACATTCTTGTAAGAAAGTAAATATATTGACTGTTAGTACATACAATACACTACAAATATTAAACGGTTAAACGCTGCGCGCGACATGTTTCGGAGAGCCTAGGTCTCCGTTATAATAAATAAATAAATAAATATCTTGGGACACCTTACACAAATCGACCTAGTCCCACGGTAAGCTCAATTAAGGCTTGTGATGTGGGTACCGGGCAACGATATATATAATAGATAGATACATATAGATACTTAAATACATAGACAGCCATGACCAAGGAACAAATATTTGTGATAAATAAATACACAAATAATGCCCTCGCCGGGATTCGCACCCGGAACCTCCAGCTTCGTAGGCAGGGTTACTACCAACTAGGCTACGGAGGCTGACATCAAGTTATCAAGAAACGAGCCCGCGTTCACCTCTCGACTCGATTTATACATGTCTCTACATGTCTCACGAAAATTTACATTTAATCAGTTTCTCTAAATATAATTCTCAAAACAAATAATTGTTTTAAACAGACGAATAAATGCCGTATACGAGACTAGAACCCTGGGCGTGCAGTTTAAGTTAGGCTACGTTGACACTCCACTAAGCAGTTGATGTAATTCTTAATGGTTGTTACTGTATAACTGTTATTTTACCAATTATATGAGTAAGTAGTTAGTTTAGTTACAAAAACATATTTACAAAATCTTACTTAAGGAAATTGTATCATGCGTATGTTCAAAATGCTATGAAATACGGCATCCACCTGTGTGGTAAGTGATTTTCAAAGCGTATAAAAACTAATCAAAAAGTGATTAGGTGTTGTTCTAAGAGTTTACAGCGATATCGTAAGCCGATGAAATATCGTTAATTACATGGTTTAAGAGGCCTTAACGAGTTCTTGAGTAGCATCTTTGATGGGAATTGTTTTAAGTTTGGGAACGTTAGGTTTAAACAGCTACTGTGAACTTCGAAAATCGCAAATCGGCTGACTCTTTTGCTTCGATCGAGTGACAGATAGATGAACGAAATGTAGGTTCATGGTAGGAATTCCAAAAATACGTACGAAGCGTTTCGCTTCGACTTTCCTTATGCGAACTGCCAAAGAGTGGAATACCTTACCCGAAACTGTGTTTCCGCATGTGTACAATATGAATATCTTCAAGGCAAGAGTGAATAGCTATCTTATAGGTAAACGTGCTCCACCGTAGACTGCATCATCACTTACCAGCAGGTATGATCGTAGTCAAACGTCTACCTATTATGACTAAAAAAAATGTAGGATGTGCGATATTCGCAGTAGGCTTTCTAAACAATAGGCAACACGTGTGTACGTGCTGAGTTAGGCCATTAAGCTTTTGAAGTGTAGAAATAATGATAATTATTTCATTGCATGTTTGAGAAATACATATTTCGCACCCTTAGTCAAATAACGCAACATGTGATCATCCGTCAAAAGTGTTTTTATTACGGAAATAGCCTTTAAAATATGCGTTTTTCATTATACGAAAACAATTTTTATTCTAAGTTATTTAGTTTCAGAGATAATTTACGCGGAAAACGACGTAAGTGATTTGTGGTCCTAAAATAATGCTACTTGTGCAAATGCTTCGTTGTTTTACGTCGCTAACGGTGGCGCGCGCGCAATCGTAACATCAGATACGTCATTTTTCTCGGACATCTATTATGTGTCGTATGTTGAATCAAAATTAACAAAAATGGAAACGGGAAATGATATCTCCAATGGTGAGTTATTTTAAATGCTATTTAGATATGTTTGTGCAAAACAAACGTATGTGCACTTACTGCTGTTTGGGTGCTAATTATTGCCATAGAATGACCCGTCGCATGTTCATATACGATATTTTTCTCCGGATAATGATATGTGAATAAAAATTTATTTTAAACCAATTTAATATATACTATGGTATGTTATGCTATGAGTTTTACGTAAATTCAAGATTTTTTAAAGGGTGATCTTATGTTCACTTGCGCTTGTATTCTACAAAATCTTCATAGTCGCTTGTCAAGATGCTGCATTATATGACGGAATTGTTAGTGATGTACGTGCACTTACGTCATTTTATTAGGTCATAGTCTAACTTGCGTCGTTTTTAAAAACTTTAAATGCTAGAAAATACATATTAACTATATAAACGTTAAAGTTTTTTTATGTATTAATTGTATAGTATACCTACGTAATTGTATTAACACATTTTTAACCTAATTACTCTTACTTTTATTTTTTTTACACACTGCAAACTTTTTCCTTAAAAATACAAGTACATTGAGTTTTTACGTGTTACTTTAAATTTCATAAGCTGTTGCGGAGTTTTCGCGCATGCCATCTGATGAAGAAATACTTCGATGCCATACCCTGAGCAATTTAGCTTTGCAAATGTGCTAAACATCATCAACAAAGGAGTTGTTTCACACACCTCTTTCTCGGAAACGTTTTGCCTTCAATACAGATAGCATACCTAAAACAAAAATGCACCAGAAATATTGCGAGGACATTTTCTCAAGCTCATCAATGTTTAACTTCGCTATGAGACATGTCTTCAGCTACATCTGTTACTTCAATGCCGTCCAGAGGCCATAAAAATGATACTACAATGCCTTCCCTAGGTGGTGAAAATGATGAAGTATCTGTTTATGCTATTTTAAATGAGAGCCATGAATCGGATATAGACCTACCGACGGTCCTGAAAGGAGAAACAAGACAGTTACTTAAAGGGTCGAAATTATTGTCTCTAAAATCAACGAAAACGCTTACTACCGCAGTATACTACCAAAGATGGAGACACAAAGCGTTATATATTCTGACCAAAACCTGAACTCTTCAACATTCTGCCTCTTGTTGGAGGGGTTATAGGATAGGCCGAATCACGAAACGTACTTCTATTGAAACTTATTTTCTTACACTTGCAATGAAATTTTTACATGACGTACCTCAAATCAATCAAGGAAGTACGTAGTTTTGGGTACTACTAGCGAACAATGATTTAAAGGGATTTCATACAAAATGTCCGGCTTCAGCCGGCGAAGCACCTTTCTTTTATTTTTAAACGTCGAAGTATGATAGACTTGAATAAATGAAACTGACTAGTAACATTTCTTTTTTTATTTCATTACAAGTTTGAGAAAATCACTATACAAGCTTCAGCCGGAAAAGGCTTGCAGGCTTCATATATCTATTCGGCCTGCAAGACCTTACTTCTCGGATTTTGTGGTAATGTACTATTCAAGCTGATGAAGAAGATAACACAGTTTGTGAGGCCTGTAAAATGTAACACCCAAGAGTGCAGTAGGCTTAGCACAGGATGAGTGCGACAATATGTGCCGCGAGATCTATCTCTAGTCTACTATCCATCCCTCTTTTATTCCTATAGTTGTAAAGATGGAAAATCTATCTCGCGGCGTCATACTGACATACCAATCATGTGCTAAGCATACAGGAATGTATAAGCTGGACTGTGAATGTCTTCTATAAAGTTTGACAAGCCTCTGGTTCTCACTAAGGAGAAGATAAACGTTCCCAGAATGCTGCGCGAGCCCATTGAGATAATGTAATATCCAAACTTGAATAGGATAGAAAAAAGCTATTCTCTACCACCAGATTGGGATTCGGTAGTTCATCTGATAAAGGAACATACTGATCGACTGTGAGGCTGATGAGTTTGACGTTAGGCTTTTTAGTACAGGCAGTATTATTATCCAAATTAATTTTCAATTTAATGTTATTTAAAATTGTATGTTTTGGTCCGATGCATGTTGATTTTAATGTTTTTTGAAAAAAAAATACGTCCCAGCGTCCCACTGAGTTTCTTGCTGGCTCCAAAATTGGGATACTTTCCTGACAATACAAAGGAAAAGATTTCTTCTCAGGTCCGAGTTGTGGGATTAGAACCGGCGTAGATAATTTATTTGTTGTCTTTATTTTAAAAATACATATCATGAATTACTAGCAAAAATTTAACTTGCCAGTTTAGTACCTATACCTATACCTATACAACCACCCCTAAAGTTTACCGTCTGTCTGTGGTCTAGTATATATTGTTTATGGGCAGTTTTGTAATTATGGTCTTATTTTTATGGAGGTAGATGCATACAATTTCCTACACTGTCACTCACCCGTAAACCACGAACCCTGCAAAGTGTTCGAAACGTCGGGATGTAATTAAATTAATTAATATACGCGATATAATCTATTACTATACTTTTATTCCATGTAATGTAGAAAGTTTTATACTTTTAGAGACGCGACATAAGAATTAGGGCTCTTTATTTTTTATTGTTTAATTTGAAGAAATGTGACTAGAATTAGAGGTATTCTATATTACTTTTGGTTTTTATTTCAGATTACTAGTGAATTTTATTTCTGTTTATTAATATTCTTATTAAAATGATAATGTTGTTTAAAAATACACTTTTTTATTCTTTTATTTAGTATCGAACCCTCATTTATGAATATATTTTTGACCCTCGGTGGGTTTTGCTACACGCGATTGAGTTATTTACTTTAAGAATGGCCTATTTCTTGTAAATAATATCCTTTTGCTAGGGGCAATTTGATGATTTTCAATAGAAAAACGACCTATTGTTACATGCGTCATAGGATGCTTTGTAAAACAATGCTACATGTGCACTTGCGATACATACTCTTTCATCAAATAACGACGGATGATCACCTATGTCACCTAGTACGTGGTAAAACAATGCCGTATGTACACATGCGTTATACAATTTTCAAAAGTAATGTATTAAATAAGATGCAATATAAGGCATTCAGTTAGTTTTGTTAACCAAATTACATATGCAAAATTTCATAAAGTTTCCTTCAAAATTGAAAAAGTTATCCTCAAAATGCACTTACGCAATCTTTAAACCTCTCTCCTGAACATTTGACTTTTTGCAGATGTGGCGTTGTTTTACCAAGGGTACGATTTATGTCATCATGACACAAAAGTCATTATACTGAATATGATCGCCGTGTCACGATCACGATGTGTTATTGAATCCATCCATCCATTAGTTCGTCAAACAATTAGAGAGGCCGATTCGAGGCTTAAAATGGTTTTCTTCCATGATCGATTTGTTTATATTTGACAGGTGAAAGAATAAGGCAGCGATTTTTGTAACTGAGTTTTTTTTTTATGTTGGCACAACAAAGTGGCTCCACTCCGCCTGATCGTAAAGGTGCGTTCAAACTAAAAGAGCATTCGCTTTTCTAACCTCCCACTCTACGAAATTCGATCGGTACACAAAACGTGATTGGTTGATTTCGTAGAACGGGCGCTAGAACAGCGAATGCTCTTTTGATTTAAACGCACCTTAAGCGAAAAGTAGAGCCCAAATCGCGGCGGCAACGAACAGGATACAAGCAGTAACCTGTCAGTTGCCACCGCCTTGCTGGCCCGCTAGATTAGAGTGTCGCACAATTTAATAATCAAAAAAATTAAAGCAAAAATACGAACATATTTTTACATAACAATATACAAAAATTGACGCGCAATATACATCTAATAGAACCAAACTCTCGCTGACAGGTAATTTGAAAGCGAATGTCATAATATATTAACTGTTAAACCATTTATTACAGCCACATTGCTGGATGCTTAGCCAAGCTACTAATCGCTAATGCCCCGGGCACGACATTGGTCTAAGGCGACCAGCGGCGAGCGAATCCATGAGTGGGACCGGGATGCCGATATGGGTACGAGAGGGAGCACCATACGTTTTCCGCTAAGCCGGTCGCCTTAGACCGATGTCGTGGCCGCGGCGTAACCCTTATCGTGGTTTTTCCTCTCTGTCACTACTTTATATTAGCGCGACAAGGACAGGTGCCTTTGTACTTAAGTCGTTAGACGTTTTTCGCATGCTACCCTCTCCTATTTAGATAGCCCTATTTAGCTGCAAATTATTGTTTTCTCAGTAAGTGATTTATGTAAATCTTTTGAGAAATAAATGTCTTAAACCATTATGATTGACGATTAAGCGTTAGCGATTGGCAACTTGTCTAAGCACCCTGTTAAGAAAACCTTTAAAAAATAGGTTTTAGTTAACGATTACACGAATTACACACCTTTAATTTATCATATGTTTTGGATTTATATACATGAACGCAAAGTGTAAAAAATATGCACCTATATACGACCTTATGGCTACTAGTAATAGGGTCGTCTAGTATTATGTACACAATATTTTCCCCCTTATTCATAAACGTCTCCTAAGGGCTTGTCCATTAATCACGTCATACGATTTTGGTCTGTTTTAGACCCCCAATCCCCCATGGTGATATTTGGTAATATTTTCAGGACCCCCCCCCCCCTAGCCAATATCACGTGTAATTTTTTGCCAACTGAAGTAGTCCTTTTAATAACACTTGAATTTAAGTACTTGTTTGCCAACTACGAGCTAAATGATCGCGAAGTTTTAAAACTTAGTATTTAATAAGTGCTTTATAAAAAAGTAAAGATTTTTTTTACTGGCTATAATGCTGTTCAGCAGATTCGAGAGTAACAAAAAATTACACGTGATTTGTCCGATGATAATATGGTGATAATTGGTGATTTTTTCTTAACCCCCCCATCCCCCTATACAGTATGACGTGATTAATGGACAAGCCCTAACTTAGCAAGCCACTAAGTATAGTTTGTCTCTTTCGATCTTATAAATACGTCTATAACCGTGTAAGGTACAAACAATACTTAGCGACTTGCTATGTTATTTATTATCTATATGTTTTACCTAGAATATACTTACAGCTAAAGTTTGCGAGCTATAAAATATTTTTATAGCTCGTACGTCTGTCTCTCGTTTTATTGGTACTACGATCCGGGGTAATTAAGCTCAAGGGAGTTCGAGGTCGTGCTATAATAAGTGCATTTTTATCCTTTAAAACGGTATCCTTAAATTTCATTTCATCATTTAAGAACATCATCCTATTTCAGTTCTAGACATTATTAGGCCTCTCCTATTATAACAATCGTCATTAGAGTAAAAATAAATAAGCAAATATGCCTGACTTTATACAGGGTGTTTGGTTAGCGGTGTCGGAGCTTTTAAGGGCTTAAACTACAATCAATTTTATCAATAAATTACCATACAATTTTTTTTTTGTGCCAACGATAATTAAATGGCGGCCATTTTAAAATTTCAAACAGACGAATACGGGCGCACGTGATATTTCTGGTATTATACGTTTTTTATCGGCCCTATCCCTGCAAAAAAAATTTCGTTAGAGAGCTCATTAGGTAAGCAAACTAATTAAGCTAATCATTTGACTCAACTATTTGAACAACAAGGCTAAAAAATTTTTTTAAAATTAAAAATAGTAAAAAATTCACCTTCATTTTTCAATTAATTTAATTTTGCATGAAAACTAGGTCGTTAAGATAGATTTTTGGTGTTTTTATTTATTAGTACAGCATGTTAGCTAAAAAATGACACCATAATTATAGTTATACCTTAAGTACTTTAGGAATTACAAGTGCTCAAACATGCACTGGATGGATGGAAGGCGGCCACTTCACTAGTCAGTACACTGCTGACATTCATTTGTTTATGGATTTTGCATCGGGAACGCTAAATGCAGCTGTTTTGGTGTATGTTTGAGCACTTGTAATTCCTAAAGTACTTAAGGTATAACTGTAATTATGGTGTTATTTTTTAGCTAACATACTGTACTAATAAATAACAACACCAATAACCTATCTTAACGATCTAGTTTTCATGCAAAATTAAATTAATTGAAAAAATAAGGTGAATTTTTTACTATTTTTAATTTAAGAAATTTTTTTTAGCCTAGTTGTTCAAATAATTGAGTCAAATGATTAGCTTAATTAGTTTGCTTATTTGATGAGCTCTGTAACGAGATTTTTTTTGCAGGGATAGGACCGATAAAAAACGTATAATTCCAGAAATATCACATGCGCCCGTATTCGTCTGTTTGAAATTTTAAAATGGCCGCCATTTAATTATCGTTGGTACAAAAAAAAAATTGTATGGTAATTTATCGATAAAATTGATTGTAGTTTAAGCCCTTAAAAGCTCCGACACCGCTAACCAAACACCCTGTATAGCATTTTCATCACACTTGCTGTCTAAGCGCGCCATTGTTTGCATGCGTAGCGTGAGTAATAGAAAAGTGAAATTCCCTAGGGAGTAATAGAAATGTCAGTACGTCATAGAATAATATTTTGTCTAAAAATTTATTTTTTTGATGATGACGCTGCTGCCCATCATCAATCTTGTAGAATGGTCAGTGACAATTTAATCCCTTAGTCGACTCTTACGAAACCCGCAGGAGGAGTTGGGGTGGTGACAAATGTATTCTTACTGCCGTCACCACACGGCAATTTGCTTATGTTGCATGAAAAGCGATCTAAATAAAGAAAAATGACGTATAGGTATTAACACTGTTGAAGGCTTCAGCCCGTTTCCTCTTCATTTCCGGTTGAGACCGGATATGCTCTTTTTAGTTCGATACCTTTTACCCTCTTTACCCCATTTAGAACTACCAGTTTAAATTGAAGTTTCAAATACTTGGGTATATTGAGCTTCTTTGGTATTGCGGTAATCTTTGGACATCTTACTTACACAAATCGCGGAAAGAATAGATATTTAAATACATACACAGCCATGACCAAGGAACAAATTGTTTGTGATAAATAAATACACAAATAATTCCCTCACCGGTTTTCGAACCCGGAACTTCAAACTTCGTAGGGTCGTAGTTATTTAGTCAAAACGCATACACAATATTTTTTCACCTCCATAAATAGTATCCTACTGTACATTATTTGCCATATATCTATTATATATTATAGGCGCTTGGTACCCATATCACAAACCTAAATTGAACGTAACGCGGGACTAGGTCGATTTGTGTAAGATGTCCTAAGATTTATTTATTGCATAGAGCTTGTCCATTAATCACGTCTTACTGTACTCGTGGACAAATCACGTGTAATTTTTTGTTACTCTCTGCTACACAACATTATAGCTCGTAAAAAATCTTAGCTTTTTTTAAAATACCTTTTAAATACTAAGTTTTAAAACTTCACGAACATTTACCTCTTGTAGTTGACAAAAAAGTTTTTATAAAAATTTTCTTACACGTCATATTGGCTTGATCCTAAAACAGGCCGCGATTTTGGCAGGCCACAATGACGTGATTAATGGACAAGCCCATAGCTGCTGCTTGGTAACGGCAGTAAGAATACATTTTGTCACCACTCCCACTCTCCCCATAGGTCCAATACCGTTTACCGTTATTTTGGCCGTGTGGTGACGGCGGTAAGAATACATTTGTCGCCACCCCAACTCCTTCGGGTGTCGAAAGAGTCGACTAAGGGATTGAAGTGTAACTGACCATTATTTGATAAAAGATTGATGATGGGCAGCAGCGTCATCATAGTGGACACATTACTGCGATCGCCAATCCGCTTGCCCAGCGTGGCGATTATGGGCATTTAGCTCCTAATGATTCTATACGCATAGTTAATAGGAGAGGCCTACGTTCAGCAGTGGACTATCATAGGCTGATGATGATATGTATTTACACGGTTTACAGTTTAGCAAATATACACCGATAAACGAATAACAATTTAAGAAAAAATAATTACATATAAAACATATCAAACGCAAGTATGATATGTTTTATATGTAATTATTTTATAAATCATCTATCCTCTCACATCAGAATCTCAAACACTCCGTTGTTGTCTTTTTTTAAACTACAATTGTTGTTGTTGTATTCTGGCCATTTTTTCCGCAACTCGACATCAAACGTGCCTATTTTGCGTGGTCCCAGTACTTGTTGGAGACTTCACATACACCCTTGAATTTCTTCGCGGGTGTATACACTCCGTGCACATGCATCCACGCATACATAATAAAGGCGTATGTTCAGAAGTGGGCTGAAAAAGTTCACTTCTAGGGCCTGTTTATCAAAACTGTTTTTTTCGTTTTGTTTGTTTTGTGTGTGGTTTAGCTTGTAACTTGTAATACAAGTGGAAGTCTCTTTTTATCGCCCCTGAACTATTTCAGTGTCATCAGTCCAGAATATCTGATGATCTGTATATCAAGTTGGGTATAATAGGCATGATGACTGGCAAGTCAAATCAGCATCTTTTTTCGAACAGTCAAAACGATCACCACTATGGAATTTTATATGAAATACTCAAAAATGACGTCACGTTTGAGTACTGCCAAATGACCTACTCTTTGAAGTTATTTTCAATTTATTAAATAGAAGTTCTGTACAATCATCATCATCATCATCAGCCAATTGACGTCCACTGCTGAACATAGGCCTCCCCCAGAGAGTTCCACAAAGATCGGTCGTGAGCTGTCATCCATTGGACACCCGTAACCTTTACCAGGTCGTCGCTCCATATTGTGGGGGGCCTTCCCACGCTGCGCCGTCCATTGCATGGTCGCCACTCGAGAACAATTAATTACGAGTACTACTCGTACAATCTACATCTTAGTAATAATTTCTTAGTGTTTTATGTCGTGCATAATGTTAAATAATTTATTTTAACTACAGTCATCAACAGGGATCGGACAAATGTGTGTCATTGTTTGCAATAATAATAGGTATATGGACATGACTACAAAATTGATTAAATGAATAATCAAATAAATAATTTCTTCAAGTTTAATTTCGAAGCTTTAAGGTGACTATTTAAAAAGGTTTTCATAGTTACTGATATCAAATATGTAAATTTCTGAAAATGATTAAATATTCAATCAACTTAGGAGTCATGTCCATATTATTGCGAACAATGACGCACATTTTTCCGATCTCTGGTCATCAATCATTATCCCTATTATATGACATTTATACATATAGGTACAGCAGTCACATAAATAATGAAATAATGTAACCTAACCGTAGTTGAAATACAAAAATTTGTCGTCGTGTTAAATATTTCAGTACTTTCATTTTAGTAAGAATTCAGAGTGTAAATATTATGTTTACAGTATTATTTTAATGTTTCAGATTCCAGTGTCGCTGATTCAGGTATGTTAAATTCTTTAATTTAGTAACGTAGTACGAATACTTTATTTTAACAGAATTTATATAATTTGTGAAAAGGAATATTCAGAAACCTAATTACCTTACGTTTCAGGGTAACAAAGTTTGTACACTATGATAAAAATAGGTAACATAAACGATAAAATTACAAATTTAAGCTAATTTATTTTTCAGTACGGGTGGTGTTTTTTTAACGCACTTGCGAAGTGGTTAATTTTTTATCAGGGTGAAACTTGTTTGCAGAAAGGGCAATGGAGAGGGCTATGCTAGGAGTCTCTCCGCGAGATCGTATTAGAAATGACCCCATCCATACGGCAGCAGAGCCAAAGTAACCGAGATAGCTCTCCGAATCGCTAAACTGAAGTGGCAGTAGGCGGGGCACATTACACGTAGAATCGATGGCCGTTGGGGCGGAAAGGATCTCGAGTGGCGAAAACAATCCGAAAGGCGTTGCGTAGGTAGGCTTTATGGTGGACTTATAACCTGGTGAAGGTCGCAGGAGTCCGCTGGATGCGGCTGGCACAGGATCGGTCATTGTGGCAATTTTTGGGAGAGGCCTATGTGAACAGAGGACATCTTCATGATGATGATGAGGGATCAGAGGACAGTGATGAGCAATAAGGGCTAGAATTAATTAAACTGGTCGTGCGTTAACGGGCTACTGTCCTGGATGCTTAGCCAAGTTGCCAAACGCTAGCGTTTGCTAGCGCATCGTAGTTTTCCCTCTCTGTCACTCCTTCATATTAGTGCGACAAAGAGGAGAAACTACGATGCGCTAGCAAGCGCTAGCGATTGGCAACTTGGCTAAGCACCCTGGTGTTTCTGGCGTAGGTCTTTGTTACAACTACAATGTTCATTTTCACACCACCTATTCGAATACGGGTGTTTTCTTCCCTGCTTCGAGGGATCAAAGTGGCACTTTTCTGTTCAAGGACTTTCTATTGCCAGCCTAAAATATTATAACGAAATATGAAAATAAACAAGTTCATCATTGATAAAAATTTCTTCAGAATCGATTATTTGCATAAATATGAAATATGTGATATATCTTTTATTTTACTCATAGGTGGTGTGAAAAGCAGTATGTGTCACACGGAATAAAAATTATTTCGTATTGGGCTTTAACGCTTGAATTCTTCATTACGCTCAGGATTCAATATACACCCACGCCGGAAATATACCATTTTGATCCCTTGTGACACAATCTACTATTCCATTATTATTTCATCAACTCTTACAACAATAATTTACATTTTTCCACCGTCTATATCTTTTTCGCATTATGTAGTACATATTTATTCAGAAAAACCGCAGACTTGTACTTATTAGGTAACAAAATACCCAACGTTGTTAACCGGCCGTCTATACCTAAACTTGAATAAGTAAAATAATAAAAACTTAAATAATAATGTTTGACGAAAAAATATGTTTACTCACGTAATCAATTTTATATCGCTATCGACTTTCTTTCGACTTTTCGCCCATACCTCTTTAGGAAAAGAATATTTTGTTAGAAAACTTCTCAGACTTTTCAAATTTATCGAAAAACTTGTGCGTGTTTTGTGAAAATATGTACGAATGAATATTACCTTTTCTAAGTAGGCTTGAGGCAAATTATGATTATGAATAATAATTAAATAATGTTCGAGTACGGTTAACTACGGTACGATGTACTCTCAATTGAAACTCTGGGCTACTCAGGAACCTTGTCGGAGTAACGTTATCAAATCTCTGCTGGCAAGAATATGTCGCCGCGAGATAGACTATCCGTCCCTCTTTTATTAATATAGTTAGTAAAAGACGGGAAATCTGTCTCGCAGCGACGTACTGTCGCACCAATCATATGCTAAGCGTACATAATATACGAGTATGTAGTTTATGGGTGCTGGTCACAGGCAGTCCTCGTTTTCCTAAATATTTAAATATGTTTGAGTCTCACGTTAGTTATAATTCTAAAATGCCAAGAGATGTTATTTTTAGGTATGCTATTATTACTTAATTGTACCGGCAATTTATCACAGCCACTTAAGCTACCTTAGTGTCACTCTTGTAAGACATTATTTTTAGCAAATTGCACGAAATTAGCAAATACTTAAACTGATAAAAATAGCAGGAATTCAAGAGACGCAACATCTAACAATGTTCGCCGGGGAGCGATTTTTCAAAGTCCTAAGAAAGATCCAAGTTTTCTTTAATAAAAAATCGGTCAAGCGTGAGTCTGATTCGCAAATGAAGAGTTCCTTGTCAATTTAGGTAACGATACATAAACTGCACGCTCCCGACCCGTGGTCTAACCGCTATGTCCAACTGGTTGAGCCACGGGAAAGTAAAATGATCCATAGTCCAACCGATTGTACTACGAGGAAGTTAGTTTACCCGTGGTCCAATTGGTTGTACCACTAAATTTATTGGTAGTCTAATACTAGAACATATATTTACGTACTAGTTGGACAATTGCCCCTCATATTTTAAAGACAAACGGGTCTTAATCGCGTAAACTTACGTTTAATTATATCCTGACGTTTCGGGCATGACGTTACACCCGTGGTCGCAGGCAGACTCTCAGTCACGGGTGTAACGTCAGGATATAATTAAACGTAAGTTTACGCGATTAAGACCCGTTTGTCTTTAAAATATGAGTGATAATCGTGAAAGTTTAAATCAATATAATTGTCCCTCAGTTGTACCTACTTTGGGTCATAATGACAGTAAAAAACAAAGTAATCTGACAGTTGAACCACGGATAATTTTACTTACCCGTGGCCATTGATTTAGAATATATAAGTGGATCCCCAAACAGCTCAAAAAAATGGCCCCAAAAAATTAGGCAGTTGACATTTGGTCACCTTACGGTATAGCATCATTATTCCTTAAACATAAAAAGTTTCTGCTATTTTGCGGTGTTGTTCGCAAATTTGACACTTATTGCTCACTTCACAAAGTTTTTTATTCTTTGAGTTTTTTTTATTATAGTTTATTGTAAGTGAGCGTTATTAGCTTCAACTGAAACATGATAGAAATGACTTTTAGTGCCACTTTTCTTGGTTTTTTTATTTGGCTCTGTGCGTCCATTTATTATTTAATGTCATTGCCCGTGGCACAACCAGTTCGACATAGCGGTTGGACCACGGGTCGGGAGCGAAACTGCAGGCTAAAAAAGGTTATGTGCAATAAATAAATTGTCTGGAAATGATATAATTTGGCATGTAAATGTTGGAACATAGAGTTCTTATCTGTGACCGATATAAAGCTGGCTGGAATAGAAAACTAATGTTAATGTTTACCTAATCGCTCTGTCACGTTGGATCATTACTTCAGTCTGCTTCAGTGCACTATATAACTCGGAACAGGTTACTGGTATTTTATTTACTGCATCCACAGAACCTTCAACAGGTATTCACCTATTATCGGTCACATAATATACAGGGTGTTTGGGATAACGATGTAGGAATTTCTGGAGGTGGTAAAGGAGACTAATTGGAAGAGTTTGAACCCTATTTACCTTAGTCCAATATGTGACAGTTTATTTAAATACAAAAAAATTGAACTCACACTTGCCTACTAACTACAAGAAACTAATTTTTTTTGGTGACGGCGTTCAACAATTGATCGACGATAACTTTTAAACTAATTGCTATTTTTTTGTAATCAAAACCTAGAAAATCAAGAATGTTTTTACACGAATAGGACGACTCCTATCCCGACTACTTTTTTTTCATAGGCCGATAAAGTTTAATTTACTGTTAGAAATCAGTAATGATGAACTAGAAAAATTATTAAAAAAAATGTTGTGTGTGGCAATTGGGAGTTCAATTTTTTATTTATTTATTACTCAACTAATTGTTATGTTAATTAAAAAAAAATCAATGCTATTTATTGCATATTTTGTTTTAAATTTAACTTTTTAAGTAAATTTTTGGTATAAAACTAAACATTTTGAAAAACGTGATTTAAAAAAAAACTGTCACATATTGGACTAAGGTAAATAGGGTTCAAACTCTTCCAATTAGTCTCCTTTACCACCTCCAGAAATTCCTACATCGTTATCCCAAACACCCTGCATAAGAACTCTATTATTTATTATTATTGTAGATAAGGGCTAGATTTGCCGCATCGACCGGTTGCAATCTATTGTGGCAGCCCTGTTTTGTAGTTCATTACTAATACCCGTTGAGTTTAGGAAGTTCCAGATTATTTGGGCTGTAATATTCTGTACCTCGTGAGGTTGACGTACCTGCCTACCTAGGTGAATACTTCTTTTGTACATTAGTGGTCCGCAGGACAGAGGATGTGCATAGCAGTTTCCTCTGATTCCTGGCAGAACCTGCATGTCGGTTCTTGTTTCTACCAGTAACTATATGTTCTAACAGTAAAAAAATAACATCTTCTGACGCCATAAAATGCACGGCGTACTCATTTCTACCATGTAGACTATAATCCATAATTATGTATACTTTAAAGTCAAAGATATACAGATGTTACCTTGGTACTGGCGTTTATTGAAACCGAGGAATACGACGCACATTTTTAGCCAAACCATGAGCATTATTTGATTCAAAAATTTAATTTTAAAATTAATTAACTTTCTAAGAAAAGTTGATTGAGAAGCTGAGGCTCGTTTGTTCCCTTCAAATACGGAACCCTAAAAACAAAAGCTAGCTCTATGGCAGTGACTTTTTTCAGCTTATTTAGTTAGTTAATTGAAAAGTTTGGAGTCTTACATAATGGATAAAAGTATAAAGTCGGATATGAAATTTCAGATTTTACAGCTGCAAAACCGTAAAAAATATGATTCACCGAGTGTTATCCTTTTTCGTAGGTAAAAAGCCACTCAGGGTTATGTTGGATGATAAAAGAAAATAATACGAGAAATAATTATCCAAAATTAATAATGGCGTATAAAGTTTAGGTTCATGGGGCCTCAGCGCACGCAAATTGTTTGCTGAGATCGCGAAACGTGTGGTTGACGTAGGTAACTAGAGACCGAAGAGCTGGCGACTTCCTCGCACAACGTATCAGTATTGCGATACAGCGAGGAAATGCCGCCAGCATCCTCGGTACAATGCCACAAGGGCCAATCTTGATATAGGTTAGGTTAAATAGATTAGTTAGATTTAATCTATGTACCTACATAAATTGTAGTTTTGAAAATAAATATATATATAAAAATAATTATCTTGGGACATGTCACACAAATTGACCTAATCCCATGGTAAGGTCAGTTAAAGCTGGTGATGCGGATACCAGGCCATTATCAAGTATTGAGTCCGCGTTCATGCTTCGAGAGCTCGGCGCGTACTGAAATTTCAAAGCACATCGCGCGTAGCGACTAAAAATACAAGTGAGTTTAGCCGTTTCATTATACACCGTGGGCTCTTATAATCCGAGATTTTAAACACGCATTCTTGATGTAAAAACAAACAAAAAATATAAAATGAGTTTTGACATTTATGGTGAAAAAATGACTATTTTTTTACTATTTTTGAATGTATTTTAACAGAAAAAGTAAATGCTATTCATAAAACTGGCACTTAAAATTAGTATTAACGTTTATTTTTACAAAAACCGAATTTTATAAAGGTTTTATTTATCACTTTTTGATATCTGTTAATGAGGTTAGTGAGACTATTCTCCATAATGGCACCAACGCCGTTAAAAAGACCTTTTGTACTGAGTAACAATTAGAAAATATGGTTTTTTTCAATTGGTAATAACTCCGAAACTAGATGATATCTAGAAAGGTTTATATGAGATTATAGTTTCTAAATGTGGTCAGGAATACACTGTTAAAATCGGAGGGGTTTAAACAGCCCACGGTGTATGTATAGGTATTACCGTATAACTTGAATAGAACCTGAAATTCAGCTGAGGTCTATTATTCAAAATTAAATAAGTAAGCTTCCAAAATTGTTACTCACATTTCATGAGTAATTTAATCCCAATAAACCAAGTTCAATTTTACATAAAAGTACCCTCGAGAATTCAGTCCACAAAAACGTTATAACTCCCAATATAAACCATTTAATAATAAATCCTTAACGTTTTCAAAATAAGGTTTATTTTCTAATAACAAGTGAAAGCTACATAAGTCCAAGTAACGAGTAATAACTGAAGTTCTATATGTTGTAATTGGTTTTCAAATATGGCGGATCGGTTGTTCTCTGGAGTGTAACTCGTTCAAAATTAGAATTAGCTGAAAATAATTTCTGTTTAAGCAACTCGGGAATGTTATTTCATAAGTTTGTAACAGAATTGTGTATTTGGATACTCAATTGAATAATTGGTTGGAGTTTAAGCATTGTTTTATTGAAGTTTTGTGCGTTTAGCTTTAACCGTATTTAGACGGTTTTGCTTACATATTTTTAGTCGCTACGCGCGACAAGTTTGTGATAGAGTTTCGGAGCTATAATAAGGCACTGGTCTCACCGCGAGCTACTAATTTTATTAGGAGAAAAAATAAGTCCCCGTTTTTATTCCTTCCATTACGCTACCGCCTTTGAACATCTCTGAAAAAACGGTATCGTAATGGAAAAAACATGTTGGGACATTTTTTTCTCCCATTAGAATCAAAAGAGCTCGTGATCTTGAGTAGAACAAGCACAAACTTGTCCGAATTAAATAGCAAGATGATTTCAACAACGGTTTGTGAAAACGCCCAGTTGCAGTATTGGAACATAGTTGAGTGGTTTTACGGTACCAAAGAAGGCCACCTGAATACGTAGGAAATTTGGCGCAGAATTTGGCGTAGATCCAGAGGCAGACCCAAGAGAAGATGGAAAGATATTGTGCTAAAACACAAAAGAAGAAGAAGAAACGGCGAAATGGAGGAGACAAATTAGGAAAGCTGACCACACCAACATGTGGGACCAAGGTTAGGAAAAGAGAGAGATAAAGTACCAAAAAATAAGACCCTAATGTTTGCCAATAAATATAACATCACATCACATCATCAGCCTATCTCGGTCCACTGCTGGACGTAGGCCTCTCCTATCAACTGTGAGTATTGACGCATTAGGAGATAAATGCGCATAATGCCATAATCGCCACGTTGGCAAGCGGATTTGTGATCGCAGTAATGTGTACACTACGGTGCTGCCCATATTCAATCAAATCTAAGAATGGTCAGCTACACTTCAATCCCTTAGTCGACTCTTACGACACCCGCGTGAAAAGTTGGGGTGGTGACAAATGTATTCTTGCTTCCGTCACCACACGGCATCACTAATTATGTAAAGAAGAATATCGTGAGAATATTTTAATTTTTGAAGTTTTTTTACTTCTCTTAGGTACTTAAATATTGATCAAATGGGTTACTCACGTCATTTTAGTCGATAATTGCCCGACATGTTTGGATCCATTTAGAGGATCCTCATCATGGAGTACCTACCCGCGACCAAATTATATGTTTGAGACACGTTAGTTATAATTCTAAAATTCTCTTAGGTAGGTAAATTGCTATCTGGGCCTCCGGATTACCAATGACTGACGGCGGAGGAATTTTTAATTTAAATCCTGATTCCTAAGTAGAAATTCGAATAAAAGCTGCTAAAACAAGAGAACAGGAAAGTGCGGAAAATGCAAAGCGTTTTTACTTACATCTTAGGCAAATGAGGCTTCAATTTACACAATTTAAAAGAGCGATAAAATACAAAAATCGACATTGAAGCTCTGTTTTACAGGTAAATTGAGATATTTGGGTCAAAATTCTTTTCTTTGTCTTGTTTCATACCACTCTGTCACGCTTGTAGTTGCTGTTTCGAATCAGTATATTATAAGGTGTAGTCAAGTTAGTCAAGGATATTTTTACAGCCGATAAGGAGTAGGTACTCCACTCCTGGACTATATGAATGTATAAAACTTTATAGGTTTTGTTATGTTTTTTTGGAGAAAACTAGGAAACAAATTTGCTACGCTAAAACACCATGTTAATAAGATAATTAAATGAGACCTCTTTAGTCATAATTTGTGGAGGCTTTTCATTTCACAACCTACAGTTTTCCCGCCGAATCATAATGACATTTAAGAAAAACAACTGTTGACGTGACTTGACAGTGTTAGTATATTGTAGTGATTATTTAGAAAATAAATTAAAATATTATTTTTTGTTCAGTAAATGAAAACAACAAAAACATATAATTTATTTTTAATTTTTAGTGAAAGTTAATTGTTTTGATGTTAATTAACGATCCTTAAAATATCCGTGACTATAATTTGATTACACCTTATATAAAAAATCCGGTGCACTTGTATTTTATTTTCTCGCTAGGTTTTAATCTATAAATCAGAAATTGAAAACAAAACATCATCTCATACAAAAATCACCACTGCGTCACGTTTTTTAGGGGTACAAAATAAGACAACGAAAAGAATTTTGACCCATTTACGACGTGTCTCTGCTGTTTGGAAATTTATCAAGGGAAATTGGTACATATTTGATTAGTTTCACTGCTGGATAAAAGTCTCTTTTCAGGGGGTTAAACCACGTATTATTAAGGTTTTGTAGTAAACGAGGAATCCTTATACTTTCTGTATCGGCTGTCTGTTTGTGTAAATAAGTATCCACAGCATAGCTCAGTGGCCGTTAGTACTAGAATTCTATTAGTACAAGTATACATAATAATCATGCTGACAAATTGGTACAATAAAATATAGATTTTTTTGGTACCACCCTTAATCACTAAGTGGGGATGATTTTTTTACTTACATGTAGTGTAATTGTATAGTGTGAAATTCTTCATTTCAGCTGGATGACATCCACAGCTGTATAAAGGTCTCCCTTAAATTCGGAAGGGGGTCCATACAATCATTGAATAGGTCTCTAAAAAAGAATTAGGGTCTAAACAGAAAGTTTTTTCTAAAATCAATATTTTCGGAGGTCAAGAATAAAAAAACGTCGCTGGGGTTAAAAATTTTGAAAAAAAAAAACATTAATAGCGGCTTATAGAATACGTTACAATAAAACTATTTCGCACATAATCAGCCCAGCCGTTTTTGAACAACTACTTACTCGTACACTGAGCATTACTAGCAATGAACATTCTCAAAATTTTTCATGAGAATTTAAGAGTTAGTTCTCATTGAGAATGTTTCCACGAGAACTTATAAAAGTTTTATGAAGAATATTGTATTTCACAATTGAGTAAACAAAGCACAAAATATACCTTAAAAGGCATGTATTTATAACGGTTTTGGCATGATTAGATTGTTTGTAAAATTCCAATTGCCTAGAACATTCTCTGTAGAAGGTTCGCAACTTATGAAACTTCTCTTCTGTACATTGCTTAGCATGGCCAGACATGCTTTTGATCGGTTTATATAACTTAAAAGAGTTGGAAATTTTCAATAACAGTTATGAAATTACTCTCTTTCAGGTAACATCGAAAATTCATGCTTTATATCCATCACGACTTAAATTCCGGACACGCCCATTACCTACTACTTAATACTGTTAAAAGTGTTTACATTATATAGCGTGACATGAGGTGCGAAGACTAGAACATGATAACACGACAGGTAGACGGGTCAAGGCAGCCGCCAAAATTATACGGTCACGAATTGTCACCGTTTAGAAATTGTTTTAAACTGAAGGCACGTGAGATGTTTGAGAACTCCTTGCTGTCAGATGCCTACATTTTCCGCACAACCTGATCTACTACCGAGTTCGAAATCAAATTTCGACGATTCCTCTCTGTCACTCCAACAAAGTTGTCCTTAGAGTGACAAAGACAAATCTGACGAAATTCGCTGTAGGGCACCGTTGCGTTGGAGACACTTTCATGATAAAGACTCAATCAATTGGAAGCCTAGAGCACTCTACCTTGTCTAAATGACAAAATAGTAGGTAGTAGTGATCGTTTCTTTCAATTTGATTTATAGCGTCATTCTGACATAGTTCCTGACCCAATGACCAAGCAACACAGTCGTATTTATGATTATAAAAACTATTTAAGTATAATTTTGAACATAATTTATGATAATATTTTCTTCGGTTACCGCGAGGATTACACATAAAATAAAACTATGAAAACGGATAAACTCGCGTATATTAACTAATTTTAACTTCATTCCGATGATTCGAACACTTTACAGGGTTCGTGGTCTGCGGATGACTGATGAAGTCTTGATGAGTCACCCGCAGACCACGAACCCTGTAAAGTGTTCGAAACGTCGGAATGAAGTTAAAATTAGTTAATATACGCGAGTTTATCCGTTTTCATCTTAGTTTTATTTCGTAATTTATGATATTCGGATGATATTAATATATGTATCATGTCATTATGTCACATACTTGCACAAAAATTAATGTTTTTTCTCGCGAACGAATTTTCTACAAACACGATTTCCCAGTAAGCTACAAAAATTATATTGCTCAACATCGCCTCAGGAATCTTACGGAACAACCATAAATAATATTACAGGCTATTTTTATACTATTACATTTCAACAGTACCCATTACCACAGATAAGACAGCCTAAAGACTACTCAGTGAATTTATCAAAACGTCTATCTGGTAGCGAGCGTTTCATACATTCCTCTAGCATTGCCTACATAACAGGCCGAATTACTTCGTATGGAATCGAAATACATACTTCTTATTTCATATGCAAACTAGAGAGTCTGGATACCGAAGCCGGAAATCGCCCGTATTCAATTTCTTTCACGTATAAGGGCACGGCAGTAAGAATACATTTGTCACCACCCCACCAACTCTGCGGGAGTCGTAAGAGTCGACTACTAAGGGATTGAAGTGTCACTGACCGAAGATTGACGATGGGCAGCAGCGTCATCATAGTGGACACATTACTGTGATCGCCAATCCGCTTGCCCAGCGTGGCGATTATGGGCGTTTACCTCCTACCGCGTCTATACGCATAGTTAATTGGAGGGGCCTACGTCCAGCAGTGGACTAACATAGGCTGATGATGATGAAAAGGGACAGAAGTAGTCGCTTACTTTGAAACATCTATAGGACTGTATGTCTATGGCCCATTACATTCTTCAATAACCGACTAAATAAACTATGATATTACAATCTTGCGAACAGATCCAATGTATATTAACAACAACGTCCTTATTTAAATTATAATAAGGCTTAGAATGGATTGGTTAATAATCAAGGCAAGGAGCAAATATTTGCGATTTATTGTACGTACGAGAAATTTCATCAAATAGTTTGGTTTATATGTTATAGATAGCTTTCTAGTAGATTTTCAGCTCCATTGGATAATCTTATGAAGTTTATGCGGTTGTGGATTTATTAACCCGTAATATACGACTATTGCATAATAATGGTTTACAGTACAGTTACTTATTGAACATGTTATTAATATCTTGGGTCCTCTATAATAAATATATAGTTCAAGTTATAAGTAGGTACCCAGTAAATATGTAGTATACTATTAATACTACCTATTTACTGGGTACCTAGTATTAAAAAAATATCGACCCTTTTGAAATTTCCAAAAAAACCACTAGGGGGCTATTTTGCGTTCCAAAAGCTCACAGGCAACAGGAATGCACTTATTTTTTGGTCACTTTGTATAATCGTACCTGAGCGTTTTCATAAACCATTGTTGAAATCACCTTGTTATTTAATTCGGTCAAGTTATGGCTTGTTCTACTCAGGATCACGAGCTCTTTCGATTCTAAAGGTGCATTCATACCAAACGAACATTCGCTATTCTAACCCCCAACTCTACGAAATTCGATCGTTACAGAAAACGTGATTGGTTGATTTCGTAGAACGGGGGATAGAACAGCGAATGCTCTTTTGGTTTGAATGCACCTTGATAGGAGAAAAAAAAAACTCCTAAAATGTTTTTTCCATTACGATACCGTTTTTTATAGATGCGCACAGGCGGTAGCGTAATCGAAGGAATGAAAACTGTATGAAAATTATGGGACATATTTTTTTTCCTAACAGAAACGAAAGAGCTCGTGATTCTGAGTAGAATAAGCCTAAACTTGACCAAATTAAATAACAAGGTGATTTCAACAACGGTTTGTGAAAACGCCCACCTAATCATTTGAATGCATAAATTGTTTACCTTAATTCGAGAACGCTCAAAATACTGGACATGGTCTATGACCTACTTTTTGCATTTTTTTTCGAATGGAAATTATAAAGACTAGGTATTAAGCGCCAAGGAGGCTTGTACACATGACCATTCCCTATTTCTGTCGAAATAAGAGAGCCATACAGGTCAAAACCTCAACTAAACATAAAATGTGTAATGTATTAACGTATAAAAACCCTTGAAATTCCGTAATTGAATTAAAATTTGATTCTGTTCAATAAACATTCTGTATACCACAATAGGTCCTTAACTTTTTTACAAGGCTTCATAAACAGTTTATGTTTCAAACTTCATTCGGGTCCAGTGGTCCCGTGGCGTAGTCACGTGACGCATGCGTCACACGCCGTCACAATGGATGGCGTCACGGCGTCACATTGTGCGAGGTGGGTCACGCTTACAGTAGGTACGTTAGTTTACAGTCAAGGGCATAAATATATGTCGTAGCGATAGCCGAGAACGGGGGGGGGCAAACATTTGATTCTTAGCTACGTATACTCATCGTACCTACTAACAAAGGTGTATACTATGCATGGACGCACATAATTAAACACAAGGTAAATTACGATCTTTTATTATACTATTACTTTTTCCAAGCTTTAAATAATCACAACAAGTACACACTTAAAACAAGATTATTTACAACACTTTAAACTATACTGATAGAAAACGACTGGAGAGTTATAAGCTTGCGTCCATGCATCATTTATTCAACCCTGGAATGCTTTATTCCAAGTCTAAATCAAGAATGAATCCCTGAACACTGCGCTAGTGACTTTTTATACCGTCAGCTCACAAACTACCTGTTTCATCGGCGGGTAGATCCCAACATGACGTTTAATGTCTACCTGCATGGACCAAGCAAAGAACTTCTCAAGCAAAACATTGCTTATCGTTACTAGATTTTGTCACTGTTAACAAATTAAATGTAAACATTGCAAACAAGACTAATCTCATTGTAAATAACACTATTCTGACGTTCGATGACTTGACATGTCGTACACGTCTGCGCCAACTGAAGCATGTCTCCGACATATAATATATAGTTTTAGACCGGTCATAAGTAAAAAAGTGTAAATAAAGTAAGCAAAGGCAAGATGAAACTGTTTTCAGAATCGGGAAAAGACAAAAAGTCGCCCTTTTGGCACAGCTTCTGCTGGTAGCATTTTGTCTTACCCCATTCAAAACACCGTTTCATTTTAGCCCAAATTACCTTATTAATATAAGTGCAAAATTTCAATAAAAAGTCGGTTTTGTTGTTAATTTTATAAACTAGATGCGATATAATATAACTAGCTTTAATTGAGCTTACCGTGGGACTAGGTCGATTTCTGTAGGATGTTTAGATATTTATTTATTATATTATAATATAAAAACGTCGATCAAACGAAAATTCCTGAAGATATCATACTTAATAGGCATGATGACTGGTATTAGGGGGGGGAAGGGAGTCCGTCAAAGTACCACTCTTGGTCACCAGGGGGAGGGGTGGGTCTGGTATCTTGTCACGTGACTAGTATATTTCGAGATTATTTTGTAATAATTTATTTTCACTACAGTCATCATCCCTATTATGATGATGAGCACTGCAATTTTAAGTTGCTTTAATGTCGCGATAAACGGTTGTCCGTAATAGTGAAAATGCTCTTATTTATTTATAGTTAAAGGACACACTTGGGTCAAAATGGACAATTTACTACACCAACAAGACATTAAAAGGAAAATGGTTACCACACCATTCTTAGGGGACCTCAAATCCCCAACCCGCAACTTAAGGGGGAATGGGAGGTGTAAGAGTTAAGCAATATAGGTATTTGAAATTTGAATAGTCATGGTTATAGTCATTTTTGAATAATATTTTGAATATTACATGCCAAAGTATTGAAATATTTGTGCATTATATAATAATATTTAGATTAAATTAATTCGGTACAATAAGAAAATTATTGTTGAACCTATTGCGAAAACACAAATCAAATTATTTATTAACAAAATATTTTGATTTATGCTTTTTATTTTTCCCCAGTAGTCACACTACTTATTACTATATTAATTTTACTATATTATTAGGCTGATGCCTGTACCCCTCGGCATCAGCCGCGAAAGCTGGGTACGTGGGTTCGATCCTCACCTCGGACATTAGGTGATCTTGGTCGTTTTTCTTTGGTATATGACATCTAATATTTATAAAAATTATTGTTGTCAAAATAGTAAGTAATAGGTATACAAATTTAGATATTAAATGTCATACACCGACTAAAGAGAACATACCGAAATTTACCAATGCCGGAGATGGGATTGGAACCCAGGTTCTCAACTTTCTCGGCTGATGCATAAACCACTCGGCCATTGAAGTGAGCGGTATTATATATTCAGTATATTACATAATTCAGTATTTTTTTTTGGTATATGACATCTAATATTTAAATTTGTATATACATAATTAGTAGTGTTGTGTATTTACATAGTAATGTCTTAACAAAACAACTAAAATAAATTTCATAAAACAATTTGAGTTGTTTCACTAAATATGTACCTATGTACATGGTTACATTATAAATATAAAAATTATTTACTAATAAATTAGTCATATTGGAACATTAATGTAGTAGATTGTTCAGGTCATAATATTTATACTTATATAAACTACTGTTGTCGCTTCACATAGTGTAGAGCTCCGATAAAACCAAAAAGGGACAACTTTCCCTGTACCTGGGACATAAAATTTGGCAAAAACAGAGTCTTAAAATTGCCTGTTACCTTCTCAAAAAGTTGCCAATAATCATTTCTAAAATAATGTGAGGAAAGATAAGTCTATGTAGACATATTATCCTTTTTTAATAAGTGCCTGATAAGGGCATTCAAAATTTGGCTATTTTAGGCTAACTAATAATGTAAATTTGATAATAACAAAAAAGCAAAAAATACTGTCCATAGAATGGCAAATTTTGATTTTATTATAAAAAAAAAAACAATACTATGATCTGACAATATTCAAAGATGAAACAGAGGAACACGTTTATGGAAAAAAGGCTCCCATTTCCTCTTAAGGCTAAGGGGCGTTATTTTGTTTACGCAACGTAACATGACCATTACCGTCCCGTTGTTTGCGTTACGTTAGTTGGAGAGGACATTAATTCTGACCTGATTAAATGGTTCTGGGTTCGAACCCGACTACCAAAGGTCGTCTATATGGGGATAAGTTTTCTATTTAAAAGGTAAAAGTTATGTTATGTCACGGAGGGACACTCGACCAGACTCGAGCGGGCTGTCGAGCATCCAATATGCTCATTCATCCCATTTCCCTTAGCTGGAGCTGCAGGTTAGTGTTCCGGTAGCGTTCCCCCAATATTTCCCTCTGGTCTTCCAATTATCTTGCAGAACCGCAGGACGTCTCTAAGGTCGACCTCCCTGAGTTCCTTCTCCTCCAGCCTATCCCTGCTAAACACGTCATAATAATGAGCTGACGTACATGACGCATTCAGCAAGGACATGCTGGCTAGTTTCTTTTTCTTCATACTGTCGTGGACCACCCTATAATGTATACGATATGCTAAAAAAGGGATAGCCAAAGGGGTATCAACTTCAACAGGACATTTGAGAGTTATTTGCCACAGCCGTTGTACAAAAAAACTCATTTTGAATGGGTTAATGATAAGGATCCAGGTCAAAGACAAACTCTCGCAATAAAGAGGAAAAACGCGCGAAACGGAAACATCGTAGACATATTAAGTTAGACGACGCAAATTGTCACAACTGTCCAAATGAAGATCTTATATGGGATGTTATATGGTCGCTGTGTGGTGACGGTAGTAAGAATACATTTGTCACCACCCCAACTTCTCCTGCGGGTGTCGAAAGAGTCGACTAAGGGATTGAAGTGGCACTGACCGTTATTTGATAAAATATTGATGATGGGCAGCAGCGTCATCGTAGTAGACTCAATAGTGGCGATTATGGGCATTTACCTCCTAATGCGTCTATACGCATAGTTAATAGGAGAGGCCTACGTCCAGCAGCGGACTATCACAGGCTGATAATGTGATATGGGTTGAATGCAAAAAATTTAAACATCAAAACAAAAATCACGATCACGTCAATTTACAAAAGTTAGCCATACAAACTACAGCGTGTTAACAAATGGTGGCTTTTATTAAAACTGAGGATTCAGATGCAGATTTTTAGCCAAACCGTGAGCATTATTTTAATAAAATTTCTACTTTTAAACGTAATTAAATTTCAATGAAAACTTGATTGAGAAACAATGTTCTTCAAAATTAATCGTTATTTAGCGCTTGACAATGACAGTCCGCCACTCGCCGTGTCTGACAACAACGCAGGACATGTGTTACGCGTTACATTTATGTTTCGAAGATAAATAAATTGTACAGTTAATATAAATATTTGTAAACTCTTAAAAATGCGTATTATACCCATCAGGATCATGGTAAAACACTGTATATGGGCGGATTTACATTTTGTTGTAGTTTTTTAAAATTTTCCAAATTTGAACGTTTTAAGATTTTTTCTGCTCAGAATCACGAGTTCTTTCCATCCTGATAAAAATAAAAAAGTGTCCCAAAAAAAAATCCACTGAGTTACTGTTTTTCAAACACTTAATTTCTTCGACCGTAACTCAGTAGAAGACAAAAAAATGTATAGGATTCTCGGGACACTTTTTTCTGCTAATGAGAAAAAAGTCTGCTAAGTAGAAAAATATAAAATAGATTTTTTTTAAAAACCACAACAAAATGAAAATCGTCCCATATGGTATACTCCAACAACCTTCGGAAGTAGTAAAACGGGGCAAATCTGAATGATATTGGTTCGTATTGTTCGTCACTTAATAGAAAATTTTAATTTTTCAGTGCTAAAAGTTATTACAACAGAATTTAACTTCGTAACACACAAATAATGACGTTTCATTTTTTTTTCAATGTCAACGTCAAGTCAAAGACAAAATATTTATTTGTCTAAAAGCGGGTGGTGTTACAAACAGGTGTTATATAAATGCTACTACACCATTTTTTGCCCTATGATGCATACAAATATAATTATACAGGTTGTGATTGTGCTTCTGTGACAAAAAAAAAACAATTACAATGGCTTTATTAAACAATTATTGGCTTACATTATAATTCGATGTCAACATATTCAAAAGAGTTTGTTGCTATTCCAATTCGAATAAAGAATTATTTGACTTTGACTTTGCCTATTCGTCTAAATAATTAATTATACAATGTCAACTTACTACCTAAAATTAACTCGGATTTTATGAACAAAATATTCTATATAACGAGGTTGCTATCATTGAAATGGATATGTCCTTAATTAAGAAAGTATAGGTAAATTAATTTGTTACACATAGATAAGTATATTCATATAGTTCTTAGATTAGGATAAGTGACATCTATGTTCTGCGGCGTACAAAAAAAAATGAACCAATTGGAATGGTCAACAATTTTTTGTTATCATTAAGGGCCTTTATATGTTTGTACATATTATATCCCATGCATTGTGCCCATTAAGAGAATTACCCGTGTTACAATAACACTCTGTTGTATGTACCAATTATAATCATTGTGACGTAAATTGGTTCATGCAGTCTATTAGGATAAATGTCTGTAAAATAACCACATAGGTTACCTTAGGGCGCGATAACAGCAAACGGGGGCACATTTGTATACACAACCTTTTTAAATTAAACAGGAATTGCCGGCAAATGGAGGCTCGTTCGGCACACACCTTTATAGCAGATTATATAAGTCTGTCATAGATATGCCACAGTGAATCAAATTTAACATACGCTGGCGGCTGGCGTTGATACCAAACCAAATACAGCGTATGTATTTGATACGGGCGAATATTTTAATGGCGATTACTATCGCACCTAGGGAGCCTGCGGACATAAATTTCTTTAGGTACCTAATTATAGTACATTGTGCATCAAGGGAGGTAAGTACGGAATTACTAACGAGAGTGTTAGAAGCCCGACGCCTTTAGGCGGAGGGCTTTTATGACTCGAGTTAGTTATCCGCTTACCGACCGTGATGCATACAATGTTTTTCATCACACTTGCCAACCAAAAAATAAGTTTTAAGACATAATATCATTAAATAACGTACTGACATTTCTATTACTCCCTAGGGAATTTCACTTTTCTATTACTCCCGCTACGCGCGCAAGCAATGGCGCGCTTAGACACCAAGTGTGATGAAAAGGTATTTTATTTTCAAACAAAACAATTGAGCACGCAATGTATTGCATCCACTGGTAACATTAATGAACGTCTTAGACATATCATATGTATCTAAGCGTCATACGACTGTCATATCAGTTGGACAACGTACATTACTGCTGGGTTGCATTCCAGAGAAATCATTACACTTAACTAACAACAAAATTTAACGAAATGATTATCTTAAACGATTTGCAGACACCCGCCGCCCG
This sequence comes from Thaumatotibia leucotreta, assembly GCA_025490895.1. NCBI lineage: Eukaryota > Metazoa > Arthropoda > Insecta > Lepidoptera > Tortricidae > Thaumatotibia > Thaumatotibia leucotreta. The sequence continues at coordinate 274,840 of JALPQI010030316.1, read as the reverse complement.
CTGCGCGGATGAACGTCCGTCGCGCGCGCTAAGCCATTTCTAAGTTCATGTCTATAAAATGTATTTGAGGCGAGCGTCCGTCGCGGGTAACCCGCGTAAACTGGCGTAGGCCCTAATACGAAAGACTCGAGGAATGAAATAGACTGACGATGTGAGGTGATAAGTGGTGTATCTGAGTTGGCAATAACTAATCTGCCCACACCTTTGTGGCATCATGGTTACAAATGACAAGGATTTTCTTTTATTATATAATTTTGGTCTCCAATCCTTGCTATTTCATGCATAGTAATGTTGGCATTATGAAGGCGAAAATGTGTTTATTTTTGCGAAAATCTTAACAAAGTTGCCCTTTTATGTATTTAATCAAAGGTTGTTTTTTATAAAGTGTACCTAGATCAAAACCAGGGCACTATCCTGTATACGGACAAAACAATAAAGTAGACATGAATTGCAAAAAAAAATAGATTGTTTTTAAATTATTTAAGGGCTCGGATTTTGTATCGCAGAGTAAGACATTATTATGTTTAAAGTTTTAATGTGAATATCGACTCTATGGTACTTTAACGTCTAACCGTGCGATGAAAATTCCGAGCCCTGAGCATTACATACGACTAAATCATCAAAAGATAAAAAAATAGCTTCCACCGACTTTTAACCTTACATCATGAGCCTATGATAGTCTACTGCTGGACGTAAGTCTCTCCTATTAACTATTCGTATAGAGGCATTGTAAATGCCCATAACCGCCACGCTGGGCAACCGGATTGGCCTTTTAACCTTATTTATTTTATACCACACCGAGAAGATACACACACACACACACACCCACACAAAGGAGCCATTACAACAAATTCTCGTTAGTAATACTGCTATGTTATTCTCTTATGCTCTGCGTTCGTCAACGAGCTCGACGTCGAGACAGCCTTGTCTAAAATCCTAGCTGTTTTAATTGACATTAGGAATCTAGGCTGTGATCGAGGTTGTGGGCGAGTTCATCGCTGTTTTTTGTTAGAGAATACGAAGTTCGTACATTAAACTTCAAACTCTCGACGCAGTGTAGTTCCAGCTCACGCCGCATTCGTCGCCGAGCACTAGTGTCGTTTAAAGTACATTAGTGAATACTATTTTTAGGCTCGACGCTGCCGCAGCGCTGACACAGCGCTGACAGCAAGGCAGTTTCCTTAGTGAATAACACTGCTGTATTTACCTCCCCAGATGCACAGTGTATTATTAAGTAGTTAGTTAAGTGTTAAGTAGTGGTAGTGTTTTTCATCTAATGGTCTCATCGGAAGATCAGCGCTGGCTTTATACTTTCTATCTTGCTCGTTCGCACCAATCAATACGCTAGTACGAGTGGGATGAATAGAAAATAAACGCGCGTTAATAACGCCGCGGTAGCTCATAGCACACAGTTTAAATCGCTCAGACTTTGGTCTTTTCAGAACATTTTCACGCTTAAGTATTAGTATAGGTATTATGTACAGGGTGTTCGTTTCGATTTGCGTTAAATTAGACAGGTTACTTGGGACATTAATAGAAATTGCCTGGTATACCTATCGGCTTTTGGAAAATTCGATAAAAACATTTTTTTTTATGTTTTCATACGTAATAAATGAAATAGTCAGTGTGAGAGAACCTTAAGAATAAAATAAAAAATAATCTCAGGTGACTGACGGCACATGTCAAAATAAGTAACATTAGAATGTAATAAAGGTTGCAATACACTTGTTCAGTCATTAAACTTATTTTTTATAATAACTCAATAACATTACAGTAAGAGTTAAAATACTAGTTTCTTAGAGAAATTAATTATATTGGACCTAAATGCGGCGGGCGGTGATTTTTGTATTCTTTTCCATGCGGTGACGGAGTAAGAATACAAAAATCACCGCCCCTCTCTTCCCGTGGGTTTCGTAGGAGTCGACTAAGGGAAATACTGAGTAGCCAGCTTCTCAGCCGGTGGTAGGGTATTTTTACTAGTACCCGTCTGGTTGGCTACCACCGTACATTCGGTGTAAACGCCCGTGAAATGACTTACCTTCATGTTTGCCGTGTTTCGGGGTCAGCCGGTGTATTTACCAGCATCTAGCGGGCCAGCAAGGCGGTGGCAACTAACAGGTTACTGTTTGTCTCCTGTTCGTTGCCGCCGCGATTTGGGCTCTACTTTTCACTTACGATCAGGTGGAGTGGAGCCACTTTGTTGTGCCAACGTTATTTTTATTGGGTCGGCAACGCGCATGTGACACCCTGAGGTTGCAGGCGCCCATAGGCTACGGTGACTGCTTTCCATCAGGCGGGCCGTATGCTTGTTTGCCACCGACGTGGTATAAAAAAAAATAATAATAATAAATAAGCTTCCCATAAAGTTATAGCATATGAAGAAAAACACCCTGTATTACGTATACGTGGCATAATACTTATACTAATGTATTATGCCTGAACGTATTCATCAAATTAACCCTTAAAACGCTAAGATACTTACTTCCTCACAACTCGTAAGACGGGATGGGAAAAACATGTCGCAATCACTCCCAATTAGGGGAGTGCTGAAACACTCATTAATGAAATACGTTCCAAGTCACACTGGGCTGAAATGACGTATTTTGAACCGAATTCAAAAAAGAAGGAGGTTCTCAATATTTATTTAATTTATTAATGAATTAAGGTTTGCCAACAGGTGCAATATTATAGCTAAATACACTTTACGCCGTGTGGTGACGGCAGTAAGAATACAAATTTTGTCACTACCCCAACTCCTCCTGCGGGTGTCGTAAGAGTCGACCAAGGGATTGAAGTGTCACTGACCATTGTTTGATAAAATATTGATGATGGGCAGCAGCGTCATCATAGTGGACACATTACTGCGATCGCCAATACGCTTGCCCAGCGTGGCGATTATGGGCATTTACCGCCTAATGCGTCTATACTCATAGTTTAATAGGAGAGGCCTTCGTCCAGCGGTGGACTATCATAGGCTGATGATGATGATATGATGAAGATGTTAGTTTTTTTATAAATAAATAAAATAAGTTAAATATCTTGGGACATCTTACACAAATCAACCTAGTCCCACGGTAAGCTCAATTAAGGCTTGTGATGTGGGTACCAGACGATATATATAATAGATTGATACTTAAATACATATCCCATCAAAAACATTACATGTAAAAAGGTGCAAGTCTCGCAGCATAGCAGTTGTTACACCACAAAAAAATTATGAGATCAATTGTTTAACCAAGTCAATAATTCTGTAGTTACTACAAGGGGGTATCCATAATTCTCGGAGGTGTGCAGCAGCGTTCCCGAAGCCCCGCACATAGACCGAGCGGTGGAACACCCCAGGGGTTTAGTCCGTGCGAGTCGGACATAACCACCCGGTTACTCCCGGGCCGGGTGGTATCCTTAACGGATTCCCCTGGGTTAACAAAAAAAAAAAAAAAAAAAGGGGGTATCCATAAAACTCGATTTCTACTAACTTGCCTAACTTGAAACTGCATGTAGAAATACTCATTTTATTATAGGTATCAATAAAGAGTAAGCCAAATTAGCTTGAGATTACCAAGCGAATTAAGTTTGATGATCCACCACTACCTATCCATGGTAACATTTGTCTAGCAGCTTTGTCATAAATTGTTACCTTATAACAATTACTTAATTAACAACATCTTATAGTAACTGTATTAATATAAGATATCTGTATTTTTTTAATATAAAGAATGACTTGGCCATCGACCACATCTTACTGAATGTCTTTAGGGCATTGCTAAATTAGGGTTGTTTTAAGCAGTTGATTTTATTACTTACCTATGTACCGAGTGTTTTTGAGGTCGTGAAGCAAAATAGTGGACATAATACGGAATTAAATCTGAGAGTGAGAGAAAGAGTGTTTTTCAAGAAATAGAAAATTTCGTTTGTTATAACATGGTCACCAGATATCCTATACACCGTTTGACAAAGGCATAATAGGATGACTATATATACTCTGACAATCAAATTATGTCAGTAGAAAAGCGTGCGAAATTCAAAATTAGTATGAAGAATAGTAGGAAGGGCGGACAGGCCAGTAGATTTTTTTTATTTCACGCGGTTTCCTATTGACACCGTTTGGTTTGAGTAAGTATATACATAAATGATTTAAGTAGTTTTAAGATAATATATTGATCAGAGTCTACCCTGCATAATGTTGATAGGCTTCAGAGTCACGAAAAGTAGTTTTTGATCACGACCCAACCCAAATCATCCCTGTGCGATGGCCAAGTCATTCTTTATATTAAAAAAATACAGATATCTTATATTAATACAGTTACTATAAGATGTTGTTAATTAAGTAATTGTTATAAGGTAACAATTTATGACAAAGCTGCTAGACAAATGTTACCATGGATAGGTAGTGGTGGATCATCAAACTTAATTCGCTTGGTAATCTCAAGCTAATTTGGCTTACTCTTTATTGATACCTATAATAAAATGAGTATTTCTACATGCAGTTTCAAGTTAGGCAAGTTAGTAGAAATCGAGTTTTATGGATACCCCCTTGTAGTAACTACAGAATTATTGACTTGGTTAAACAATTGATCTCATAATTTTTTTGTGGTGTAACAACTGCTATGCTGCGAGACTTGCACCTTTTTACATGTAATGTTTTTGATGGGATCTCATCTCTTTTTGTAGGTATTCTCCTTTTTTGTCTTTTCGGGTACTACTTCTTGTACGTCAGCTACCATTTTTCTCACAGCCCACTCCCTGTCTGTATGGGCTTTTTTCCGGGGCTTTGATGGAACAATTTCTGACAAGTCTGGACGGTATTTGCGTCTTAGTCTATTATATTGTAATATTGCAGATTCCTGCGCTTTAATGCTACCGAAATCGATATTTACTAGATGTATACCGTTCAAACTTGTGACCCTGGAAAGTGCTACATACGCTTGCCCACATGTAAACACTCCAGAACCGATATCCATTAGATTAGAGCATTGAACACAATTAACAGTAGGTAGCTTTATTTTAACTTCAACGCATTACTTCGTTGAAATTACCTACACAACAATGTCCAAATCTCTAGCAAATCAAATCCCTAAACAAGTTCGTAATCCTAAAATTACCTACACAAACAATTTCTAAATTAGTATATGAACACAATTAACAGTCTGTAACACGACAAAGAAGTAAAGATTTTTTTATTATTTTAACCCCAACGTATTATTTCGTTCATACGAAACACCTTATTTATTTTTTTATTTTTTAATACCATGTCGGTGGCAAATAAGCATACGGCCCGCCTGATGGAAAGCAGTCACCGTAGCCTATGGGCGCCTGCAACCCCAGGGGTGTCACATGCGCGTTGCCGACCCAATAAAAACTTGTACACTCCTCTTTGAACCCCATACCCATTGAAGAACCCCATACTGTAGTCCAACGGGAAAACCTCGGCAGGGAGCTCATTCCACAGACGGACCGTCCGCGGGAGGAAGTTCCTTTCAAACCGCACGGTGCGCGACCATTTAGGTTGCAAGGTGTGGTGTGAGGATGAACGCCCAGTCGGTGGCGAGCGGTGCGATGATGAAAAGTGGACGTTGAACAGTTCTTCAGAGCACAGCCCATTGTACAGACGATAGTGTGTTCTATCGTCTGTACAATGGGCATAAGGAGGCGAAGTCTCTCCTTAGACTTAAGGGTTCAATACCGCCTGTGAGTCTGGGATCGTCGACTATTCGGACAGCTCGTCTCTGAACCGAGTCAAAGGGTGCAAGCTGGTACACAGGTGCTCCTGCCCAAAGGTGACAGCAATACTCCATATGGGGTCTGACTTGCGACTTATATAACAGAAGTCTTTGCCCCGGAGTAAAGTATCCCCTCGCTTTATTGAGCACACCGAGCTTTTTGGATGCCAGCGTAGCTTTTCCCTCTAGGTGACATCGGAATTGGACGTCGTTGGAAATGTCGACTCCGAGGATCCCAATACTCCCTGACATGGTAAGAGCTGTGTCTTGGAACTTTGGAGCCACAATAAATGGGGTTTTTTTAGCGGTAAACGCGCAAACTTGTGTCTTTGTGGGGTTGAACCTGACTAGGTTATCCCGACCCCATAACGAGACTCTAGATAAAGTGTTCTCGATGTCAGACACAAATTTTCCGCGACTTTCCAGTACCACAGAGCGAGGGATATTAGCACGGCCTGTGTAAAAAGTATCCCCAGTACTGTCATCCGCATAGCAATGGAGGTCGCCGATAGACAACATGTCATTGATATGCAGAAGGAACAACGTTGGGGATAGCACAGAGCCTTGCGGGACGCCAGCGTTTATGTCCATGCTATCAGAGCAGCTACCATCTACTACGGCACGAATGCGTCTGCCGGACAAAAAGCTAGCTATCCATCTGCATAATCCCTCGGGCAGTCCATAAGATGGCAACTTCGACAAAAGGCCCCTATGCCAGACCCGATCGAACGCCTTCGCTATATCTAGGCTGACTGTCAAAGCCTCGCCTTGACTCTCCATGGCTGAGGCCCAGCGGTGAGTGAGGTAACACTAGAAGATCACCGGTAGAGCGACCGTGGCGAAAGCCATACTGGCGGTCGCTTATAAGATCGTGTTCTTCTAGGTAACCAAGGAGTTTAGCGTTAACTATACGCTCCATGACCTTAGAGAGAAGGGAGGTGATAGCGATAGGCCTATAATTCGATGGATCCGATCTGTCACCCTTTTTTGGAACAGGGTGCACAAGGGCCGTCTTCCACGAAGATGGAACTTCCCGTTTGATACTGGAAAGAGCGAAGAGACGCGTTAACACAGGACACAACTCAGGAGCACAACGTTTAAGCACCACTGCAGGTATGCCATCTGGCCCGCTCGACTTGTGAACGTTTAACGACAGCAACTCCCGCCGAACATCTTTCTGTGAGATGCGAATTTCTGGCATGGAGTGGGCGCACCGCGGGATGGTAGGCGGTATAATGCTGCCGTCATCGCTCACAGTCGAGTTTGAGGCAAAAAGAGCACCTAGAAGATCGGCTTTCTCTTTTGCACTATGGACCAGATTACCGTCAGCATTTCGCAGTGGTGGTGGACCTACGTTGAAATTACCTACACAACAATATCCAAATCCCTAAACAAATTCGTAATCCTTACAGACGTTGAAAAAGACAAATAATCGCTTCAGTACGCACACGAGAATCGCAAATTAATTCTGAAACACCCAAATAGCCATCCATTACCTACGGCGCACGGGCAACTGACTGTGACTGTCACACGGTGGCGTTGGCGGTGCGCGTCTGCGCGGCACTACCCGCGTCTCACCCGCGCCATTTTAAAATACGACTGAATTATTAAAACGCCCAGTATTACATACCTACGTTTATTACAAACCACAATTATTCATTTTTTTAGTTTTTGATATTCTTGTTTATATAGGTATCTGATTTATTTTGTACTGGCATCATTTAAAAGTTACTTTTTATTTAACCAGCACTACGTGCTCCCGACCCCGCGTTTGATTTAAAGTAATTTGAACTTTGTTGTACTACAAATACATTCCCAATTCGTTTGGCTAGGTTGTCCGTAGTCATATTTGATAATACATAAGTGAATTTTGTGATGTTAGGTATAGGTACTTAATTATTAATTGTTGACTTCCGCATAAAAGCGTTAATGTAAATTTTACAGTGGAAATCCGAATAAGATGTTATTTTAAGATACAGCTTATTATAATACAGGGTGGGTCAATGATAAATGCATTTTTGAAAATTGAAATATTTGGTGTTTTTTTGTGTTTTGAAATAAAAAATATATTTAGAAAGTATGTCAAATAAATAAATTTTACGTTTTAAAAATTAAATCATCATGGTGTCGTCCATGGCGGTTGCGGCACTCTTCCAGCCTTGCTTGTAAATTTTGAAAGACTTTCGTCAGAAGTTGCGGAGATATTGCTTGGAATTCTTGGTGAATGTTCTCCTTTAATTCTGCTGTGGTTGCCGGATTATTTGAGTACACTTTACTTTTCAAGTAACCCCACAAAAAAAAGTCAGCTGGAGTTAAGTCAGGGCTCCTGGGAGGCCAAGCAATATCACCCCGCCTCCATATCAATTTTTGAGGAAACATTTCATGCAAATCTGCCAGGGTCACGTTACTTGTATGGCAGGTGACCCCGTCTTGCTGAAACCATGTGTTGTTGTTGTAACCATGCGATTCGTGAAGTTTCGGTGCCAGGAAATCCCTTAACATAGATATGTAACGGTCTGAATTAACCGTAGCTCGTTTACGCGTTGAGTTTCTTGCATCCGCTCGCACAGACGCTCTCACCCGTTCGATGTTTTCACTAGTACGCACAGACCGTGCACGTCCCTTATGTCGAGATTTTAGTGTTGAGCCAGTACTTTTAAATCTGACTAACCATTGCTTGATCAAATTTGTGCTGGGACACTCGCGAATATTGAGTAATCCGAACTCAAATCGAAAACGCCGACGAACAGACACATAAGAACGATCGTTTTCATAAAAAGCTTGGTTGCAAAACGCTCGCTGTTCTCCCGTGTAAGACTCCATTTAGAATAAAAAATTTCGTTTTTTTTCTTTTAAATGACACCATTCTTATATGCCAGTGTTTTGTAATTTTGACAAAAAAGGTCGAGACAAAAGTGAATTTATCACTGGCCCACCCTGTATTAAACAATGTTACGGTAACTACGTTTATAATGATGATTTGCGCAGTGGACGTCTTATGGCTGATATGATGATGATGATGACAGGGTGGAATGGAAATAGATTTTGGGTCAGGAGGGCCGCTACCAGATTCCGTGCTGCTGGTGAGCCTTCAGAGATTATCCCTCAATTTGGGATTTATGAAAATTGGGATTAGCATGAAAACTAAAAAAAATACAGAATTTAAAACTTGTAGGTATGGGACCAATAAAAATATTTGGCTAGAAAACCCACAATCCAAAGAACTCTTTGTTCCAACCCGCTTCATTCCGCCATATAAACTTATTTGCAACAACCGCATAATTAATTTTGTATTAGCATGTATTTGTATGGGATTACAAACTTATTTGAGTAGTTTGCATAACATGAAAATCTGGCAGAAATTTCCAATTTTCAGATTTTTTGTGTAATAGGTAGGCTATAAACTATTTATGTTTCAAATTTTGAGCTCCTAGGCCATCTAGAAATACCTTAGATTATTGATGATCGGTGAGTCAGTGAGTGACAAAACTAAGGAACTTTGACATGCGGTAATTTTTAAACTACAAGTTACAATTGAAATCAAACAAGATTATTATGTAACTCATGTTATGGCCTACACGTCGCAGAAAATTCAGACTGCCGTGCCCTCAGATAAGTAGACAGCCATGACCAAGGAACAAATATTTGTGATAAGTAAATACACAAATAATGCCCTCGCCGGGATTCGAACCCGCCTACAATCTTCTCTGCTTTGCCCCAAGGTTAACTGGTAGAGTACCTCGTGGCAATAAGTCCGCCTGTTGTAATTTTAGTTTGTCTTTTGTGCAATAATGTTTGAATAAATAAATAAATGCACAAACGGATTTTTTTTCTTAGAATTACATTTTAGTTGTTTAGCTGGTGGTAGGACCTCGTGCAGGGTCCGTCCGGATAGCTATCACCATCTCACCCGTTAACCTGCCCCTAAATAGCAATAGCAGTGTTTGCACTGCTGTGTTTCATTTTGGGGGTAAGATGGCCGGTGTAATTACTGGCATAGATATAGGCAATCCATCTAAGTCCTCAGGGTGGGCACCGCATAGGCGATTTTTCGATCACTAGTTCTCAGTTCCTGCTTTCCATCAGGAGGGCTGAGTGCTCAGTTATCTACCTTCGACACATAAAGAAAATATTACGTAAATTAAGTGTCGAGCCGTGTGGTGACGGCAGTAAGAATACATTTGTCACCACCCCAACTCTTCCCGTGGGTGTCGTAGGAGTCGACTAAGGGACTAAAGTGTTACTGATCATACACTTGACCCGGGTATGTCTGAAAACTACGACCAAGACCACCGGGGATGGGCAGCAGCATCTCTAAAGTGCGGTGGAGACACTGCGATCGCCAACCCGCATGCCAAGCGTGGCGATTATGGCAACTACCCCCCATGGATTTACAAACAAGGCCGCGGCCCCGAGGTTCCGGCGACCTCCGGTGCCCTGGTTATGGTAGCGGCCAGGGTGCTAGCGGGGTCAGGGGTGCTAAGAATCTCCGGCAAAGATCCGGCTACCACCACCGACGACCTCTGGCCCTGGCAACGTACAACACACGTACACTGCGGACCGACGAAAAGTTAGTGGAACTGGAGGAAGGATTGAGCAAGTTGCGTTGGGACATTGTGGGATTGTCAGAAGTCCGAAGAGAGGGCGAGGACACGATAATCCTAAAGTCCGGCAACTTGCTCTATTTCCGGGAGGGCGACCAACAGTCCCAGGGAGGTGTCGGGTTCATCGTCCACAAGTCCCTCGTAAACAACGTGGTGAAGATCGAGAGTGTGTCGGCTAGGGTGGCGTACCTTATACTCAGAGTATCTGAGAGATACTCGCTGAAGGTCATACAGGTGTACGCGCCGACTTCGACACACTCCGACGACGAGGTGGAGGCTATGTATGATGATATCTCAAAAGCCATGCATAGCTCCAGAACCTACTTCACCGTTGTTATGGGGGACTTCAACGCGAAACTGGGCAAGAGAGATGGTGACGAACTGAGGGTGGGGCAATTTGGGGTTGGACGTCGGAACCACCGGGGCCATCTGCTGGCTGGTTTCATGGAGAAGGAGGGACTCTACATGATGAACTCCTTCTTTAAGAAACGCGAGCACAGAAAATGGACTTGGATGAGTCTCGACGGTGCAACTAAAAACGAGATCGACTTCATCATGTCGACGAAGAGACATATATTCAACGATGTTTCTGTGATCAGTACGGTTAAAACCGGTAGCGATCACCGCCTGGTAAGAGGCACGTTGAATATATGTCCTAAGCTAGAACGCTCGCGACTGATGAAGTCTACGCTCCGTCCTGCACTCCATCTCCAAAACCCCGAGAGCTTTCAGCTGGAACTCCAAAACCGTTTCGATTGCCTAGGCGATGACGTGGACGTATTCAACGACGGGTTTGTGGAAGCTGTCCATAGCGCTGGGTCTAAGTTTTTTTAAGGCCCAGCGGACAAATAAGACCAGAAAGCTCTCCGACTCCACTCAGAAGCTAATGGAAAAAAGGAGTGAACTGGTTCTACAATCCTCAGTTGATGCGACTTTATACCGGCAGCTCAACAGACAAATCTCTAAGTCCCTCAAACGCGATATGCGCCAATTCCGTACCAAGTGTATAGAAGAAGCCATCGAGCGGAACAAGGGCTCTAAAGTTTTTGCAAGGGATCTGTCTGTTGGGCAAAGCCAGCTCGCCAAATTAAAGACTGAGGATGGTAGAATCGTCACATCCAGATCTGAGCTGCTGAGTGAGATAGAGGGTTTTTATGGACAGCTGTACACGTCAACTAGCAGACCCGAAGTTGATCTAGCGGAAGACCCCAGAGCTAGACTGACCCGACACTAAACAGAAGACATCCCGGACATCAGCCTGTGCGAGATTAGAATGGCTCTTGAACAACTCAAAAGTAACAAGGCGCCTGGGGAGGACGGAATTACAGCTGAGCTTCTGAAGGCGGGTGGTAAACCGATCCTTACGGCCCTTCAGAAGTTGTTCAATTCCGTCTTACTGGAAGGGAGAACGCCAAAGGCATGGAACAGAGGTGTGGTGGTACTGTTCTTCAAAAAAGGTGACAACGCTTTATTGAAGAACTACCGACCCATCTCACTTCTGAGCCATGTCTATAAGCTGTTTTCAAGAGTCATTACGAATCGTCTTGCACGCAGGCTTGATGACTTCCAGCCTCCCGAACAAGCCGGTTTCCGAAGAGGCTTTAGTACCGTAGACCACATCCATACGCTTCGCCAGGTTATACAGAAGACCGAAGAATATAACCTGCCCCTCTGTTTAGCGTTTGTGGACTACGAGAAAGCCTTCGATTCGATCGAAACATGGGCAGTACTACAGTCTCTCCAACGGTGCCAAGTCGACAACCGCTATATCGAGGTGTTGAAGTGTTTGTACGAGAGCGCCACAATGTCAGTCCGACTCCAAGACCAGAGCTCGAAGCCTATTCTGCTGCAGCGGGGAGTTAGGCAAGGAGATGTCATCTCCCCTAAGCTGTTTACCGCTGCACTGGAGGATGTCTTTAAGACTCTGGACTGGAGAAGGCTGGGTATCAACATAAACGGCGAGTACCTCACTCACCTTCGATTCGCTGACGATATAGTAGTCTTGGCTGAGACCTTGGAGGACTTAAGTACTATGCTCGTTGACCTCAGTAAAGCCTCCGAACGAGTTGGTCTTAGGATGAACATGGATAAGACGAAAATCATGTCGAATTCCCATGTAGCACCAACTCCCGTAATAATCGGAGACTTTACACTCGAAGTTGTAGACGAATACATATACCTAGGGCAAACTATTCAGTTAGGTAGGTCCAACTTCGAGAAAGAGGTCAATCGTCGAATCCGACTCGGTTGGGCAGCGTTCGGGAAGCTACGACACATATTTTCGTCCAATATTCCGCAGTGTTTGAAGACGAAAGTCTTTAATCAGTGTGTGTTGCCAGTGATGACATACGGTACTGAAACGTGGCCGCTTACAATGGGTCTCATAAGAAGGCTCAAAGTCACCCAAAGGGCAATGGAGAGGGCTATGCTAGGAGTCTCTCTGCGTGATCGGATTAAAAATGAGACCATCCGCAGCAGAACCAAAGTAACCGAAATAGCTCTCCGAATCGCTAAACTGAAGTGGCAGTGGGCGGGGCACATTGCGCGTAGAACCGATGGCCATTGGGGCGGGAAGGTTCTTGAGTGGCGGCCACGTACCGGAAGGCGTAGCGTGGGTAGGCCCCCCACAAGGTGGACCGATGACCTGGTGAAGGTCGCAGGAGTCCGCTGGATGCGGGTGGCGCAGGACCGGTCATTGTGGCGATCTTTGGGGGAGGCCTATGTTCAGCAGTGGACGTCTTTCGGCTGATATGATGATGATGATGATGAAATTAAGTGTGTCCTAAGCTTTATAAACTTGCTTCAAACTGATTCCCTTTCAATTAGAGCAAGTTCTGATAAACTCATTAATTAAATAGGATTCGACGACACACGAAGCGAAGTGATAAGGTGCTCTGATAAAATGAGAAAAGGCAATTACGTTGCCAAGGGTTTTAATGAGATCATATTAAATACTCGTACAAGGTCGTTACAGGTTTTAATTTGGATAAAAAAGGAAGAAACTAAAAACTAATAAATGTCTTTGAAAAATCGAACTCTAACTACAAGTTATTTGTAACTAGCGACCCGCCTCGGCTTCGCACGGGTACTATACCTACATAAAAACCTTCCTCTTGAATTATTCTACCCATTAAAAAAAATCTCATCAATATCCGTTGCGTAGTTTTAAAGATTTAAGCGTACAAAGAACATAGGGACAGAAAAAGTGATTTTTTTATACTATGTAGTGATAAAATATCTCCTTATTATTTGGTTTGAATTAAATCGACATTCTTACTTAAGTCTTCAGTTGTGAGGCGTGAACGCGGGATCAAAATCAAAATCAAAAATTGTTTATTTGTACAACATGGGTAAAGTACTTAGAACATTAGTAGGTACAGGTCTTACAAAAAGGCAGATACACAGTTTCTCCATGTCGGGCCGAATGGCGTACAAAGGGTTTAGCAGCCTTACCGAACAAGAGGTGCCTTTCCCCACGGATGAGGTCAATATTTTAGGTGGTGTACTAGCAGGACCTAAGAATACTCCATGCTTAATATCAGCTCTAGATCTTCTTTTGTTTCAGAGTTATTCAAGATAATGTAAAATATACAGGGTGCCGTTGAAAGTGGCATATTTCGTAAACTGTTCAAGTTAGATCAACCAAACAAAATTGTGTTTGATAACAATAAAATAAACTACAAAATGCATATTTTTAATCTGCATCTTGTCCTTATTTTTCATAATAAAAAAAGGTTTATTGTTTTTTTTTCCATATTTTTTTTTATTTCACGTGGAGGTACACCTACAAAAAAAAATATGCATACATAGCCACTAATGTCCACTGTATACATAAATAAAAATATTTCCGTAAATCATCGTGCGTCATGCCAAAAAAAAATTTTTTTTGGAAGTAGTCGTTACTGGCATACAAATAAAGTACCAGTGCAGTGTGAACATAAGTTAGTGTGTAGGTATACAATCTCTCGACACTTACCGCACAAAATATCATTGACGTAAATTGACTTATTAGTGCATTTGCTGTATAAATCAGCCTCTTGTCCAGTTTGTATGCATTTTTTCTTTCCACATATATTTTTTAACGTTTTTTCACAAGACTTACACTTAATTTTTTCCATTTTCCAACAGGAAATGCAACAAATCAAATGTCGAAAACAATACTATGTGTCAAATGTTTATCTCTCTTTTATAAAGCAAATGTACTAATAAGTCAATTTACGTCAATGATATTTTGTGCGGTAAGTGTCGAGAGATTGTATACCTACACACTAACTTATGTTCACACTGCACTGGTACTTTATTTGTATGCCAGTAACGACTACTTCTGAAAAAAATTTTTTTTTGGCATGACGCACGATAATTTACGGAAATATTTTTATTTATGTATACAGTGGACATTAGTGGCTATGTATGCATATTTTTTTTGTAGGTGTACCTCCGCGTGAAATAAAAAAAAATATGGAAAAAAAAAACAAGAAATCTTTTTTTATTATGAAAAATAAGGACAAGATGCAGGTTAAAAATATGCATTTTGTAGTGTATTTCATTGTTATCAAATACAATTTTGTTTGGTTGATCTAACTTGAACAGTTTACGAAATATGCCACTTTCAACGGCACCCTGTATATTTTACATTATCTTGAATAACTCTGAAACAAAAGAAGATCTACAGCTGATATTAAGCATGGAATATTCTTAGGTCCTGCTAGTACACCACCTAAAATATTGACCTCATCCGTGGGGAAAGGCACCTCTTGTTCGGTAAGGCTGCTAAACCCTTTGGTTAGCAAAACTGAAAACCAGCGTCGTGTCATCTGACACGACACATGCTTAGTGGCATCCTTTTTGGTGTTCAAATCCTTACTGTTTGATACTTGTATTTATTGTTCTGTATTGTATGCCACCAAATAAACCATTCTTATTCTGATTCTTATATTCTTCATTTGAAGCTGGTGCATGCATACAACTGCTATCAGTTATTATTATTATTATTTCGAGCCTGTAGTGTCCCACTGCTGGGCAAAGGGGGTCTATATCGAATCGCATAAAAGTATTGTTCCGAATATTATGTCGCATAAGAATTTTACGCCGAAAATTGTTTCGCCGAATTATTGTTTCGCATATTTTTCATATGTCGAAGTTTTTGCGCCTAAAGTCGTCTGTCCGAAACATTCTTCATCCTAATGCTTATTGTGTCTAAGATTCCTTTGCCGAAATTGTATTATGCATATGATTGATGATCCTAATATTGTACATTCTAAAATTGCTGCTAAACATAACGCCTACTAAAATTAAATACGATCCGCCAACATGTCGACGGAGCCCCTAGCGGGGCTCCTATTTCCGCTCTAAGGGACAAAAGATACCTAACAAACCTATCCAGGTGGATCACATGATTTTGAAATGTTTTTCTTTTTCATGCGGGGGGCTTCGCCCCCCGAGCCCCCCTTGTGGGGGGCTTCGCCCCCCCGTCCCCCCTTATTTGGTCTTTCTCCTAGCAGCTGGAGCAGACCTAGTATTTGTATTGTAAAATGTCTAAGATTAATGTTTTAACCTAACTTAACCGTATCGGTTCTGCCCCTCACGTTTTTCTGCAATCAGGTTATCTACAAATAGCTAATTCCATTTGATAGACGTGACAACCTAATATTGATGTAGTTTAAGTTAGTTTCAAAGACTAGTGCTGTTATTTTAGCCACTCTAATAATAATGCGAAATATTTTTTATGACAATCAATATTAGTAATATTACATTTTAGATAATTTAAAAATCGGCATACGAATATTCGGAAAAAGATACTTTAGGACTTCTATATGTGTATGCATAAAAATAATTCGGCGAAACGATTATTATGCCATTCAACAATATGCCAAATGTTTCGGCCAAAACATTTTCTGCACAATGAACATTATGCGAAGAGACGGGCACCCGGGCAAAGGCCTCCCCCCACTTTTTCCAATTCTCCCTGTCTTGAGCAATTTCTGGCCATCCTGACAAAAAGGAGTCCAGTTCGTCTCGCCATCGCCGACGTGGTCTACCAGGTCCCCGTTTTGAGCTGGGCTGCCACTCAGTGGCTATCTGGACCCACAGCTCATTCGGCATTCGGCAGATATGACCAGCCCAGTCCCACTTCAACTTGGCCGCCTTCCGAGTTACATCGACTATTTGGGTCTTGGAGCGCAGCCGGTGTTCCAGGCTCGGCTATCAATTACTGTTATTATAATCTAAATCAACTCAGTGCTTGATAATGGCGACCTAGGCTCTCCGAAACAAACACGTGAGTTTAACCGTTTAGTTATATTTAATATTATGAAGTATAGTTCGTAAAATATGAATTGGTAACTTTCTACCTACATCATAGTAAAAATAAACATTCAATTTATATTTCTCGAACTATACCCACTTGTCTTGCGGTTTGCATGTACGCAATTGTTGGTACTTTAACTGTCAAGTTGTGGATATTCTTTAATTGGCTTTGTTTAGTGTTTATGTTCATAGATTAAGTAATTTATAATTGCTATTGATGTCCTTAATAGTTAAATAAATAAATAAACTTACGATGTATTACAAACGTTTACATTCAACAAGTTATTTGGCAAAAGATTCATATTTTTTTAAAAATATTTTCTTCGGTTACCGCGATGATTACTCGTGTAATAAAACTATTTAAGCGGAACCTCAATCCCTTAGTCGACTCTTATGACACCCACGGGAAGAGTTGGGGTGGTGACAAATGTATTCTTACTGACAAAGCGCGTACGCGTCGGGCTTTGGCCGAGGGTGCTCCGGACGAGGACCCTCTTAATGAGTCGAAACATGTCGAGCAATCATCGACTTAAATACGTGAGTAACCCGGTTCGATAATATTTTAATATGCTTAAGGTCATTTCTCAAATTTTTGGCACCGACAGGTGAAAGTTTTGTTGTTTTAAAAATATCGCTTTTTTAGATTTTTTTTTCTAGGGGTCGTTTGAATGCGTCTCAAACATTACAAACATTTCAAAGGCACCGGTATCAATCAATTATTTTAGAAGTTATGGTCGATTAAAATTCAGGTGAACGACATCATGATCAGGTGAAGGATAAAATATACACAGGTTATCGACAACAGTAGCAGGTTAACGACAAATTAGTACAAATTAGTATGACACCTTTGACAAGTTAACGACAAGCGTCGCTAACCTGCGTCCGTAGTCGATCACCTGTAGTTTGGTGGTCTTTCACCTGTTATGGACATCATTCACCTGTCTCCATCATCATTATAATCCAACATAATTTAGTAAAATAAATCTTGAATCACTTTCTTTTACATTATATTAAAATAAAACAGATTAATAGGTTTCCATTGTTTTATTTACACATTATGCATGTTAATAAAAGAAAAAAAAACAAAAAGAGAGCTTCATCTCACGTCTAATTTAAAAAAATCGGCCAAGTGCGAGTCGGACTCGCGCGCGAAGGGTTCCGTACCATTATCAATTTATTATTTAAAAAATACAGTTAAATCAACCAACCTCAAAAACTATAGGAGATAAATTAATCAAACCAAAAATCGTTGATAGAGTTTATTAATGTGCTTAACATATATTTTTTTTAGAATTTTATATCGCGTAGTTTAAAAAATAGAGGGGGGGGACACATTTTTCAGACTTTGAGGGCTGGTATCTCGAAAACGATTTGCTTAAATAAAGATAAGATTTATGAACCTTCATATCATTTTCAAAGACCTTTCTAATAATACCCCCCACGCTTATATACAACTAAATTTTTTTTTCTATCCCTCAGTTATATGTATGGAGGGCCCCCACCCCAATGGTTTTTTTACAATTTAGTATCATAATCCCGTAGCGGTTCATACAACACATATCCTTACCAAATTTCGTTACTGTAGCATTCATAGTTTCCGAGTAAATCAGCTGTGACAGACGGACAGACGGACAGACGGACATGACGAATCTATAAGGGTTCCGTTTTGCCATTTTGGCTACGGAACCCTAATAAAAAAGGAACTAAACCACGTTTACAAAATAGCAGCTACTTATTGATTCTAGGGATACAATAATGAATCAGCCTTATTAGTATCACAAAATTAATGATAATTAAAGATGCAAGGATGTTACAGGTAGCGTGTCTTCAAAACCGAGCTCATTTTGAAGCAAAATATATAGTGTTAACACTGCAATAAATGTTTAATGGATAAGTATTTGTTCCCTGGTTACAGATTTTTTTATATATTTAAATACTTAGGTCATAAGCAAAGGCCGGAACTAAAACTATGAGATAAGTCTGATTCACAGAGCAAGGACCTCTTTAGTGTGTAACCTTAGAGATAGAGGCGGCCTTGGCTGTCATTTTCATAGAAATCGACCGTGTCAGGTAATTTTGACATGTTAATGTAAATAGTGTTGTGGTATGGCTCGATATTTTTATCGATAGATTAAAACCAACAGTTATTTGACGAAAAATGTTACTTGAAAAAAAGCTATTCAAACATTCTCATTTTTTAAATCTCACTAAAATGATGTCGTTATGAATGATATAAAAACAGTAAAATTTATACATTTATTTGAATTTATATTTACAATAAGTACCTACTTACATTAAGCTGTTAGCTTTAAGGTTAAAGTTAAACAACAAGTGTTAAGGGTAAGGCTAGACAGAGGTTAAACAACAGGCGGTCTTAAGACCGGGACCGCAACAGGCGGTCTTAAGACCGCCTGTTGTTTAACCTCTGTCTAGTTATATATGTTACCTTTGCATGCATTAGTTTGTTTGTTCAAGGTGTGCAAACTATATCTACTTATATTACGTTATAAAACGCAATAAGAAAATTGTAACTATAAATGGGAACTAAAATTAAATGATCAACTGTAAGTAGTTTAGATGGTTAGTTAATTTAGGTATTATATATGAGGACAGATTAACTAGATGTATAAATGTAGATTATAAGATATTTTTAAATTCGTAAATTGTACCGTTTTACGTTTTCTTGAAAGATTATCAAATGGGTTACTTGGGACAAGAAACACCTGGAAATTACATACTTAAATTAATATGTATTAACAGATAACATCAGAAATCCTTTAAAAGGTACTTTACTTTTAAAACATAATAAAATTATTTAGCAAAGCTAACTTACCTTGTCAAACGCAGGATGGAGTTTTAAAGTTGGACAGGCATTGGATGGCAATATAGATCTCGGATTTGTTTTTACAAAACATTCATTTTGGAAGTGGTCCGAACAAATTGTGTCGTATTTTTGCGGAAACCAGTTCAACTTTCCAGTCGCCGTTATCCAGCGTTCTCTGACACATGGTTCTATAGGAAATCTAAAAATTAAGTCAGAATTTCTTAAACTATATGTTTTTGTATAGTTGCTTCATTGTCTGCAATCTAGAAAAATATTGTATTATTGCTAAATATAAATAAATAAATAAATGTTTGGGGGACAGTCTCATACAAATCAACCTAGCCCCGAACTAAGCAAAGCTTGTACTATGGGTGCTAGGCGACGATATATATATGTACTTAAATAGAGAAATACACATAATTATACTTACTTATACATAGGAAACGTCCGTAACTCGGGAACAAATTTTGAATTTCTACTAACACCGTTTAGTTGTAAGAGTTTACATAGACTATCGATAACAAATTCAGCGTCGTGTCTCTTCACTATGTCTCTCGCCCATACTAATTTTATATTGAATTTAATATAACTTTATTTACTTACCTGTGATAGGAAACGTTTGAATTGTGTTTATTAACGTACGGAGACTGGTTCCTGCACCAGATTACAGAGCAATGTGGCATTCTTGGTATATTTTTATAGTTTATATACCCATGACGTCCCAAAAGGTACTGACAGCACATATGCGTAAAACGCATATGCGCGGCACGGGTTTTGTCCGTCACGCCGTCTCTCTATAGGCGCCCTAAGAGTTCCAACCTCCTTGGTCTGATTTAATAGAAATCCGACCCAATAATTATGGATATATTTCATAATGGAGAAAATGAATAAAATAAAAGGTTTCTTTTTTGTGAGAACGATATATATATAGGTATAAAAAGGTATATCATATTTTGGAGATTTTGTATGCCAAATATAAAAAGTTAGTTTTTATATGGTTTATCTGGCTTATGACAAGTGATCGACGTGTCGGTTTCCTGTCACTGAGTCGTTCACCTGGCTTTATCGGACAGGTGAAGGACACACATAGCAAAAAAGCAACAATCCTTTGAGAAATGCAGCTTAAACCGATATAACAGTAATACTTTTCTCATTTAACGCACAAATAATATATTCAGGCATAAATAAATATTATTACGAGTGGTAAATTTATCATTATTGTCGTTCACCTGTCGCAAAATGTCGTTCACTTGCCTATTTTAGCCAGGTGAACGATGCACAGGTGACCGACAAAATGGCAGTTATTTCGTCCAAACGCAAAATGTATTTGACGAATAAACTAAATATATAGGTACATAATAGTAATCAATGAATTACGTTATATATGTTACAGTTAATACCATATCTCACACAATAACCAAACTATGAATGCTTTCATAAACCAAACTATGGCTGTTAGACTGTGGAACTCTCTCCCTTTACACATAAAACAAGCGCAATCTGTAGTCGCTTTTAAATCCAATGTCAAAGAATATTATCTGTCTCTTCCTTAATTTTAATGATTGACACTGTTATTTTCCTCTACTTGATATGCTTATATTTATATATGTAGTTGGTATATGTATGTTTATATGATTATATTTATTTATGTATGTCTATTAGAATTTTCGTTTGTGTTGTTGGTATTCTTTTTAAATATTTTCCTTTTTCTGCACCACCTACTACCTACATTTTTGAAATCGTGTCTCCACTACCCAAAGGTTGTCTGGAAGAGATCGCTTTTTAGCGATAAGGCCGCCTTTTGTGACCTCTGTTTTTTTTTGTATTTCTTTTGTTTTTGTGAACTTTTTGTTCTTTATTACGTGTGAGGTGTGCAATAAAGAGTTTTGTATTGTATTGTATTGTATGAATGACAGAATAACGACTACTTACCCATTACAAACTCCCGTTTAAGATAAGTTATATTTTTTATTTTGTTATCACGGCGGAGTGAGCACGTGTTGTTGCTTGCAGGTGATGGCCGACAACTGGCGGCTTCGATTCATGCGGGGTGAGGCGGGAGAGGTGGGATAGGGATCGCATAGTAGTTGCGAGTTTGTCTCGACAAGTGAACGACAAAAACTGCCTTGGACAAACTTTAAAGCCAAATAACTTGGAACATACGTGTAATATTATTATCTGATTGTCTAGTTTTAAAAGTTTAGGATATATGCAAATAGAATACAGTAAGAAAGGTAAGTAAAGTTAACAATTTGTGTACTTTTAACAACTCGAAACATGAGTACTTCGCGTTTGGACACGGAAGGTGAACGACAAAACTTAGTTACAATTATTATTTATTTAATTAATATCAAATAAATCGATTTAAAAGCATTAGGCCTCTATATAAAAAGTGTCTTTTAATATGTATTGATAATTTATTTATGAAGATATTGTATATTTAAAAAAAAGTTCTAACATAAACGTATTTACAGGTGAGGGTGCCAAAAATTTGAGAAATGACCTTAAGTCTCATGTTAGTTATAATTCTAAAATTAAATACGGAATTACCATTTAGGTTATCTGGGTAAACTAAAGGCTATCTAAAAGCAATTAAACTACGAAAGCCGCGCCGTGTCAAAAGTGTCAACTCAGGTATTAAACTTCTTACCGTAAATTACAAGCCTGTCTCAAAGTAAGCTGAAGCTCGGTGCATTTCGTGCTATGACGGATAACTCTTATTATAAACGTGATAAGGGTTAATAAAGGGTGCCCGCGAGCATAGCGAGAGATTTTAATGCTGTATTTTTGACCATATTTAGAGTCTTTAATGTTATATAAAATTGCTTGAATTCAGGGATTCATTTATTTTATTTTCTTTTCTTTATTGGGGAAAAACAGACATAGACCAGATAAGTACAGTCTAAATCCAGTGACAATTCCCACCAGGATTATGAACTTCCACCGGGATAATGAACCTTTTTTCGAAATAATATATGTTTTTCATCGTAACTCATCATAACATTTAGTTTTGATTACAATGCTACCACAATGTGGTCTAATATTACCACACCTTTTGCCTGACAATCAAAAAATAAGAATAGACTCAACAACCTGTCACTTAAATTAAAATATAAATAAAATATTTTAACAAATAGTTGGTATGAAATATGAAAAAAATAATCAAAAAGTCTAAAAAAAATTAAAATTAATGTGTTTGGTGACATTTAACATTATATCATATAATATTTTTGTTTATTTTGACGTCTACATAGGTAGTTAAAATCTCTCGCAATGCTCGCGAGCAACATGTATTGTTGCTATTGAAAATGGGGCTTGGTTTGACAAGAGAAATGACACTGTCTAGACATGTTTTATGATACTAATTCAAGTAATTCTGTTTCTATTTGATATCTATTTCTATCTCACGGCAAAAGGAAGGATTATGTTTATTTCACTTGGATTTTAAAAGTTTGTGTCATAGTTGTTTTTTGTTGAAGAAGCAAACGATAGCAAGAATAGTAGAGCAGAGAAAAGTAAAGCAAGCAGCTGACTGTGTATAGCAAGAGTTTATTTACGACTGACACAAAAATATTTATACCGTGTGATTACGGGGTAGTGATCCCAACTGTGGAAAAAGTGTTAAGATAGTCTGTCTGAACATGGTTTCCCGTGGGACCTATATGAACAAACATGGCTTTTTTACGACAAGTATAATTCGAGTTCATTAGTCGTCAGCCTCCGTAGCCTAGTTGGTAGTGATCCCGGAGAGGGCATTATACAGGGTGGAAAAAGATTTTGGGTCAGTGAGGTTAGCTATCAGATCCCGTGTAGCTTCGTGAAAATGGTCTTAGAAGACCTTCCCGCGATTTTCAATTAAAGAAGATTAGCTTTTTCAGATTTTGGAAAAAGTATACAGGGTGCGAGGAAATGGTCATTTTTGACAAACTTTTTTTTTGATGCCAATCGATCCTGTTTCTGTTCAGGATCAAAAGCTTGTATGGGACCAAAAAAAATTTTCGGATAGAAAAGCCGGAAATCGGGATTTAAAATTCCCATACAAATTGCATGAAAATTAAAATTATTTTTTCACGCCTAATTTTTTTATGCCAATCGATTCCATTCCTATTCAGTACCAATAGTTTCCTAGGGGCCAACTTACGGCAACGTAAAAAAAAAACAAAAATAAAAAAAACCTTTTTCATACATTGATTATGAGAAAAAAGTGAAAATTAATTACATTATCTGTGGCGCTAATTAATGTTGCTAATGATTTCATACAGTATTATTATTATCATTTAGCATAGGATGACTAATTATCGTGACAGATAAAGTAATTAAGGTTTCACTTTTTTTTCCATAGTAAAAGTATGAAAACGGTTTTCTTGAAATTTTGGATTTTTTGTACTTTGCCATAAGTGGACCCGTAGGAAACTATTGGTACTGGGTAGGAATGGAATCGATAGGCATAAAAAAATAAGGGTGAAAACATAATTTTTAAATTTCATACAATTTGTATGAGAATTTAAAATCTCGATTTGTGGCTTTTCTAGCCGAAAAATTTTTTTTGGTCCCATACAAGCTTTTGATCCTGAACAGAAACAGGATCGATTGGCATCAAAAAAAAAGTTTCTCAAAAATGACCATTTCCTCGCACCCTGTATACTTTTTCCAAAATCTGAAAACGCTAATCTTCTTTAATTGAAAATCGCGGGAAGGTCTTCTAATACCATTTTCGCATAGCTACACGGGGTCTGGTAGCTGCCCTCACTGACCCAAAATCTTTTTCCACCCTGTATGTTAGCTGGAAGTGATCCCTTACAGGGATAAGCTCGTCTTTGTACGATTGTCTTGTGTTTTGTGTACTTTTCTATACTTTTTGTACAATAAAGTGTTTTACTACTACTACTACTACTACTACTACTACTATTTGTGTATTTATTTATCACAAATATTTGTTCCCTGGTCATCTCATGGCTGTCTATCTATTTAAGTATCTATATGTATCTATCTATAGTATATATCGTCGCCTGGTACTCACATCACAAGCCTTAATTGAGCTTACCGTGGGACTAGGTTGATTTGTGTAAGATGTCCCAAGATATTTATTGTTTATTTATTTGTTATTTACCTTGTTCAGAAATATCTTAAGGGCCTTTCTCTGAGCGTTTCAACCGCCGTGACTTCGGTGGCAGCCTTATCGCACGAATGCCGTGAGAGATGCAAGAACTTTTGGATATATTGGTAGACGTAGTTAACTGCTACCAAGCTATCCAAAAATGTGTGAGATACCCACGGAAATCGGGTAATAATCATACCTGGGATAACTGGGGGCAAGTTATAGGGATTTGATATCGATTAAAAAGATGTCGATATAATTATAATAAAATATGTGCTTATTGAACATTCTCGATTACAGCACAGAGGTCCGATGTCATATCTGATAACGGGCCTCTTGTATGCAGATGTCATTTTAATCAAAATGATAATTTAAATATTGATATTTTAATATTAATTGTATATTTAGAAAACTATTTGAAAATAAACGCGTAACTACCCGTTTAAAATTATTTTCTAATTTAATTGAAGAGTAAGTACCTAATATCTATTTATGCCGAATAACATTTTGATGTTGTCATTTACAGTAACATCGATATATTTTTAGTCGATAAAATATTTTGCTGGTGTTCTGCCTTTTCGCCGAATTTTTTTTGGCCGTTTTTCATTTGCCAACCAACGTTTCACCGAACTTTTACTTTGACAACTAACGATTGGCAAATTTTTGTATGACAACGTTTCACTTGGCAGAATTATTGTAAAGCAGATTATTATAACGAAACTAAACTTTTGGCGGACTTATCATTTGTCAAATGGTTCACTTGACCGAACAACTCATGGACGAATAACGTTTCGCTGATGCAACAGTTGCCTTTTCATACATTTGGCAAGTTACTAAGAAGCCTACCCATACTTAATTCTTTTTTTGGCAAACACAGAAAAAAACAATTTTTACTATTATTTATATGGATAACCAGAAGGAAAAAATGAGCGAGCGAGCGAAGCGAGTGAGCAAAGCCCTCCAGTGCAGATCCGACTTGGCCGGGTTAGGTTAGAAGGTCTCTCGGCTCGCTACGCTTCGCTCCCGCCTGACCTTCGAGGTTATTTTTTTTTTCGTCCCGAAAAAAAGATAATGTTAGTATTCATATTGTATAAGAAAATAAAATTTGTAACCTGTATAAAATTTGCCCCAAGTGAAAATGGCATCCTTGTAAATAAATTCCCTCAAAAGTTGATAGAAGACTCAGTAGGTATCGCAGCTTTTTCGAAATCCAATACGCATATTTTAGGTACAAGATCGATTCCATTTTCATTGCCGTATTCTATTAATAGTTGCACAAATAATATTACGTAGTTGCTAAAAGAAATTGTACGTAATGAAACATTTGGTACACAATAAACAACGAAGTGTATATTACCTACGTCAAGTAAAACATTCGGCCACATGAATGTTGGCATTTTGAACATTTGCTTTGTAAAACACGGACCAAATGTTAAGTTGGTAACTGTGAGGTTGGCAAATAAAACAAAACATTTTAATAAGTTGGGAAATGAACATTCGGCGAAGTAAAATTTCGCGAAACGTGAGTTGGGAAGTGATATTCGGCCATATAATTTTCGGCGATAAATAAGAGAACCTATTTTGCTACATCATTTTCGTATAAATGCCCCGAGTTATCCCAGGTATGGTAATAATGTTGCCACCGAAGTCACAGCGGTTGAAACGCTCGGAGAAATGCCCATAACACGTTTTTTAGTTCGGATCATGACCCCGTTATCACCCTGTATAGCCATTTATCATAAGTTAATAACGTCCTACTAAACTGCCCAAAAGCCCACAACATATATATTATTCAGAATATGGCGTGGCCGAACTAGCATAAATATACAGTTATGTAACGTTTGACTTTTCGTTCCGCTAAATTATGTACCAATATACGTTGTTTATTGTCGCGTGGACACTAACAAGAATTCGGTACGCGACACATTTTTGCGTACTGAAAATTAGTTTGGTACACATTGTGTTATTGATCTCACCACTGGTATTGGCCCACTAAATGAATAATATTAAGTCACCTATGAAATTGGCGTTTTGTACGGAGAATTTAGTGAAAAGTCTATTTTCCACACAATAAAAAAAATGAGTATATTTCTTTCAAAATGATGGTGATGTCAAGATCAAAATAAATGTACCAAATTTTGCCGGTAATTTTAGATGCTTCTGAGGCGTGTTTTGTATATCTCTATTTCAGAAAACAAGGTATTATCATACATTAATACCTATTTCAAATATATAAACCGACAGCATGGCAAGAGTTGTTTTCAAAGCTTATTTTTGAATATTATTTAAGGAAAGAAAACTATTATTAGTATGAAAAAACCTTTGATACACAGTGCACTGTTGAAAACAAAGGATATATCTAAGTTTCTCTAGATAATAAAATTAGGGATCAACTAAAGTCAATAGACAAAAATGCCAATTTCATAGTTAATCACCCAATATTTTATATTTAGCCGTGTACAGGCAGTAAGAATGACAAATGTATTCTTCCCGCGGTTGTCGTAAGAGTCGACTAATCGATTGGTGTGTCACAGACCATTCTTTGATAGAAGACTAATGACGGGTAGCAGGGTCAATTAGTGGACACATTACTGCGATCGCCAACCCGCTTGCCCAGAGTGGCGGTTATGGGCATTTACCTTATACTGCGTCTATACACATAGTTCATAGGAAAGGCCTACGTCCAGCAGTGGACTGAGATAGGCTGATGATGTATCATATTATTTAGCCTATCAGTCCTCCGCAAGTAACACTCAACCGTTCTAAAATTCAGGATAACGGTCACTGGGACTTGTTGTTTCATCATCATCATCATCATGATCATCATCAGCCATTTGACGTCCACTGCTGGACATAGGTCTCCCCCAGAGAGTTCCACAAAGATCAGTCGTGAGCTGTCCGCATCCATTGGACACCCGCAACCTTTACTAGGTCGTCGCTCCATCTTGTGGGGGGCCTTCCCACGCTGCGCCGTCCAGTGCGTGGTCGCCACTTGTTGTTTCACGTGAATGAAATAGGGAGACAGTATTTTTTTTCCACATTTTATTCTACCACTTTGTTGGTGTGACTAATATAATAATTATAATTTATGCCTGTACAGGTATTTGCAAGTTATTACTAACGGTCCCTGAGCGAACGGAAACTTACATTTTGGGACATTATTTTTATATTGGAATCTGATTTGAATGAGCCTTAGCAAATCCAGGATCTGAAAAAACCCACGACCTTCGGACAACAATTTTTTTTTCTTTTTAGAACAATATTAATCTGATATTATAAGCGTGTAACAAGAAAAGCTAATACCTAATTACGAAAGCAATCAAAAAGATGCCTTAGGCTTATCACAAAACGAAAATTTAATTTACTTATTTGAGTACAAATTTGTCCTTAATCTTTTGATTGAAACCTCGCTTTTGGTAATTAGTTTTATTAAGAGACAAGAAATTATTATTAAATCGGCGAATTTAAAATGAAAACGAAAGAAGTTTATTAAACAATTAAAAACTGGCGAGGTTTTGTAAATGATAATATTGATAATTGTGCTGAAATTAAAGATATCATGGGGTATTTTTATACCAATCAACCTAGGTAATAATTAGTTTATTTTCAAAACTACAATTTATGTACATAGATTAAATCTAACTAATCTACTTAACCTAACCTATATCTAAGATTGGCCCTTGTGGCATAGTACCGAGGATGCTGGCGGCATTTCCTCGCTGTATCGCAATACTGATGCGTTGTGCGAGGAAGTCGCCAGCTCTTCGGTCTTTAGTTACATCAACCAGACAAGGTCATTACCTAGGTCCCACAGTAAGACTTGTATCGTGGATTGTGGATATCAAGCTATTGGCGACTGGCTGGGTTTCGACCTTTTTATAACTACCTATATATTATTGTAAATTACATTATTTTGCATTATTTTACTTTTTTGACATGTTTATATTCCTAGTTCACAGTTCGCGACATAAATTTACAAAGGTGTTAATAATACATTCGGTATAAAAAGTTTTATACTCCTGGAATGTTACTTTAACATTGACATTATAATGTCATGTCATTGTCATAGTTTGTTTACATTTTTGATCTCGAATTCCATTTCAGAGCTTACTTTTATCACCTGTTGTCAATTGTCATGCCAGCTTCCATTTAAATTAGGAATTCGATTTGTTTCCAGATTTAAAACAGCCGTTTAATCTATTCGAATGTAGGGCACTGAGGGCAGACATTTATTTGAAGCCAATTTCTCGAATGATATTGAACTAATAATAATGATAGGACATTCTAATGGAATATCCTCATGATTTTATAAGTCGTAGTCTAATGATATAAGTAAAAATTGTACGAAATATCATTTGATATTCACAAGTGCTTTACTGTGAAGGAAAACATCGTGAGAAAACCTGCATACACCTGCGAAGAAATCCAAGGGTTTATGTTAAGTCCCCAACCACTGGGCCAGCGTTGGGACCACGCAAAATAGGCACGTTTGATGTCGAGTTGCGGAAAAATGGCCACAATAGAACAACAACAAGTAAAAATTGTAACTACGTTATGCATCTCTTGTTTATTATTGTCATAAGAATACATTTGTCCCCAGCCCAACTCCTCCTGCGGGTGTCGTAAGAGTCGACTAAGGGATTGAAGTGTCACTGACCATTATTTGATAAAAGATTGATGATGGCCTGCGTCATCATAGTGGACACATTACTGCGATTGCCAATCCGCTTGCCCAGAGTGGCGATTGTGAGCATTTACCTCCTAATATACGCATAGTTAATAGGAGAGGCCTACGTCCAGTGGGCTATCATAGGCTGATGATGATGAATCATCGTAATAACCATTTATTAATCTTATCAATAACCATCAAATTTCGGATAAGCCGCTTGTTTTTAATTTAGTTTCATACCGGATTTTTTCAACGGTGAAAATGCTTCGTTGGAAATGCTTTTCTCTTTCGTGTTTTCACACTATTTTATGTGCGAGCAAAAACTAGTAGCCATTATGGTTTGCTCTGACATTTAGTGCCTTAATGGTAAAATATAGCCACGCGGTGCACTATGTTATAAACAACAACATAATTAATATTACGGACTATTATTTATTTCTTGACACGTAATTTAATAACCACAACAGACACACAATCAGACGTGATGGGGATGCGATAGAAAGGCGCATTATTACGGGAAGTGTCGATGGCCGAAGAAGTAGGGGGCGCGCACCCAGTAGATGGACGGTTGAGGTCCAAAATATAACCCAAACTTCCCTCCAGGCAACCATTCATATGGCAGAAGATCGAACGGCATGGAGAGCAGTGACAGGAAGAGTATCCCATTGGAGTCACGTCCCTCAGACATGAAGCCACGACTCAGAAGAAGAAGAATTTAATTTTTTTATGTGACGAAGGTAGCCAACTGAGCTCTCAGCCTGATGGAAAGCGGGAACTGAGGCCCATGGACATAGTGACCAAAAAATCGCCTATGCGCTGCCTACCCTGAGGACTTCGATGGATTGCCTCTATGCCACTAATTACACCGGCTATCTTACCCCCAAACCGGAACACAGTACTATTTAGCGGCAGGTTAACGGGTAAGACGGTGGTAGCTATCCAGGCGGACCCTGCACGAGGTCCTACCACCAACCCCAGGTAAAGCTTCGGCTACCGCGATGATTACTCATGAAATTAAACTATTTAAACAGATTATAACGCGTACATTAATTAAATGTAACTTCACCTCGACATGTCGAACACTTTGGGCCCTTGATCTACCGTGTGACTAACAATGGAGGAGAAAAACGTTAATGGAGTTACGGAATACCAAAAAACTACTACCTATAGCTTTAGAGTCAGGAATGCAGATAGTACCTCTAAAGTGGCAGGCGTTCATTAACTACTAGGGCTTCCAATACCGTTATTTTTTGTGTGAGCAATACCGGGATTCGAGATTGTTTGTATAGGCAATACAAGCCTTATGAGCAGTGATAACTTATATACTACTACTTATAGTAACGTTAAAATAAACTTTTTTACTACAGATGGTGTCTTTTTTAGGCTGTGACATGTGACACCCTGAGGTTGCAGGCGCCCATAGGCTACGGTGACTGCTTTCCATCAGGCGGGCCGTATGCTTGTTTGCCACCGAGGTGGTTTAAAAAAAAAAAGGCTCTAGTGCGAGAAGTGGCTCATTTTACGTCAGGTCTAAAACTTCGGAGGGCCATCTGTACTAAACAACGTCGTACGAGACACGTGCAAAAAGGAAATTCGTAACTCGTTCTCCCTTCGGTCGTGGTTTAACATCGCCACTCGTTTCGGATTTCCTGTGTTTCGCACTTGTGTCGTAATGTACTGTATTAATTATGTCATGGTTTTTTTTTCAAAAAAAATTTTTTTTTTTATTTGAAATGGGCTTGGGACTTATGGCCACAGACTAGCCAAGAGCAGAGACGTGGCCTACGATGGAGTGAGTTTGCCCAGAAGGTGCCTATTCACCCTTGACTTGAAGGTTGACGGGTTATATGATCTCGGAAATATAGACACCGGCAGTGTTAAATGAAAAAAAAATCAGTAATGCCCGTATCATTTTTTAAAGGAAATACAGCAGTATAGCACGAGTGATGCCGATCACTGCTTATGAGCTACTTATGAGCTACGGTAGCTGCTTATCAAAGGTCTG
Source organism: Thaumatotibia leucotreta (assembly GCA_025490895.1). NCBI lineage: Eukaryota > Metazoa > Arthropoda > Insecta > Lepidoptera > Tortricidae > Thaumatotibia > Thaumatotibia leucotreta. The sequence goes on along the minus strand of JALPQI010030316.1, from coordinate 243,614 downwards.
CTTGTTTGCCTACATCGACACTAAGACTACAAAGGCACAGCGACAACCTCAAGTCGTGTGTTACGATATTGCTTCCGTACAAACTGAGGCGCGGCACCCTCTTGCGTATACAGGATGGCGAATTAACCCTTAACCACCTACGTGCGGTCTCACAGACACTGGATTATTTAAAATTGACAATAACTGAACGCAACTACATCGCTCATGCCTCTGTGACCTTGTACCTTTGCCCCGCCCCTCCGCAGTGCCGGCCATGCTGTCGACTCGTTCAGACGTGCACTCATTTGGATTTGGTAAGCAATAAAGTAGCATCGGCGGTCCGTGAGACCGCATGTAGGTGGTTACGATACATTTTGTAAGGGTCTCAGAGACCGCACGTAGGTGGTTGTGTTACTTAGATTTCATGAAAATTGTTACTATTTATGACACAGTTTTGAAAAAAGGTTCAAATTTATGAAGAAACTGGCCGAAAAATTAGTGAAACATCATTTGTAGCGTCCTGCAAATAATGAGCGTCTTCCGCGGGACTAGAAAATTGCTTTGAATTTGAATGTTCGAACAAATTGTGTGTCGACAGCAGACAAGAATGGCTATTTTAAAAGCATGCAATTTTACAAAAATATCTTATTTGTAACCAAATTTTATAGTTTAATAGCATTTTTGATTGCTCAATTTTATTTTTTTATAATAAAAAGCTTTATATTAATGTTCTTTAATTGGGTGATCTCATGTCCTGAAGGATACTTAGGTTTGTAATCGAAAATAAAACCAGTTAATAAATATATTAAGTTTGAAATACAAAATGTTGATTATTTTAGTATTCTTGTTGGTTTATAAATGCCTGAAACAATCTAAAGTGTCTTTAATATATTTAAACCCCCTTCAGTCATGCCAAAGTATATAAATCAGGTCCCATAAGAAGGAGCGGTCTCCATGACCGCAGGTAGGTGGTTGTGTGATACAAACAGGACGTAGGTAGTCAAGGGTTAAATGGGATCATTTTAAAATTTTAATTTATAGTAAAAAGTATCCCCTTTTATTTATAAAAGTCTCCTAACTCAACAAGTCGCTAAGTTTAGTATTGTTTGCCCCTTTCAGTCTTATGGATACATTAATAAGACCGAAAGGGAGAAACAATACTTAGCGGCTTGCTAAATTAGGAAAGGTGTTTGAATAAGGGGGTAAGCCCTTAAATGTCCCACTGCTGGGTACAGTCACGTCTAATAATATGTATACATTTCGGAACGTACGTGAAAGGCATAAGGATCAAAATCGTTACATATTATTAGAGCGTACAGGCGTCCACTGCGAATAGTTCTGATAAGCAAATAAGATCTATGTGATCACGTTTTCCTTAGGATGACAATAGGTACATATTGGACCCTGCTTAACACTTTGAGTGCGGGGAACTCCCGAGGGGAGTTCACTGTTGGAGGTCCATTTTCGCTACAAAGCGAAAAATCACGGGATCGGCTACGAGCGTAGCGCGTAGCACTCGTCCGCAATGAAAGTGTTAAAATAATATTGAAGATCGCCATAGTACATTAAATACTCGATGTAGGTATCCTTGTAAATCTAAAAAATCCTGTATAGTTTTGTTTAGAAAATGCTGCAAATTTGGTTATTTGAAAGAGACAACGGAAATCTTTGCAAGATTTATTTAATGCATTATATCATTACTACGAACATGTGATTTTAACCATTATTCTATATTTTTTACAGGTAATACCACAAACGCCTAGCATAGCCTGTAACTCAGTAAGTGTCACATGCATGTTACTACTTTTTTAAAAAGGCCCTGCGTTCTATTCATCCTGTATATCGACGGCCCCTACGTAAGTTGTCGTAGCTTGAAATTTGGGATTTTCTTTTTATTTCATAAAACATTATATCTTTTAGCAATGTTTCCGTTCCACGAAGAAAAAAATAAAAAAACCTATTACAAATAGGTTTTTGACACCCGAAAACTATCGTAACTTAAAAAAGCACCGTCGTATACTGTAGTAAGTGTACTTACGATAGTTAATACGGGGCGGCCACCCGCGCTCGCGCAGCGTAAGTGCCAGTTACGATCTTATACGCGGTGGGGCAGAGGTTTTTCAAGAGCGATAATTTTTTACCAAAAACTAACAACTAGATGAAACAAAAATGGATAAACGATACATTTTATTCGATAAAAGTAAGACACTACATCGGAAACAAACTCAAAGTAACTGCGAGACCAAAATTAATTTTCGAAATGGCCGTTGGAGTTAAACAAAATGTAGTCTGAGATGAAATAAAAGACGGTTCAGAAATAAAAATGATTTAAAACCACTAAGCAAAGTTAGCAATCTGTTCGAGTTCACTCAGAAATCAGTTGTGAATTTATTAGTATGGATGCTGACAATTTTTTAATAATACCGGTGAATACTGTAGTATGTTATCACTTACCACAACTTACTTCGGAGTTGAAGATCGGTGTTTTGTCTTAAGTTTAACATACTACTATTTACGTTGGATTTAATTTTTTTTTGTGTTGTATGTGTACTTGAGACATTTTTCGTCGGAAATTGTTTTTAAATTTCTATTGTAAATGATATTTAAGACAGTTTGCGCCGGATCAAATACAGAGTTACTACAATTTACAATTATAATGTCGCCGTATTTCAATAATTTTTGCTCATTATACAGGTTCGCCGCTTCTTTTTGAACCAAACGATAAATAGATGCATAAGTACGTTGTAATAAAACGGCATTTTTTGTGATAGTGACGACGACAAAACAATCATATCACTTACATTATTAAACACTGCAGCAGTTGGTGGGTTCACTTATGAGTATTTAGTCATCATTCATCAGTGAAATCATCGTCTGTAGTTCGAAGATTTGACTGCTGACTGAATGAAACCGCCAACAGCTGCAGTATCTAATCATGAAAGCAACACGACTGTTCTTTAAGAATATAATTACGTTGAAAAACGCTTGATAACGATCTCATAATTATGATGTAGTAGAAGCTGAAGGCATTTTTGTTAACTGATTTTTTATTATGTCTTTGCACTGTGAGAGAAGTCATTAATCTGCCATGTCAATAATTATAATTTCAAAACTACGTTCCTAATGCTGAATGATAGACTGTTTTTGTGTACTAACTAAATGTACAAAATTATAATAAAACGGCTAAACTCATGTATATTCGGTAAATATAAAAAGTGGATAATTAACAGATGAGCACCGCGCGGCTTGCTGAGCCCGTTGAAATAAACGGGTTGAGGGTGGTCTTGCGCCGGCACTGATGCCATGTCAGACTGTGGGTTTATGGTACCGAACACTACGTAACAGATTATAAGCACACGAAGTCACTGTGTGCACAAAACCATCATTATTAGCTCGGAGATTACCGGCTTCTATGCCGTTGGCTCAGTCCAGCCCCCATTCCGATTAAAATTACTCTTAATCGCTCTGTATATCTTCCGTGGCAGGTAGCATCTTTACCGTACCAGCATCCTCGCTTTATCAAAGCGTTTAGGAAATGCAATGTGCCTGTATCGTATGCGTCCACCACAGCCGAGCTATATCTATCTCCTTGACACTCCGAATGTGCTCCGAGTCTTGTAGACCCATTACGTCGTTACTTACCGAAGTCGTACGGTATCTCATAAACACCCGAACCGCCAGTGAATTTCCGTCCTGTGGAGATCGTAAGAAGCACTCATATTGGTATGAGGACGCAAAATGGTCTTAATGCTACACCTTCGGCGTAATAGGCGTCCAATTCCGTTTGTCACTCCTGTATGAGGCAAGAATGATGGTGCCCTCTCTACTGTGTGGTTATGTCGAAACGTCCCTGAGCTCCTTGTACGCTGACTTTGTCTCCAACCATATCTGTTCCTCTCCAAGCTCTCCAACGTCTCGTCTCGTCTGACATGTTGCAACATTTGTAATAGTTTAAATAACAGGAGGTAATAAATAGGAGATGCCTGTATCCAGCAGTGGACCGAAATAGGCGAATGATGTGATGTGAATAAAAGATATAAACTCATTTCGCATCTATCACACACACTATATAATCACAGAACTGCGAGGACGGATTTGCGAGATAATGGTATAAGCCAGTTAGCAGGTAGCTTTTCTATAGACTTTTTGTGACAGTCGATCATTCTGACCTAGCATTAATAACCCACCAAAAAAACGAAGTGTCCCATCCACCTCTCTCTTAAATGTGAACTTTGTTCTGGGATGCATCTCATTAAGATATAGACGCTCTTCTCCACTGGAGTATAAATAACAAATTACTTTTCAACCCCTCTAAATGCTGCGTAATGTCTTTCAGTCGATCTGCTACACCACATCACCATATCTATTTATTAGACTACAATCAAATTACCCGTGTTAACTCAGTTAAAGATCTTGGTGTTATCTTTGATCCGAAACTCACTTTCAATCAACATATCACATCTCTTGCATCCGACTGCTATAAAAGATTAGGTTTCATCACTCGCAACGCAAGTAACTTTACGAACCCTAAAACTCTGCAGTTATTATATACCGCACTAGATAGGAGCAAAATCGAATCCGCCTCTATAATCTGGAGCCCACATGAAGCAACTCATGCCCTGCTCCTAGAAAAGGTCCAAAAAGTTTTTCTACGTTTCCTGTACAAGAAAACATATGGATACTACCCTTTCCTCTACCCCACCAAATTCCTACTCGGTACATTAGGTTTCAACTCCCTACAGGTTAGGCGCACTTATGACTTACTTTACATTATTTGTCAGATTCTTAGGGGCGATTCGGATCGGACCGTTGCTTTATTCGTTCCCGATAAATACTTGTGCAGCCGAAACCATCACCTTCTTGCTGAGGAGACGGCCCGCACGTTAGCTCACCAATTTTCCCCAATCCCACACGGACGTGTCTTGCTGAACAAACTTTTAACTACTTTACCTTACTGCGACTTATTTCATGAGAAGCCATCCACTTTGAAACCCCGTTTATTGAAGTTCTGCGAGGATATTAATTAATTATATGTATGTCATTATATTTTCTTAGTTTCGTTTTTAATGTATTTTGTCAAACAACGCATTGGCGTAAGCTGTAATGTTGTATGATATCTATTAAACAAATAAACAAATAAACAAGATCGGTTAGTAACACATCAACAACTCTATCAGGAATTACAGCAAAAACGTCATCCACATTTTGTAACCAGCATCTCGGCCTTTTCGGACAACTCTTGAATGCCCTCTGCTTAAATTTATCCATGAAAATGTTGACCAGTACCAGAACTACATTATAAGAGAATTCTTTGCTTCAATCTGCAAATAATACTCCCCTTGCCAAACGGAATAGCAACTATTCAGGAAATGTTCGATGAATTTCATGTGCACAGTCGTTACGAGCTACAACATCTTTAATTATTTTTCTAGTTTCCAATACTCGCAAACAATGAAGCTACATCAAACTCAACTACATAGTTTCGTCTTCATTAAACACGACATTTTCCAAAAACTGTACAAAAACACTTTACCTCATCTATTTTTCATAATAAAACATACAAAAAAACTATTCACCTGCATAATTTTCTCAAAATATTCCATCAGGGTTCCATAAAACTACTATTAAATTGTTTGTTAAATGGCATAATATAGTAACTAACAAAAAGTTTTTATAGAGTCTGGCTAACGAAAGCTGAGAATGAGTTTTTTACGGAACTTTTCATATGGCATCACAAGTTGAATTGTCAAACGTCATGTTCTGTCTTTCGTTCGACTTGACACCCATTGCTCGCTTTCCACAATTGCAACGTTTTAAGGTGTTTATGATGAAAAATACTATGAAAAGTAATGTTCGTAAGCTGCTGCGTACTATAATAAGTAAATATAAAGAAAAACAACAGGAGAAAATCATCGCTTAAAAGGAAAAACATGAGTGTTTACACACGATATCCGTGTTCCTAGGTTAGTACGAAGTACCATTTTGATACTTACCTTTATTCAATAAATTTTCTTGTACTCATTATCTAATATACTATCGACTATAATAGATTTAAGTTTGTATTTATGTTAGGTTGATTTAAAATGGTCATTTGTTTTTTTTACCAGAAAGTCTGGGAGAGGTTGAAGGAGTTAACGCTGTCAAAAATACGGTAGAAAAGTTATGCTAGTTGGAGAAGAAAGAAAAAAGTTCGCGAGTATAACTGCCTCAGATTGGAAATCAATGACTGACCATGTCATTCATGTGGAAGATAAGTACAGCGAAAGAGACAATGTCATAAAAACTGCATTAGATGAGTTTATTATGTGATTTATGTGTTATGGCACAAATAGTATGAATCATTAATATGAATCATTGTATGAGTTTTTTAAGTCTGACTTTTAATTATTCTGAATAAAAAATATAAATATTTCGTTTCCTATTTATGAAAAATACACACACCGGCAGAATTATATTTTTTTAGTACAGATGGTGCATTTTTTAGGCTCTAGTGTGAGAAGTGGGTCATTTTAAGTCAGGTTCAAAACTTCGGAGGGCCATCTGTACTAAAAAACGTCTTACGAGACACGTACAATAACGAAATTCGTAACTTGTGTCGATTTAAAACACTCCCTGTCGGTCGTGTTTTAAAAAATCGCCACTCGTTTAGAATTTCACGTTTTTCGCACTTGTGTCGTAATGGACAATTTTATAGGTAGTTTTAATCATGATTACACCCATTCTGCGATGATACAATTTACAAATCGTTACTAATATTACCTATACCTATGTATAGACATATAATAGTGTTATATCCAAGTGTGAAAATCACTCTGTTTTTCGGCCATATTATGGTATAAAGACTATAATGATATGAAGAGCTGAAAAACATATCAAATTTTAAACCAATCTGTTTAGTTATTTTCAAGTTATATCATAGGTTCGACACATTACCAAGCTAGTTTTAACTTTTTACATACATATGTATGTAAAAAGTTAAAACTAACCACAAAATAGGTACATAATATGTATGTAAAAAGTTAAAACTAACTTGGTGCTGTCGAATCTATGAAATAACTAAACAGATTTGCTTAAAATTTGATATGGGATCCATTTAATAACATGGGTCATCATTTAGAGTAGTAGGTACCTACAATACCTACATCATATTCCATTGTGTCATGCAGACAAAGTTGCATGGAACAGCTACGTTATGTACATATATATAATATATTAATTTGGATTGTAATAAATACAGGTAATTTAACAAAATAATTTTAAGTTTTAAATATATTACAAGTATCAAGACTGATTTTCGGGGTGCAACCCAGTGATACCGTACTCTATATTTTATTAATTTGCCGCCATTTCTCATTCTCAGCTTTCGTTAGCCAGACTCTAATGTGTCCATAAAATAATGTTGTAAATAACAGATACGACAAAACTTACACGCAGAATTCCAACGTATCTTGTAGTATGTATTACTTACGATCAATGACCATTTATGACCACCGGCGTAAAGTAAAGTAAGTAATACATACCACAATTTTTAGATTCTCTTCTCCGTCATATACTGTCGTAAGTGCAATTCCGGCAAAAATATGAAATATATCAGAGAAGTAATTACATCACTATAAAGATAGTATCTTTGTTATTGATTATGCCAATTTTCAAAGCAATCCATTGAACCATGTGACTACCGTTTCATTTCAAACTTTAAAGTGCTCTCCTGTAAACTTGCCATTTTCAACTTACGACAACTTACGTAGGGGCCGTCGATATGCGTCATATCTATCCTGTGTAGACAATATGATGAGGGCGTGTCAATGACTGTCATCTGTTCGAAATGACGTAAGAGACAGGTCTGGCGCAGGCATTAAGTACATTTTAAATTTATGACAGAAACGGACAAGATGTTTGCTGTAATAATTGTCGTAAAATTACTAATGAAATGGACGTTGATCTACGAACAAATAAAACATGGAAGCCTCACGCTATACTATTGCCTGTTAAAAACGGTCCTGAATTTTAGTTGATAAGTGTCACCCCCTCTTCAATACATCACGGTAATGAATTTCATTTTCAATCTATAAAAACTTAAACCGCCATTTAAAAATAGTTATGATTGGTCCGTCAAAGTTTTGATCGGCTATATTCTATAAACATTTTGTCAAAGATGTTGCGCCTAAATATGCGTGGTGATAAGAAAAGCGCTATGTCTTGCCGATTTTTAGGACAATTGCACAATTGTGTGGGGGCATTTTTGAGCTGGCATTAGACGTCCATGTTATATATAGTCGCAGTCGTAGCATATCAGCAATCGAGCTTTAAGGGGTTGACATCTCTATAATTTGTGAAGGTTGAAGTAGTAATTGAATTGAAACTCCCGTGACACATAACTAAAAATATACGCGCCGCGCTAGCGAGTCGCGAGCCGGGAACGCAGGCTCAGTGCTTGATAATGGAAACCTAGGCACTATGGAACACGTCGCGCGTAGTGACTAAATACACGTGAGTTTAACCCTGCGACCATATATAACATGGACGCGGACGTCTAATGCCAGCTCATAAATGCCCCCAAACACAATTGTTAAATTGTGCCAAGATGGGCAGGACATATGTAGCGCTTTTCGTAACACCACGCATATTTCGGCAAATGTTTATAGAATATAGCCAATCAAAACTTTGACGGACCAACCACAACTATTTTTTCATCACACTTGCTCGTAAATGTTGATTTTATAAGCAGGCATGCATGAACGTAATGAGCTATATTATGCCCATGGTAGTAATGACTTTTTTTAATTTTTATACAACATTAGGTCGCACCAGCGCGCGGCGGCGGCGGCGCGCGCTGCGCCGGTTTTCTGTTATAAAAATGATAAAAAGACATCCCTGTTTTTGAGAAATGATTTAGACCATTTTAGAGTAGTTTTGTGAAAATATATTGTTTTAATTACTTTTTTGCCACACAGGTGTGATGAAAAACATTGTGTGTGCCCCGGGTGGTACAAGAATTATGAACTCGTCGTGAAGTAAAGCCCGCGCCTTCGGCTTGGGCTTTACTTTCACACTCGTTCACAATTTCTTATTTACCGCCCTTAATACACAATGTACTATTAAATGATGGTTTAAGTTTTTACAGGTTGGCATTGAAATTCTTTACCGTGATGCATTGAAGAGGGGGTGACACTTGTCAACTAAAATTTGGGACCGTTTTTGAAAGGCAAATTAGTTTGGCGTGCGGCTTCCATGTTTTATTTGTTCGTAGGTGTAACCGTTTCATACTATTAAAGTTTGAAGTATTGAATCACTTTAAAGTTTAAACATTTTAAATTCGGTAAGAAGGCCGACTACTTAATTCAAACCAAACAATAAGGAGCTATTTATAAAAGATAAATTGATTTCAAAAAGCCCCTGTCTATTGTCGTCAATCATAATCTCAATTTTCTATGTTCGATAATGGTTTGTTGGGGTTGAAAGGCAATAGCAATTTTCAGTCATGTCAAAATGACAATCTGAATTAATCTCTGGGCTGCTTGATGTCATAAATGTCATAATTAATTTAAAAATCAGTGTCTTCGTAGCATGAGACTAAGGGCCTGTTTCACAATCTCCAGTCAAGGTACCTGTCAGATAAAAATAACACGCTCTCTTTATTCTTCCAGGTGAAAGAAAGAGGTAGTGTTATTTTTGATCTGACAGATGGCTTTGACTGGAGATTGTGAAACAGGCCGTAAGAAATGTTAACCGATTTTGAAGTGTTATCGAAAATCCGGTTAAAAACAATTTTTACCCGGAAACTCATAAATTTACAAAATGCATTAATTTTATCATACTATGAAAATTGTATTAGGTATGTACAGTAAGTACTGTTAGAGATTTAACATTTTATGTCACCTATTTGTTAATCCTGGCCGATAGCGCATTCAAAAGTAACTGACAATGTCGCTTTGAAATTCTGTATTCCTTGTTTTCCTTGTGCAAATAAATCTCTGCTTTTTACAAATATTATGGTTTAAATTAATATTATATTAGGTTATGGTTCCGCGTGAATAGTGTTGTTGTGATAAATATGTCGGAAAGTAATTGTAATAATTTCTCGCACGAAAAATTACGTGGACGTGAAAATTACGTCGAATGGAAATTTGTTATGAAAAATGCTTTGATACACGACAATTTATGGAATTCTATATGCGGTTACGATGCAAATGATACAACGAAGTCCGAGGTGAGAAAACGATCTGACGAAAAGGCAAAATCTAAAATTTGTTTGATCGTTGAAAAGTCTTGTTTCTCACATTTGATGTCGGCGGCAACGGCAAAAGACGCCTGGAATGCGCTGGAACGTGCGTATGATGATAAAGGTCTCGGTTCAAGGGTGAGAACACTCCAGAACTTGTGCGCTGTCAAACTAGAAAACTTCAACAGCATGGAAGCTTATGTCAACCAAGTTTTATCGCTAGCACAGCAATTGAAAAATATGAATAAACCTGTTGATGACGAGTTTCTGGGTGCGTTGATGCTTAAAGGTTTACCGACGGAGTACGAGCCCATGATCATGGCACTTGAGCATTCTGGGGCCGCCATCACGGCCGATTTTGTCAAATCGAAACTGCTGCAAGACCAACGACGGACTACTCGTGGAGATTCGAATGAATGCTTGTCTTCGATGAGAAAAGGCGCTACTTCGAATGACTCCGGGACGAGAAAAGCGCAACAACACAAGACTGAGAACAAAGGAAAGGATACCCCTGGCCGTAAAAGAGAACCGTGGTGCTGGAAATGCAAGCAAAAAGGACACCTGAAGAAAGACTGTCGGAACGAGGCTGGTATATAGCATTATCTGAAGCTGCTAAAGAAGCGGTATATGTGCGTGCGGTTCTTGCTGAGTTGACAGGTCTGAGTGATACTGTAACTCTGTATAGTGATAACCAGTCTGCTGCAAAGCTTGCAATGAATCCGGTTTTCCATAAACGTACTAAGCATGTGGACATTAGGTATCACTATATTCGTGAGGCTATAGACAATAAGGTTATTGAACTAGTTTATATGCCAACTGAACAAATGACTGCTGATGTGTTAACGAAAGCACTAGTGTATTGCAAGCATAAGTCATTTGTTCAAGACTTGCTAGATATCGTCCAAGATTAAGAGGGCGTGTTAGAGGTTTAACATTTTATGTCACCTATTTGTTAATCCTGGCCGATAGCGCATTCAAAAGTAACTGACAATGTCGCTTTGAAATTCTGTATTCCTTGTTTTCCTTGTGCAAATAAATCTCTGCTTTTTACAAATATTATGGTTTAAATTAATATTATATTAAGTACTATTTCATTTACGTAGGCATGATTCTTGAATTATTTTGTTTATTGTTATTATCCTTTATTTATCTGTCTTTTTAAGTTAGGATTTTTATAAAAATGTGTTTTTTTTATGTAATAAATTCTTTATTATTTTGCATGTTATTTTGATAACATGTACCTAGGTATTATTATACTGTTTTGAAAAAATAAGTCCACCTGAGTTTCTTACTGGTTCTTCTCAGGAACGGTGTAGCCCTTTACGACCGAGACAAAAAAAATCTAAAATCTTAAGAAAAATGCATGTAGATAGTTTTAAATTATCTTCGAATACTTGTACAAAATAATTAAAAAAATCAAATTGCCTTTTATCATTAAAAAAATCGCATGCACGAAAGTGACGTTCAGGATCTGTATGTAAATGCAAGATCTTGCAAATTAGTATAGACATGCCGAAAAACATTAATAAAACACATTATTTAACGGAAATACTTTCTATCATAAGCGATCTTACATTTTTAGGGTTCCGTATCACAAGAAAAAAAAAAACGGAGCCCTCATAGGATCACTGGCGTGTTTATCTGTCCGTCTGTTACAACCGATTTACTCCGATGCTACTACTGGGGGCTTATGATGGTCGTGCTGTTAACTTGACAAACGGCATTTTATCGTGCATTTTGATTTCTATACTATGGTTGTTGTCAAATTTTACCGGATTCTGACGATTGATAAGCGACGTGATTGGTATACGATGGTCGTATTTGTCACTGCCAGTGTTGCCAGATTATTTACCTTTGAAAACATCAAAGCATTTCTATCGCAGGGCTACCAGATTGTAAAATTGTTTTTTTTTTATAGTTCGGGTGCTTAGTTTATCCTGTTTTTATAATCGAATAGGTACTTACGTAAAGAGGAAATTTTAAATTGTTGAATGATTAGATTATACTATGTCCAGCAATCTCTCTCAGTAGAAAAAGGCAGCAAATTCAAAAAGTTGTGTTCCATTTCATGACAGCTTACTAATTTTTTTGGAATATTTTACTTTACCAAAATGAAATTACACTAAAAACCCACCAAGACCACAAATTATTAAATAAATTCATATTTTATGTCTCATTACTTATTTTTTCTTCATAATTACAGGCTTGTTTCCACTAACAATAAATTGAATGAGTTACAGTTTCTACTTACAAATTATGGTATAAAGATAACAAAAAATAATATAATTTATCAAAATAATTAAAGATTATCATTATTTTCATAATATAAATTAAGAAAAAATAGGCATTAGGTCACGTGACGGTAAACACCAATCAGAAACGAGTGACGTCACGTCGTGCAAAACGTTGAGTTGAGGTTAAGTTTCCATAGATTTGTCATAGTCATTTTGATACAAATTAATTCAATGGTTTGTTTCTAGTTATTTAGCTTTCAGCAGGCATATTTAGCTACCAGCAAGGATACGCCGCCATGGAACCAGGATTTACCAAAGCGAATAGTAACAATTTACCAAGAATTGATGCTGTTATGATTGGTAGATTTTTCGCGTCAAACACTTCAAACAGCGACTTCTGCTCCTCGGAATTCCGCAATGGTAAATCTTCGAAGTAAGTGTACATAATTAAGTGCTATAACCTTAGCAGTATTTCAGTTAAGTAGATTACTTATTGTCTTGTATAGAGGTGAAGCACACGATAATTGCTAAACAAAATAAACTTTATTTCAGATCTTCTCGAGATTCATATGGAGGCGACGCCGTTAGCTATGTGCAGCTGAAGCGAGACAGTAAACTTTGTATCGTGAAGTGTAAAATGTGTCCAGAACATAAAGTGCATGCGAAATTATACGGATGCACGCTAGTTGTTGACGAAGACGAAGAGGTTATTATATCTATTCAATGTCATGACTGTGTAGCGTCACAGGGAGGCTGCAAACACGCGATTGCGTTCCTCATGTGGGTGCATCGCCGCAGCGAGGAACCGTCATGTACTGCGGTCGATTGCTACTGGAGAAAATCCAAGCTATCCAGAGTTGGAAGTAGTTTAAAAAATATAACAGCTAAAGAACTGTCCATGGGCAATCCCGTGTTACCTGCTAATCCATCTGTATTTAATAAGTTTATGGAAGAGGCAAAAAAGAGAAAAATTGAAGACTGTGAACTTATAAAATACTAACCAACTTATTGTCCAAGTGAAACACAGGCCGTCTCAATGCATCAACTTGTATATAACTTAAAAGAAAAGTGTGTTGAAGAGTTTTTGAAAAAGTATGTTTACCAGAATCTGTAGAAGAAGAAACAAGGGAACAATATGGGTGCAATCTCTGGTTTGAACAAAGATATGGTCGAATAACTGCCTCTAGAGCATTTGAAGTAAGCTGATGTAAAACAAGTGATGGCACACTGACATGCCTCATACTAGGTGGCAAAATTCCAGATACTCCATCCATGAAACGTGGTTGTGCTCTAGAAGATGATGTAAGGAAAACAGTGGAGATAAAATAGAAAAAAAAATAGTAAGTGTGGCCTATTTTTAAACTCCAAATATCCATGGATTGCTGGGTCCCCGGATGGAATATTTGAAGATGGGATCATTGAAATTAAATGTCCTGTAAGTGCAAAGACCTTTAAAAATTATTTACATAATGGAGAGGCCAAAGAAAAGTTTTATGCTCAAATTCAGCTTCAAATGTATTTGTCACAAAAGAAGAACTGCTATTTCTGTGTAGCTGACCCAGATTACAGTAAAAATAAAAATGTAAATATAATAAATATATCATTGAATCTTGAATATGTTGAAAATTTAATCAATAATAAATGAATGAACTTTTGGAACACTAATATAATATCCATTGTTATATCAGAGTGTAGAGTCAGAGTACTTGTTTTAGTTACTGTAATGATCAGCTGCGGTAATAACTAATATGTAGCTTTTGCTTACAAAAGCTATATATATTACCTATCTTAATAGGTAATGGAAGTTGGATTGCTTCTTATGTATGTATGACAATGTTGGGGATTTAGATTTGTCGATTTATTATTTTCTTGTGATTAAATGGTTTTTAATTATAGTAATAAAACAAGTTTAAAGTTTTATATTAGTTTTATTTCCACCATCAGCTTATTACATCCCACTGCTGGGTAAAGGCCTTCTCTTATAAACCAGAGGCTTTTGGTCTGCTATAGTCTCCATGCTGGCCCGGTGCTGGTTGGAGACTTCACATACACCCTTGGATTTCTTTGCAGATGTATGCAGGTTTCCTCAGGATGTTTTCCTTTAGCGAAAAGCTATCGGTAAGTATCAAATGACATTCCATACATAAGTGCCTAGAAACTCAGTGGTACGGGCCAACTAAACCACTAGGCTACCAATGTTTTATTTTATTAATCAATTTTGCAAATTAATTAAACCACATGCTATGATTATTATGTCATCAAGTATTTTTACAAAATTGAAATTAATATATGCATGCGGTTTAAGCATATAAAATTCACGTAAGCGCCGAATAACCCTTTCTATATGTATTCTCAGACTAGCAACTTGTTTGGTCAGTTTAGCTTGACATTTGCTCATTTTCTTTCCTGTTTCAACGCTTGGAGGCCTTACTAATCTGATGTTTGAATTTCTATGATATTGCTCGACATGCTTAAACCCTCTGTCTGCCATAACAATCATACCACTTTTTAAAGTTTTGACAAAGTCACATGATTCAACCACACATGTGTCAGTTGTTCTTCCTGCATAGCCAGGTGAAATATAGTTAACTAAGCCATTGGGCGTGCAGGATATTAAATAGTTAATTGTATTTGCTTTTTTATACTCAGACCATGTCGAAGTTTGAGCTACTGCCTTAGACGGCTTTTGCACCTCAATTTCAAGGCAGTCTATTATGCAACTCACATTATAATATTTGTGTCTGAATGCCATAGGTAAGGTGCGTTTAATAATATTACTATCTAGCTCCATAATTAGTGGTATATTTTTTGCTTAAATTTGACGGAGTTATTCCATAATCATGATTGAATTTAAGATCCAATTTTATTTTATTTAAACAAAACAATAAGTGATGCTTGGGAATATTCAAGTCATCTTTTAATAGGTCAATCAAGTAGTAGCAGGTCTTCGGAACACCTATGTACACAGGCCGTTTTTCAATTTTTTTTATTGTATACAACAATATCTCATTAGCTTCCAGTTTTCTGTCTTGTGCAATTAACTCACTGCAATCAGAAGATGATTGAAGGCTTAATGGTGGTGAGCTACCAGGGTTGGCTAAAGATGGAGTATACAAGGAAACATCACAGATTTCACAAACGTGGACATTTACAGATATTCGAAAGAGGCATTCAAAGTACAAATTATAAATTCCTTTAAAAAAAAAGCGGCATAGCTCGTTCAGCTAAATATTTACTTTATTAAGTTTTTCGTTTACCTTGTTTATGCATTATTGTATTTAAATAGACCTTAAATTATTTTTAAGAACTGTTAGTATCCGTTTGTTTGTCATCTATACTACACAGGTTATCCAGGGAAACCTATAATTGGCCTTATTATTGTTATTGTAAACATAGGTTAAATATCTGTAACGCTGTTGGTTTTCTGAATAAATAAATTAAAGAATCACTGTCAGAACGTTCTTCCTCAATTTTGCATAGGTTGAAAACAGGAGCAGATGATTTTTTTACTAATGCAGCTTTCATTGGAGATGTGGAACTAGATGTTGTTGAGGCTTTCAAAGGTGATAGTGCCTGTGCTTTTGTTTTAACATTGGCCTGGACAGCTTTGCTTCTGAATGTAGGTGCTATTAAGGCTTGAACTGATTTATTTTCTTTTTGCTCACATTCTTCTGGCCGATTTTGTTCAATTGTTTGAAAATCTGTAAAATAGGTACAAAAATAAAATAAGTGAGTATAAGAAAAGCTTTGAGATGATTATTAACCTTGCCTACAAAGCTAGGTTTGAATTCTGGTATTTATTTGTACAAATATATTTTATTTATTTATTCAACACAGTGTTGCACCATATTGGGTCACAAGGCCTACACATTTTATTTGTGAGATTATTTAACTGTAAGTCTGGGCTTATACAGTCATCTCTATGGGCATGAATACTGTGAGGACTATGTATATTGTGTGATGATGATGAGCATGAATATTTGTTCCTGAGACAGATGTTTTCCATGCATGTATCAACAACTGGTCTGGCGTAGTTACCCTGGCTGCTAAGCCGCAGTCCTGGGTTCGAATCCCGGCATTTATTTGTATGATGAATACAGATATTTGCTCCTGAGTCGTGGGTGTTTTCTATGTATATAAGCAGTGGCGTAGCGTGGCTTGTCGGGGCCCCGTATAAAAATTATTTGGAGGCCCTTATATGGAGGTAATATAAATTAGAAAGTTTTTATTCTTTTTCCTTACACACTTTGGGGGCCCCCGTGGCCCGGGGGCCCCGTATAATTGATACGGCAGATACGGCAGTAGCTACGCCCCTGTATATAAGTATGTATTTATCTAAATAAGTATGCATGTATATGCCTAGCACCCATAGTACAAGCTTTTCTTTGGGGCTAGGTTGATCTGTGTAAGGTGTCCCCCAATATTTAATTATTTATACATATATGTATAAGTATAAATATATAATTTATTTAATCATATGGCATTTTTTATAGAGTCACTTAAACTATAATGGTCATCATAGTACAATATCTAAATTATGTATATTGTTGCCTGGTACTCATAGTACATCCTCCGGTTAGGTTGGGTCTGGATCAATTTGTGTAAGATTGTCCCCCAAATATTTATTATTTATAAATATTTATTTATGTACATTTTATTTTAAATATAATACAAATGTCATTAAAATAGCAATACATTTAAAAAAAAAACCTTAACTAAAAATAATTACAAATAGTAATTAGTCTAAGTCCGCACCGCCTCCGGTGCAAAACTGCCCATAATGCTTGCGGCATTACCTCGTTGGATCGCTATGGCCAGCCTTTGCACCAAAAACGATTCGGAGCGCACTCTGTACATTGATTACATACCTGAACTTGTACAAGGGGTATCTGTGAGAGATGAACTTGGAGTATGAGTTTCAGCTGGTTTATTCAAACACTCTGCTATTGTCATCATTCTTTGTTTTTTCAATATGTATGGTCGTTCTGTGCTGCTACATGTCCTTTTCCTTCTGTCTGCTTGACATCCAAATTTTGTTGGAGTGCAACCTGGTCTCATTCGCACTTGTGATACTTGTCCCATTGTGTCATATTCAGCATAATTAAGCATGTCATTTGGCAACTAGAACAAGATGAAGTATGTATGATAAATAAGTATACTAATCTTAAATAGAATCCAAATTCTGGTACTTATGATTTAAACTAAATCAACTGACATAACCTCAACGTACTGATGTCATTGTTTTATCATTTTTATCAACAATATAGTCAAGTAAAATATATCCGTTGCGTGTTACATTTAGATTACATATATGTACTATACATGTTGTTCAAAATACTTACATCAAAATGGTCTTCACAAAAATACATTCTTGATTTCGTGGATAAACAATTCTGAGCATCATCTCTCCTCGCAAGCTTTAACCACTTCTTCCGCATTTGTGGCTCATTTGGAACATATATAAATAACTTGTCCGGCGTTTTTAAACTTGTGCTATTACACTCTGGCACTATACAGTACTTGTAATATGTGGAATTAATTTTTAATTAAATATTTGCATCAATAGTCATACAGCGTATAGCTTGTTTGGCACGGCGTGACGTCATTCAAGTCGCCATGACAGTCTAGAGCGTTTTCGAGGGAATTCTGAAATAGTTTTTTTTATCCAAAATACTTATTGTAAATTTCGAAATTATAGGCATCAAAAATATTTTACACGAGATGGTGATGACGACCATGCCATGGTTATGATTTTTAATGGATGGTGATGATACTATGTGTATGGTAATGACGATTTACTATATCATAAGATTCATAAGGGTATTAAATCAAACAAATTTCAGTCAAATCAACAATGTATTTTCAAAGCGCCTTTGAATGTTTGTAGTTTATTCCAAACTTCCAAGCGAGTTAAGTTCCTGTCTCCTTACATTCCTGTACCAAAGAAGATTTTGTCGCTGGCTTCTTTAGCGTCTTCACTGCTGCCTGACTATCCGTGTATATGACCACCGTCATATCCGTGTTTATGAGCCTTACGCACCGTAGTATGGCACAAACTTCTGCCTGAAACACACTCGTATACCTACCAAGTGGGACAGATACCTTTTCCCCCAATTTCGGGATAACTATGCCTAGTAAGTATGCCTGCTCCAGCTAGAGGTCTAGCTGGAGCTTCTTATCGAACCGTCAGTGAAGCATATAAACGTCGGATGGTCGACGTTTACCTTCCAGTTTTCCCTCTCCCCAATATGTACTCTATATTTCTTATCGAATATCTTCTTCCCCTTTATGAGGTCATTGTGAGTTACCATCATTTCCATTTTAGACAGTACCCTATCTTGTATTAGTTCGTGTCGCTTGTGTACGCAACTTCCTCTCCATTCCTTGTATGCCTTCATTTGGTACCACTGTTCCATGGCCCTCTTTTCCGCTTCTATATATATAGCGCCTTTATACCTGTTAGAATTATGCAAGAGTCTGCTGGTGCACAGGGAAGTTCGTCCCGATCCCGAGATCATGAATAACAGAACAAACTTATATTCACACGTTTATTATTGTCAAATAATATAAGTGCGATACATTTTTATATGTTTTGATTAAAATAAGTTTGTAAAAGTTATAAAGGCTAAAAATAATTAAAATATATTGGGACGACACACAAATTACATGCTTACAGAGAGGCCACAGATAATGAAAGAGAACGAGGAGTCTACACTCCTGCCACAGATAATATCCAATGTAGAACATAGATTATATAAAAACAGTAATTCCAACACGCCTCCTTATGTTGTACATTGGATAAACCTATAATACAAGACTATGATGGCATATATATAACAATACAGATCAAAAAGGAACAAGGAGACTGACTAGTTAAAAATGACTCTATACATAACAACTATGACTCCAAGTCTTTAGTTAACATACATTTCAGTTTCAGACCCTTAACAAACTTAACATGTTTTTGTGTACTTAATGGTTTTGTAAGAACATCTGCTACCATTTCATCAGTACATAAGTATTGAACATTTATTTTACCATCATGTATAAGGTCTTTCACAAAATGATACCGCAAGTCTATATGTTTGGTTTTACGGTGTGAATATTCTTTGGCTAGTAACAATTTCTGCGCACTTTGATTGTCATTGTATACAGTGACACTAAATTGTTTATCAATTATTTCTGACAAGAAATTCCTGATAAAACATATATCCTTGCATACATCGGAAATACAAAGATATTCACTTTCTGTACTGGAAAGCGCAACACATCGTTGTTTTCTTGCTTCCCAGTTGATGACATTATTACCAAGTTTTACTACAAAGCCAGTATATGACTTGCGGTCAGTTATTTCCTGAGCCCAATCGGCGTCTGAAAAAGCATTTATTTCAAAGTTTCTATCCTTTACGAAATAAAGACCATGATTGATTGTACCGGCTAAGTACCTCAATACTCGCTTTGCAGTCCGCCAATGGCTTTCATCAAAACATGTACTGAACTGGCTTAATTGGCTACATGCGAATGAAATGTCTGGGCGTGTACAAACAGACAAAAACATTAATGAGCCTAGTAGTTGCCTATACTGATAAACATTGTCATCCAATGGTTTGTTAGACTTTTCTAATTTACAATTTACAGGTAATGGAGTTGAAACTGGTTTACAATCGGACATATTATAGCGCTCAAGTAGCCTCTTAATATAATCATGCTGGTCTAAAACAGTTACATTATTGTATTTGGTAACGTTCATCCCTAAACAATTTTTTAAAGTACCAAGATGACGTATTTCAAAGTGCCGTTTTAGCAATGATGTAACTGTTTGAATACAATTATTGTGAAACACATAAAAATCATCAACAAATAAGGCTATAATTATGTACTCAGTCTTATTTTTTCTTACATACACACATGGCTCGCATTTACTTTGAACGAAACCATTATCAGCAAGCAATGTGTGAATCTTAATGTTCCACATACGGCTAGCTTGTTTTAAGCCATAAATACATTTTTTAAGTAAACAAACTTTACTATTGTTAGATTGAAAACCGGTTGGCTGCTCCATGTAGATCTTTTCGTCTAACTCGCCATTTAAAAAGGCTGTGGTGACATCAATATGATCCATGCACAGGTCCAACTGATTTGCAATAGCAAACAAAATTCTTAATGTTGAATGTCTAACCACAGGCGAATAGGTATCGGAATAATCAATTCCTTCTTTTTGACTATAACCACAAGCGACTAGTCTTGCTTTATACCTAGTAAAGTTGCCTGTAGCATCAAACTTTTTCTTAAAAACCAACAAATGGGTTACAACATTAACGTTCTGTGGACGATCAACTAAATCCCACACTTAGTTTTTAATCATAGAGCTCAACTCAACTTCCATGGCACCAGACCATTCCTCCTTTTCAGGTGAATTCATGGCATCCCGGTAAGTAAGTGGCTCGAGTGATGAACTTGCTGCAGCCAACAGTGACGATATGTGAAAATCATTATACCTTTCGGGAAAAATACCTCGAGTGCTCCGCACTGGGCGAGAGTTAGACGGAACAGCAGAAGCTTCCGCTAACATCGGCTCGTAGTCTGGAGATGCAACAGGGAGCGGTGGAGAGGTGACAGGGCTGGATAGCACCGAGTCCTCGCCGCTAGCCTCAGAGACATCTTCAGATGTGCGATATTGGTCAGACAGAGGTGACAACACTGGTAAGCTCGCCTCCTCCTCTGAAACCGATAAAGAGCTTCGATTACATATTTTATCATTATTCACATTGTCATCATGGCGTTTAGGAGTACTAAGACTATTATCAATGTCATTACTACCTATACTAATATCACAGTTAGTATTTAAAACATTATTGCAGCTAGAATTATTATTTTTAAAATGATCATTAACACTGACATTGTTAATAAAATTATCAAAAATAATAACATTTGCTCTTTGGGCCTCATCATTAGCATGTAAATTATTTCCAAATTTGTCCTCAAGAAAAACAACGCTTCTAGAATAAATAACCCTTTTGGGATTAACTGGATCTATTAAGCGATATCCCTTGCACGTCTCACCATAACCTACAAAAATATGCTGTTTTGCTTTAGCATCAAGCTTACGTCTCTTTTGATTAGGCACATGAGAGTATGCTACACAGCCAAAAACGCGTAAATGACGAAGATCAACACTAGATCCGGTCCATATACACTCAGGAATTCTGCCGGATAATGCACTGGTAGGCGACCTATTTTTTAAATAAATAGCCGTCATAACAGCTTCGCCCCAGTAGCGATCAGGCAACTGAGATTCCTGTAACATGGCTCGAGCTTTTTCAAAAATCGTGCGATTTACTCTCTCACTAAGACCATTTTGAGCAGGACTGTAAGGACAAGTAGTTTGGTGGATAATGCCTTCTTTTTTAAGGAAATTGGACAAATTTTTATTGCAATATTCAGTACCCTGGTCTGTGCGTAGAACTTTAATACGCAATCCAGTTTGTCTTTCAACTAAAGATTTAAAATTAACAAAATGAGAACTCACCTCGGATTTATTCTTGAGAAGATAGCCGAAGGTGCGTCTTGACTTGTCATCAGTAAACGTCAACAAATAACGAGCTCCTCCCCAGCTGGGTACTTGAACAGGCCCGGCAATGTCACTATGCACCAGGTCCAGAAGGTTGGCAGCACGCCCCGCACTTGACTGAGGAAACGATGTTTCACACATCTTTCCAGTAAGGCAGGCGATGCACCGAGCCGGCACGCCGTCTTCAGGCTGAAAAACGACACCACACTCATGCCCTCCACCTAGTATGGACATACCTTTGGAATTCAAGTGACCTAATCGCTTGTGCCATGTAGAAAAAGGCACAGCAGTTGCAGCATTGGCACTCATGGTTCCATGCCCTTGCATGGACATAGAGTTACCTATTACGGGGTCAGGTCGAGTTTGCAAGACATTGTTTACTTTAAACTTATACAGACCGTCTTGTTTGTTAACAGAAAAAACCTTTTTGCCTGTGACTTGACATGTACTGTAAATATTACATTTATCTTTTTGGAAAATAACAACATAACCTTTACTAGTAATTTCACTAACAGACATTAAATTCTTAGATAGACCAGGCACAAATAGTACATTATCTAAGGAAACTTCAGGAGAAATAACAGTCTTACCAACAAATTCACTATTTAGTTGCTGTCCATTTGCAATAGTTATCACACACTTTCTGTTCTTGACATCATGCAGCAGAGACATGTCCCCTGTCATGTTTGCAGAAGCACCACTGTCCAAGACATACTCCTTAGAGTGGGAAACGGAGAAGGCTGAAGCATACATAGTGTGTTCCTGTCCATTCTTCTTTGCTTCATCTCTCTTTTTCTTGAAACAGCGACTCGCAGCATGACCATTCTTGTTGCAGTAAGTGCAGATGTTAGATTTGTTAAAATTAGAAGACTTCTTCCTGTTCGCCATAAAGGCAATGTTGTCTGTAGCAATATTACTTCGCCGGTGATCCTCCTGCAGTAGTCTGGTCCGGACTACCTCACTTGATAAGGTTTTGGTTAAACTGGCCGTCTCAAGGCTAGACACAAGCACGTTGAACTCTTCAGGTAAGCCCGATAGAAGAATTTCAGCTGTTTCTTCGTCGGCAATTACCTTTCCAATATCCGACAGCTGCGTGACGAGCTTAAGGACTCCGTCTATGTATTCTGACATGCTAGAGAAGTGGCTATATTCAACGCGATGTAGTTGTCGTAATAGTAGTACTCGCCGGTATAGCCCTTTGTCCTCAAAAGTGTCGGAAAGCGACTTCCAGGCTTCCTTAGCGGTCTTCGCAACGCGCACGTACTGGTAGAGGTTAGGTTCACATGAGAGACAAATTTTTGCCAAAGCACGTGAATCCCGCGTAGCATCGGTGTCTGTGCCATCAACGCAGCTCCACAAACCATCAAGAGTCAGCACCATTTTGATAGCGAATTTCCAATTGATCCAATTATCGATACCTTTGAGTTTTTCGATATTGGTTGAGGTTATGTTGCACGCGGTCCCGCCTTGTTGCGTCATGACTCGGGTAATCTGGTAACGACGTTTAAGGTTTTGCTTTCTTAGCTTACCTAAATTGATCTGCTAGGACCAGAACCTGTTAGAATTATGCAAGAGTCTGCTGGTGCACAGGGAAGTTCGTCCCGATCCCGAGATCATGAATAACAGAACAAACTTATATTCACACGTTTATTATTGTCAAATAATATAAGTGCGATACATTTTTATATGTTTTGATTAAAATAAGTTTGTAAAAGTTATAAAGGCTAAAAATAATTAAAATATATTGGGACGACACACAAATTACATGCTTACAGAGAGGCCACAGATAATGAAAGAGAACGAGGAGTCTACACTCCTGCCACAGATAATATCCAATGTAGAACATAGATTATATAAAAACAGTAATTCCAACAATACCTAGTATTACCTCTAAGGCGTGTGTCGGGTTGTCCTCAACGTCCCGGTTATCAGACACGCCAGCCTCTGCACCTTTGCTAGGTATCTCTGATATTTCTTAATATGTGCTCTGTGCCACCAGACCACCGCTCCATATAGTACTCGGGAAGTATTATCGCCTTGGAGATCCATTCCAATATCCTCGACTTTAACCCCCATTTCCTTCACACCGCTCTTTTGTATTGATACAGTATTCTTATGGCTTTCGCCGTTTGTTCTTTTACATGAGTTTTGTACATGAGCGTGCTACCCAGAGTCACCCCCAGATACTTTTGCTCGTTTACCAACTCCAGCTCCTTGTCATGTTCATGTACCCTTATGGGCTTCATCTCTTCTGTCTTCCTTTTGTTAGTGAATAACGCGAACTTCGTTTTTGATGGATTTAAATCCAGCCTCTCTCTCTCTGCACCATTCCAGCACTTTTTGGATACTACTGGCCATTATATCCCTTATGGTGCTTAGTACCGGTCCACGTACGACTATATAGTACTCCGTCATCGGAGTATGCTTGCATATATAGGCCCCCCTTATTTTCTTCACTAATGAGTACAAGTCCACCCTGTGGGAAACCTCTTTTAGGACTAATTGATTTTTTATATTCCGCCCAGTGTCGCCTTTATAGATCTACACTTGAGCAATTTCCCTATCTATAGCGCTATTGTCTTGTTGACTCCTTCCCTTCTCAGACTTTTCTCTGCCGCTGAACATTCTATGGTACTTGCTACTACAAGAAAAACCAAAAATTATGGACCAATTTACAAAAATTGTCAACTCCATACATACAGGATCATAACCATCCATTGCTTCAGTACCGGTATTGACACGCCCGGTGTTGACGATTTCACACAAAATCCTAGATTATTTTAGAACACTAATACTTAAAGCAACGTCAACGCCTCACTAGTAAGTTCCTTTAAGGTTACGTATTCCCAAGTAATTAGTTTAAATATTATTCAATTACTTACTCTAAACCACTCGTAGATGGTTATGACGCCACAGCGTGTTAATCACGTATTGCAGTCACATTTTTATGATTTTTTTTTGTTTGAGCCCGCATAGACAAACGTGTACTCGGTTCCGCTGTTTCACCTGAATTGAGGAGGCGGGCGTGGGTACACCCGGTTTATTTAGACGCACGAGTACAAAACTACCTCAACTTTGACAGTACACTTACGGTGTTGATGAATTTTCGGTGTTAAACTTTTAAATATTTTAAATAGTACTTACGCGATGAAGGATTTTTATCATATTTTTTTGAACGTTTAACAACAATATTTAAAAACGATTACTGAAGTAAAATTCGCAATCGTACGTTAGATTTGCGATAATTTTCAGTACAAATATGGAGGTTCAGATTTTTTTGTTAGATGGTGATGAGTTTTGACATATAAAACATTATATTAAAATTAAACTATTTAGATTTCGATAAGATTATTTTGATCAAAGGGCCTTAAAGATAAAAATATAAAACCTAAAACATTTTTTTCTAAACACCGAAACGCAACTTTTTTCCTAGTTTTGAAATCCACCCCTTGACAAATTTGGGTCAAAGTCAAAAATGTAAGCACATCACTACTTTTTTTTTTATTTGACAACTGTCATTATGGCGCCATTGGTGCTAATCGCAAACTTGATGTTACGCTTGCAATTTTATTATGTAAATATGTATTTCATTCATAAAAAGTGAATTCAAGGATACGAAATGAAAATTGGACCGCAGAAAAAAAAGATATACGTAAAAAACATGTGATTTAATTGTGCACTGTACGAAATTACAACAAGTTTGTGAAGTTATTTTATTACTTATACTAACTTTTCAACGATTCTCGAAGACACAATTGGGCACAATAAAAGCTACAGAAGTCTTCATAAGGCATGGAGCTGCAAGCAATTGCCGCTGAAATACGAAACACACACTAATATTGTGTTGTAGTCGATCTGACACTGCCAACCAGGTGCGTACCTAGTTACCTGCTATGTTAACTATGTAAGTATACAGGGTGTTCCACGAGCCACTGAAAATGGCAATTTTTTTTTGAGATTTCTGGGTTAGCTCCATAGTAAAAGTTATACTGTTTAACCTACCAAATTACCCCGTTCAAGGTTTTCAGTGGCTCGTGGAACACCCTGTATATTTATATATTTTTTGTAACCAGGTGAATTATAATACATATTTTAGTTACATAAATGCAGCACTGGACAATTTTTTGGGTGGTTGTACAACCTGAAATTATGTTTAGTAATAGAACAAGCCATGTTTGACATTTGACCTCTAATGAGAAATAAAATAATTGTGGCCATGTCATTTATTTATTGTGTTTTGGTTTTAATGGATGTAAGGCTTATTAACTATTGAAATAATAGAATAAATAAAGAATCCAATACTGTCTCAAGTAAACTAGTCATGGCTTTGTATTTATGTGCAGTGAATTTTATTAGTAGGGGATCAAAACTTGTTTTTTGGGCACAATATAATAGTGTATATATTCTTTCATTTGTTGTTTGATGGTCATGGAATATTAGTTAAGACCGGATTGCATTTAATGTAGTTATAATAAAATTCTATAGGTAACAATAATTATGGTTGATATAATATCATCCTTGACATGTACATGATAGATGAAAAGTTACATGGACTGGTATTATAGAAAAAAAAGTAGTTACATAAGTCAGTTAAGAAATATTTGACTAATTACATATCATGTCATTTTTCAGATTGAATAGGAACTTCAGTGGGAAACAAGCCAGAATCAGAAGGCCTGCCAGATCTAGACCAGCCCATGTAGTAACAAGAGGGGCCCCCGGACGTTCAACGGCGAACTGGCAGCGGCACAGCCACAGGTACTGTCAAAACAGTATCACTTTGACAGCCGTATTCCTTAAAGGATTTTTTTCACTTTTATAATCACATTTATGACTAATTTGTACTACATTTTTAATTTTAGAATTACACAAGTACAGTCAGTAACAGTAATTTAGGGAGGTACATTTGTTTAAATTTAATTTAATTTCCTGAACTACAATTTGGCTGTATTATTTTTGCTGACTGCACTATGGATGTCTATTGAGCATAATTTAATTAAAAAGCAAGGCATTATGTATTCAAAATAAGGTTTATTCAGTTTGCCTTAACTGGCAGAAGTTCATCATCATCATCATCATCAGCCTATGTTAGTCCACTGCTGGACGTAGGCCTCTCCTATTAACTATGCGTATAGACGCATTAGGAGGTAAATGCCCATAATCGCCACGCTGGGCAAGCGGATTGACGATCGCAGTAATGTGTCCACTATGATGACGCTGCTGCCCATCATTAATCTTGTAGAATGGTCAGTGACACTTCAATCCCTTAGTCGACTGTACAAACTCCGTACTCTAGGGTCTCGAAAAGGAAGCATTAAATCAAATACCGAGTTTAATTATAAACTGACGTATATTAAATTATAATGCTGAACTCTCCACACAAATCTCAATAAACAAAAAAAACAATCTTATGGGCATTTCTCCGAGCGTTTCAACCGCTATGACTTCGGTGGCAACATTATTACCAGATTTCCGTGGGTATCTCATACATCTTTTGGATAATCTTGGTAGTTGTCAACTATGTCTACCAATACATCCAAAAGTTCTTGCATCTCTCACGGGGTTTGTATGATAAGTCTGCCACCGAAGTCACGGCGGTTGAAACGCTCGGAGAAATGCCCTTATTGGGTGAGTCTACTGTGAACCGTGTTACTCAGTTCACCATTAGAACAGCGCCATCTCTCGGGGCATTGGGCAAACAAGTTTGTATGAATTAAGTGCGCAAGTTGTACATCGACTCTTACGACACCCGCAGGAGGAGTTGGGGTGGTGACAAATGTATTCTTACTGCCTCACCACACGGCAAAATCGAAATCAAAATGTACTTAAATCTAATTAGTTGTTTTTAATTTCAGAATTTGAAGCCACAATCTGCACAGCTGACAGCTGATATAACTGCAGTAGAGAATCAATACAGGGAACAAAAAAATCCTGTTGGAAAATGCAGGGAGCATGAGAATGTCATGAACCGAGTCAATAATTCTACGAGTATCATTGTGATAGTTTATTTCATTCATTGGACTGTTATATTTTTTGACTTCCAATATACTTTTATTACATGCAAGTTTCTTTGATTGCCTATTCAATCCCCTTAGAGGATTTAACCAGCTAGAGTGACTTTTGACATAGTTTATTTTTACCAAAAGCATATGAGCAATGTATGACTGTTTATTCTGTCCTAATCCAAAAATTGTCAAACTTCCTTTTTGTTATTTTCTCTATTTATATTTTTCTTTGACACAAGCAAGTAAAGCATTAGTTAAAATAGAACATTATGACGACCAAGGTGGGGATCGAACCCACGTGCTCAGCTTTCGCGGCTGATGCCTGCATTTATAATTTATATAGTATTAAGTAGTGTAACTACTGGGGAAAAAATAAAAGCACAAATCAAAGTATTTAGTTAATAAATAATTTGATTTGTGTTTTCACAATATGTTCAATAGAACATATGCTCTTTTAAATGTGGCTTATGATGTGTTGGAATTTAGTATCCACAACATATATTTCTTAACGACAAATTTGTGTCAGTGCACATGGAAAGGTGTGTAACGACTCTTAAAATAGACCTTATGTGTTCTTTAATAAAGTCCATTTTAAACACCGTGTCAAGGAACCTTTCAATGTGCACTGACCAGAGTTGGGCAAAAAGTAATACGATTACTCCTTCCGATTACTTTTGTATGTGTACTTTGTAATAAATATTACAAAGTACTCATACAAATGTAATTTATAAAAGTAATCATATTACTTTTTGCCCAACTCTGGCACTGACATATTTGTTCAGGTATTTGCCTTGCATGACTCAGTTTTGCACCGAACTACAAATCTCCAGCTCCAATGATCTCCTGAAATAGAGGCCGTTTCACCATAATGACAGGTGTGATATTTGTAAAATATCACTTTTACTGCCGTCACAGGCTACGACTACCGCTTACTATTGGATAGTCTATGTGCATGTTTGCTACCTACATAGAATTATGAAAACTTGCTTATATCGTTAATCACCTATTTTTTATTTTCGAAGGTCACAATTGTCACAAGGTTTAGAAGAATTTTCGTTGATTCTTGACAAGAGTCAGAATTTCGCTACATTGTCGTGTTTCTTGAGACAATTGTAATTTTACTCCGCAAAAAAGTAGCTGCTAACTTTCTACTGATGTATTAATTAAAGATTTGGCAATACATTTTACGTTGGTGGCAAACAGACACACGGCCCGTCCGACTGATGCATATTAATGAAACCATAAGTAATGTGTGTGTTTCCTTACCTACATCTGAAAAAGCGTCGAAAATTATCATCAGCATTTCAGAGAGCACTGACAAGAGATACCACAAGGCGACTAGTTAGCAGGACAAGCTCTGCAAGCACTTAGTGTAAAAATATTTTTCAAAGAAAATTGTATCTTGTCTTCAATCTATTATATCATTTATATCTTACATTCGTTTCTTATTTCTACTTGTTCAATCAGTACTTTAACGTAAGTGCAATTAATCATAAATATCATCACATATCTACTATACTATACTATAATAGTGTAACATGTTGGCAATAGAGTTGCAATATATCCGTATTATGATATCCATACGATATTTATGGGAAAATGCTTTGCATGTTGACTGCTACTGATTAGGTACATTATACTGAATAAAGTAGGTAGGTAAATAGATATTACAGGACCTTTAACTCACACGGGCTCATACTCATAAACATTAAAACAAAGCCAAAATTAATAATAGAATCAACATATTTATTACAGTCAATATAATAAGAAATTTACCCTCAGCTGAGTAGCCTAAGATAAATAATTAAGTATCTAAAACATCTTAATGAGTTGTAAGTACTCTTAAGTTATAGTCAAATTAAAAAATAATTACATAGTAGGTTATTGATTTGATTTGATTACGTATGAATTTGGAGTTTAAGTATTATGGAGACTTTTGTGAAATAGTAGATTACATGCCAAGGCTGTTTAAGTGGGAAATGTCTCTGATGACGTGTAATTTAATTGTAGACAAACATGTGATCCAAGGCTTTCCCATTTAACAGCCGAGGTGTGTCTGTGTATACTATTTTTCTGCTCAACGAAGCCGGCAGGCGGCAACTTAGTTTAGCGCAG
The DNA here is from genome assembly GCA_025490895.1 of Thaumatotibia leucotreta. Taxonomy (NCBI): domain Eukaryota; kingdom Metazoa; phylum Arthropoda; class Insecta; order Lepidoptera; family Tortricidae; genus Thaumatotibia; species Thaumatotibia leucotreta. The sequence continues at coordinate 213,488 of JALPQI010030316.1, read as the reverse complement.
CGGCCGGCAATGTGCTGTTTGCCGGCCGGACGGCAGAAAAGTCTATTTTCCATACAGTGACATTTGTGTAGGGTAAGGTGGGCAACAGAGAACCAGTGATACACAATGAACCGGCGGTTCGAAAATGCAACGTTGCCATTTGCCAAAGCAAACTGCGAACATAGGCACGCGTCCCCACTCCCCAGTCGGTGGCCGCCTGGCCGGTCCGCGTTGAAATTGCACGTGTAGTGAACTATATTGTGATTTTGGTCAAGAAAACTTAAATGTTTAGTTTTTATTTTCTCGGAATGTAGTTATGTTTAATTTATCACATTAATCAGTTGTGGGAAGTGGCTATTTCTCTATCTTTTTGACATTCACTGATACGGCTTACGGCTTTCTTGTACCGTTCATTTTTTACCAAACTAGTTGACTAGTCAAACTATTCTTTATTCAAGTAAGCTTATTAATAAGCATTTTCGAATCGTCTGACATTATCAAGAGAGAGAAAAAAAAATCTACTACCGAATTTAAAACATGAAAACGTATATCTAGCACACAATGACCCACGAGGCTAGAGTAGGTACACAATGAACCAGGAGGTTCCCATAACTAGAAGTACATAATGATCCATGACTGTGTGCCATCAGACGTTTTTTTAAATATTTTCTTGTCCTATGAATATAAATAATTCAGGAACATTCTATTTGTGATATAATTACTTACTTTGTTAAATATAATTTCATTTTTTAGTATAGGGAGAACAAGAGTGGGAATAAGATAAAACCGTGGTCATAATACCAAGGATGCTAAGATAATTAATCTTGCTCTGTCAACCATGCTGTTGGTGGGCATTTGAAAAGCAGCTAAAGACTGTAAATTAACTTACCTACGCTAAGAGGCTGATTTGTTAATAAATCTCTAGTTAATCCTTTGGAAGGTCTATTTTGTACAACTTTTGCCACGTTTAAGAGTTAATATAAATATACCTGGCATTATGTTACTATTTAGTACAAAAATGACAAGATTATAAATATACTTTAAGTTGTTTGACTTGCATGACTTCAGTTTTCATAAAATGAAGGATATTGTGATGATTACATTATTAAAATATTCTTAGTTTAAACAAATAAATATATTTTAACATCGTAAATGATGTATTTATTAAATTGCCTTATATTTACCTATATTTTGCAATTGTTAATCAAACACTATGCAATGATATAGTGGTAGGTCATTGTGTACTAGGCCGGTTCATTGAATACCTAGTACCGGTTCAATCTGTACCAGAGATTGTACACAATGATCCATTTCTCATCTGTTAAAAACGTAAATTATCTCTGCTTCTATTGGCTTTTAATAAAAATTTATAATGCAAATTTAAAGCTAGATAAATAACAAAAGCATTTGTTATTTATCTAAAAAAATGCCCATTGGACTTATATTGACTGAATTTATTAAAATTAAAATTTATGGTGGCTCATTGTTGACAACCTCACCCTATATTTTTTTGACGTCAAAATCAAAATAAACCAAATTTTGCCAGTAATATTAGTCACTTTTAAGGCGTCTTTTGTATACATATCTCTATTTCATAAAATAAGGTACTATCATATGTTTACTTATACCTATTTCAAACATATGAACCGGCAGCATATGGCAAGAGTTGTTTTCAATTAAGGGGAAAAAACGATTATTAGTGTGATAAAACCTTTGTTACACAGTACACTGTTGAAAACAAAGAATTATTTAAGTTTCTCTTTAGACAATAAAATTAGGAATCAACTGTCTATGACCAAAAACACCAATTTCATAGGTAAGTAATGACCCAATATTAATACAAATGTGTAATCACAGTAAGTACCTATCATAGTGGCTAGGTTTCATGACATGCTTATTGATTTAGAAAGAATGATAAATATACAAAAACTCTAATTTAACATGAAAGTAAAAACATTTTGAAATTCTCTCAATACCATGAGTGCATGTATGACTATAAATTTACAATATCAGTCCTAATTCTTCAATCAAATAATCTTGACTTAAAAATGTAATATCATAATTAACTTAATTTCATAACTTGCACCTTTCATTTAGAAAATATGAAACATATGGAAAAGTTGAAGCATTTTATGGTATGTAGGTATGCTTTCTATAGATTACCGTTAATTGACTGACATACATTTAGTATACTACCTATTATTTATTATTAATCTCCTTCAGGATGTCATTTTGTTTAGTTATTTTTTCATGCATGTAGCATTGTCTTTTTACTTCTACTTTTTCTGTCAGCAGTGTTTTCATATTCATTTTATTTCATCACTTGCGGCGTTGAGGTAATATTTCTGGATTATTTTGTTTCATTGTCGTCAGCTAGAATATAAAAATAACTAGTTAATAATCTGTATCAATATTGAGTATTATTTACCTACATTAGAATATATTATTTAGCGAATTTATTTACCAATTTGATAAACAACTGGCATCATTTCCACTACCTTCTGGTTCCTGTCTTGAGTTAAGTTGTATTGTGGACAGTAAGCAACAATACACAGGGTGGCCAAAAAAGAAATGCATAACCCATAACCATTGCCAGTGAGGTTTTGGGACGCAGAGTAGATGGCCTAGCCGATTTGTTTGGAAATTAATTTAGGTTGAGGAACCTGTAGTACCTAGTAAGTAAGAAGTACTTAATAGTACCTTTGTTAGTAGTTTATTTTAATTAAAAATAATGATTGAGCCTTCTAAAACTGTCAAAAAGCCCCTTGGGGGTTTATTTTGAGTCCCAAAAGCTCACAGGCAACAGAAATACATTATGTAAAACAACCAACCAATGAACAAATATGTGTGATAAACAAACAGAAAAATGTTCTCGCAGGGATTCTAGCTTAAACTTCCAGCTTTCTAGGCAGGGTCCCTATCACTTAGGCTACGGAGGTTGACAAAAATAATAAATGGTGAAGGTAAAAAAAGGTAAACGAATTACTATTATAGTTTTACCACAAAGTATGAGTGATCCGTCAGGATAATAAGGCAGGATATATTACAGGCCAAGCCATGGCTCAAATATTCGCTTGCTCCAGTGAGTGGCCATCAGTTCTTCGGGCATTTTGTCCAGCCCACTTGCACTCTGAGATTTTCTGAGCTACGTCGGTGACTTTAGTTTCACGGATATCTTCATTCATAATTCGATCGCTCGTTGAGTGTGCTTACAAGAGACTACTACACAGAATACACTAGTCTTACTAGAGAGAACGTACTAGCTTTTGAATCAACGTGTAATTATTAGTATTCTCACTAAAATCTAATGAACATATAATTATTATTTAAAAAAAAACCTACGATACTGCTTATCGGCCACTTCAAGCAGCCCGACAAAATTGTCAAGTTAACTTGAAATTTGATCACTTTGATGGTTTATTAAACGTCAGATTATCCGGTCAAGAATTCACGTGCGTCGATGAGATCCGTCACTCAAAGTAAACGCCGCCAATTTCAAAATTATGGTACTAAAAGTTAAATTTTTTACAAAAATACAATTTGTTTTAGTTGTCAACGGTAAATATGCGATCATCATAAGCTCCAGCGAGGCCCCAATCCAACCAAAATCGTCTAAAACTTTAATAAAGCACAATTGTAGTTGATGCCAAACTGTCATTGTCAAATCATCCGCACGATTATTATATCTGTGCCCGCAACCATGTTCTGGCTGTCACTGAATGTAGAGAATTGGATAGACGATGACAATTGGTAAACGATATAACCATCATAAGCCCCCAGGGCAGATTGAGTTGAATTTTCGCACACCTATGTAAGTTGGTGACCCAACGATGGATGTGGAACGTAAAAAAAAGAATTATAAATATGAGGGCTACTTTTAGGGGGTAAATTAGAAAATAAAAATCAAAATTTTTACTTCATGATTTCGAGAAGATAAAATGTATTATCCGTGCTAATAATAATATGATGAATGGATTAAAGCGACGATTTTTAGAAATCAACGTGTAATAAACAGTACTATTTGCAATATATACTTTTACTGACTGGGAAAAAACGACGAATCTAGAAATCACATTACATTATACAAATTCACACAAGAAAAAAAACTATATTTACAACACATTGAGTTTTCCGCAGTAATTCAACAATGGATTTAAATATGTGAACGGAATTAACGGGTTTTAATAGCCAAACAAGAAAATATTTGTGGTTTAATACTTAAAAAGCATATGCTAGTAAGTACTACGTCGTGCACAATCAGAATTAGCAGTAATCTCACACCTAGCTTTAAGAGTCCGGTATACTATATTTTCGATTTCGCTCAACTTTGCAACGTGATATTACAGTAACTAACACTTATGATACAAGTTTTGATAAATAAATTGAATGATTGTTTCAATAAAAAGTGAATAAGTGTAAAATTTTTCTCAATTTGTTGATACATTTTGAATAATCCAGCTTTTTCCAACAGCTGTTTACCCATTTTCTACTCGAAGAGGTTGAAACGGCTCTCTTTTACACGATAGACTCGACATTAGACCCATATATAAACATAACATAGTATTGGATTGATAGTCTTCTACGGAATAAGTGGAAAAAAAAAAACAATTTTATATGAATTTAAGTAGTAAAAAAATATTTACATTCGGTGAGATTCGCAAGAAATACACGAAGAACAGCCGAGTTTACTGCCTATACAAGAGCATTAAATTCATTTAAAATATACTTAAATTAACTTCAGTTCATGCACTATCATTAAAAAAATATATATGCATACATATTCATAGACTTTATTTGCAAAAACTGTTCGTAAAGTTTACTCGAAATTCGTAATAAAATAACTGACGCGAGCGCAGTGCCGTCAGACCGCTCCGAGAGCTCACAACGGGAGGACGTATTGCTCTGCGCTGTACTCGCTGTAGCGGTCGTTCACCCCTAGTCGCGTGCGCTACCCAGAAGTAGCCAGTGAACATAAAGTGATTTGCGGTTCTTGATCCTTTGGTAAGTAAAAATTATTATTAAGGTATTTTTTGTAGATCATTGAGTTTTTAGTACTAGTATTCAATAATATTTTAGTACTTATTTGACATAGTTTTTTAATTCTAATTTATTGAAGAGATGTTCTTATTAAAACTGTTAACATGTTTTTTTTTTTTTTCAATACGATATTCAATATTTTTAATATAACCTGATATAATATAACCTGATAGGCTTCCATCGGTAGAAAAGAGACAAATTAAAAAAGGGGCGATGTCATGGGTATGATTACGCCCATCGCAATATTAATAACTCACAGTTTTTAAAAGAAATAAAATTTGGTTTGCCAGATTACTGCTTAGGTTGCTGCTTATAGAAAGGTAATTGAAACTTTTGGACATGGATCGTATACCGATATTATTTCATTGTGTATTTTTAATCTGTTTTTAATTTTTGATTGTCCTTTCCTAAATACACAATAATAATAAAAAACAATGAAAATTTGTAAACATTGGTCAATCAATATGTGAAGTAGCAAAGTGTTTTAAATAAATGATATATGTCATGATAACAATACTCTAGACAAGTCAGTATAAGAATTAAGGATACAAATATTATGTATGTAACTATAAAAACTGTAAAGTATATTATTTTGTCACAGATGGTTTTTGCTGAAACCCATTGGAATACAACAATTGTCGAAGTCCTTGCGTGAAATGCAACACCAAAATAATCCAACCACAACGTACAAGACTTACTCAAAATGTGGTTAATTTATTCTACAGCCATGGAACTGAACTACTCAGCTATTTTATGTGTGTTTATGCAAAATGCTTTTAGCATGAAAATACAGATAATCTTTGGAGTATTTTACGAATTAACGTGTGGGCAGAGTGTGAAGCTTAATTCGTTTTTAGCTTATTTAACATTTCTTCTTTACAATTTTTTTACGTTTGAGCTTGAAACATATCTTGATTTTAGCTGTCATCATTCGGATTTGGATTGGAGTTAACATATCACTAGCTTTTCGCTTTTCACTAAATAATCATGACTGTGTTCATTACTTTTTTTTTCGTTTTAACCCTTTTCCTATTTTCTTCGTCTACAATCCATGATCACATGTTACTATCCTTGCTCGTTCGTTTCAATCATGTCTTGGAGCTAAAATATTATGAGGGCATAAACAAAACTTGTGGCTTTTGTATTTTATCAGTCGTATTTGGGTGTTGAATGTATAATTTATTTTTATTATATTAACAGATCCTTTAATTATAGATGTAATTACGGTCCGTCATATCAAAAACCGTAACCGTAAATATGGCGTAGTAAAAAGAAGAAAAAAAATCTGTGGGTCTAAAAATCCTAATCAAGACCGCTACAATGCCAGCGTATCTTCAATAACAGAGAAGGTTTATAAACTCATAATAATCGTTGTATTTTGATACGTATAAATTAAGAAAATTAAATAAACCATTTTTTAAATATATATGAAATTAGCCTCAGCCATCTTTTTTATAATCTGGCAAACCAAATTTTATTTCTTTTAAAAACTGTGAGTTATTAATATTGCGATGGGCGTAATCATACCCATGACATCGCCCCTTTTTTAATTTGTCTCTTTTCTACCGATGGAAGCCTTATATCAGGTTATATTAAAAATATTGAATATCGTATTGAAAAAAAAAATACATGTTAACAGTTTTAATAAGAACATCTCTTCAATAAATTAGAATTAAAAAACTATGTCAAATAAGTACTAAAATATTATTGAATACTAGTACTAAAAACTCAATGATCTACAAAAAATACCTTAATAATAATTTTTACTTACCAAAGGATATATAAAAGTATTAAATTTATTAACATCGTCTCATGAAAAATAATTTTTTTAATGAATCTTCAGGACCCTGTGTCTGACCCAGACCCTGATTACAATGCGAGTTTTCAACTTGCGACGAATGCGGCGTGAGCTGGAACTACACTGCGTCGAGAGTTACCGCCTACAGTTCGACAACAAGCTGTTCTACGTTAGTGAATACCGTTTTTCGCAGCGCTGCGCACGTCGAAGTGAAGGCTGTCTCGTCGTCGAGCTCGTTGATGAACGCAGCGTCGAATGTATGAATAAGAGAATAGCATAGCTGAACTTTTTCACGTGGCATTTTTTTCATATGGCACTAGGGTAGGGTAGGGTAGGGCTTGGTTATAATGGGTTATGTAGGTAGACCACAACTAAAACTCGCAGTACGTCAATGCCGAAATATCGGGTGCTCTATAATTGCAATTTACATGGTAAATATCCCGTTTTAAGTCACACTAATTAATAATATAAATGACTATGTTAGATTAAAAACTTATAGAGTTTATTGGTATGCAATGGTAATTAATCTACATACCATCTCATACATTACATGGCATAGTATCTCATACATTAGCATACCATATGGCCATGACTGATCATGGTGGAAATCTTTAGATGAGGCCTATGTTCAGCAGTGGACGTCTTTCGGCTGATATGATGATGATGATGATGATACATTACATTTCAAAACAATTAATCTGTCTATTAAGAAGTTCTGGTGTTTATTTCAAGTGCCTAGCCCAAGTTGATTCGGTTGTGCGCTAATGGTTTGTATAATAGAAGATGTAGTAAGTATACTCATAATAAGTGTCAAAGTATAAATAATTTATAAAAATACATATATAATATACAATAAATGTTTAGTACAAAATTATCTTGAACTTTCATTTAAATTAAAATCGACCAAAAATTTCAAATTTACATTAAACGTATTCAAGTATCAATACTTTTTATAGCGTGCCTAAACAGCGTCGAACATTTCTAGGTATCGTCGCTCACCTGCAGTGTTGTTAAAATTGTATTCAACTCTTCAAACAAAATTGTACCTAGTGTTATTACAATAGGGCTCATAATTCGGTGGAATTCTTGCAGATACATGGGAACGCCGACCTTGGGTGTTCAGTTACTGTGTAAAAGTCGTATCATCGTCCAAATTGTGAATTTTTTACATCATCACCGGGTTCTTAATGATGATGTGCAGCTTCCGAAGATAGACATAGCAAAGTTTATCGGAAACTATCAAGATTGGACGTCCTTCTTCAGTGTGTTTTCATCATTAATCCACAAATAAGCAGAGTTCAAAAGAGCAACATTCATAATAGCAAGGCTAAAGCAATCCGAGAGATATTAGGTATGGACAACTATGGAGTGCCTAACTAAGATGAAAGTACAAGGTATTATTAACCCTAGTTCCTTGGATACGCTGATTGAAATACCGTGAAATATGTACCTAACGAATTAGACGAAATATGTAACCAATTCTTCAAAACAAATGACCAGCTTTCTTGAATTCATTTTATGCACAGACCGATTATGCATATCCGTGCAAATATTTATGACGAACGATTTACGAGCTACGTCCGAACCTACAATTTTGTGCTCTTATTATTTATGGGCATATTGTTTACACAAAAGCACTTAATTTTATTCTAATTTGTGCTAAATAAAAACGTTTAATTCTTTAAGAGTAAGTATCACTCAATAAACAGAAGGTTTGTCACCACAAATATACGAAATTGTGAACTTACGTGTGCTACTACTACCACCAAAATACATCGCCATCTTCAACGCTGTCTTGCGAGTGACTGATACGGCCGCCCTAAGGTATTTGCTACTTTTACGTGTTGGCTAGTGTCTGCAGATTCGATCGGTACAGGTTTGAGCTCGAAAATACAATTTACTTGGTGACAGGATTTTTGCAAAGTCATTTGCAGGATTATATCAAACCGGTCGGAAAGGGGTAGGGTTAGAACCAGTAGTAATTTTTTTTTCTCTCTTGATAGTGTCAGACGATTTGGAAATGCTTATATAAAGCTTACTTGAATAAATAATAAATTGACTTTGACTTTGAAACTTGAATTTTATTATCTTATATTGTATAAATGTAAAGTACATATCTTTGTTTATTGTGTATCGTAAAAGCAATAACGAAGTTAGAAATATAGGAATTTCCTACAAAACAAAATATTTTTAAGCTACCTATTGTAAACACCATTTTCTCTGAATTATTCAATCTAACCCCACCAAAGACGATAAGAAAGCTATGCCCTTAATATTTAACAAAAACCATTTTGGCCTTGTTAATGGTGAAAATTGCCTCTAAAACACCCTCTCAGAATGATTATGCAAATAAAAAGGTTCACTAAAAAGGTTTAAAAACCGCAACAGCTAATGAAAAGAGCCTTTTCAAATTAAACCAACGGTTTCCTACGACCGCATTTATAGTCTTCTCGTGACCATCACGGGACAAAGACCGTTAAGATACATAAAAATAAAGCCGTTATTCCTATAAAGGATTAGAATAACCGCGTGAAACAAAACCAAGGGTGCGAGTGAGTTATCGAAAATCTTACTGCTTTGAAATAAAGTCTACATTTGTCTGATCAGAGTGTATTAGGGTAGTGGTTTCCATTCATTTGACAAAATGGCTTCCCCGCTAACCTAATTTTGCCTGAAATAAGAGACTGACATAAGGCCGATGTACACTTGGGGATATCGACGGTCCAAAGTTTTTAGAATGGGAAATGGCAAAGTAAATTGCTTGGCGCTGGGAAAATATTTTAAAATGTAGAATGACATGTTAATATCAAGGATGTTTAGGAATTAACTAATGAAATAGGCCTGTGTTTATTGTCACTATATTAAAAAAGCTTCCGTACTGCTAACGAAATTAAAAATGTAACAGGTAGGTACTGAACTGTGAGTGAGTTGTAAAAAAAGTTACTTCGTTTTGTATGAAGTAGTAGAGATTTTTTCAAAATACTTTTTGGTGGTGCAAATAGGATAAAATAAATCGAAATCGAATAGGGAATCTAAACATCTTTTACAATTAAAATAAGCTAAATTAAGTGCCACCTGCGTTGCGCTGGAAAACAACCTATTTATGAGTATTTTAAAATACAGATACAATTTATGAGCCAGGTACCGGAACCGTTATTTTCTCCATACAAAAAGAACGGTTCTTTTTTCGTTCCATTTCGTTCTTTGGTAAATAAATTGTAAGACAGGTAATGGAGTAATTAAAACATATGATATTGTGTTTTACATAAAATATTAAGGAGTACATAAAGAGTATAAAACATTAAAAAATATTTGGCTATTTCGAGGTTTTTGTAAAATACCGGTTCCGGTCCCTGTTATAAGCAAGCAAAAAATAAATAAAACAAAGAATGAAAACAAATAATTGAAGAAGGCCGTGTCAAATGGGCTCCACTCAGCATGATGCTAGCCAACAGTTTTAGTGTTACCCCCCTAGAAAGGACCGATGGACCCTGGATTAATGAAAGGCCATACGGCCAGCGCTGACCTTCCATGAGGTTTATAGTTATTTAATCAGAATATTTTTAAAATATTTCAAATTCAAAAAAATCTTTGGCATGTTTAAGGAATTTAGATATCAGGGCATCATGTCGAGATATAGATGTATTCGCACCATGATATGCAGTAATAAATAGGCGGTATATCAATATTAATATCAACTGCAGGACGTAGACCCCTCCTATTAACTACGCATATAGACTCATTGGGAGGTAAGTGCACGTAATCGTCATCGCTGGGCAAGCGAATTTTCGATCGCAGTAATGTGTCTAAATACTATTAATCTTTTATCGAAGAATGGTCATCAGTGAGACTTCAATCTCTTAGTCGATTCTTACGACACCCGCGGGAAGAGCGGGTGGTGACATATATTCTTACTGCCGTCACCACGCGGCACAAAAATATCCTTTGTAATTCTTACATACTTGTTGTTGTTGTTGTTGTTGTTTATCTGGCCATTTTTTTCCGCAACTCGACATCATACGTGCCTATTTTGCGTAGTCCCAACGCTGGCCCGGTACTTGTTGGGGACTTCATATACACCCTTGAATTTCTTCGCAGGTGTATGCAGGTTTCCTCACGATGTTTTCCTTCACCGTCTTACATACTTATTTTAACGTCTTACCGTGCGATAAAAAATCCGGGCCCTGGTTATCACTGAAGCAAAAACCAGGAATGGGCGGAGACACGCCATCAGGTGAACATACCTGCTTTTGCTGGTATGTTCACCTGATTTGCATCGTCTTACCCGTTAACCTGCTGCTAAATACTTTTTACTGTGTTCCGGTTTGGGGGTAACATAGCTGGTGTAATTACTGGCATAGAGGCAATCCATCTAAGTCCTCAGGGTAGGCAGCGTTGGTGATTTTTCGGTCACTATGTCTCACTTTTCATCAGGTGGGCTGAGAGCTCAGTCTACCTTCGTCGCATAAAAAAAGACCTATATAAAATGAGAAAGTGCAACAAAAGCTGAACTTACCCCATTTTTCTAAAAGCACGCCATCTTATCACTTAGTATTCCATTTCCAAGAACACTTAGATTAAGTAAATATGGGTAACATTTTCCCATTTTCTTACACTAAGTACCAACTGGCATTCAAGTTCTTATAACAGCTTTGGAAACAATGGAAAGTTTTCCGCCCTTGTGCTGAAATAAGCCGAGTATGCTTCAGATAAATGTGTTGACCGGTTTAATTGTTCGAGATAAGACTCGAAATGTGAGTTTTTCAGAGTTATGAAGGAAGTTTTGAACCATTACAGTGAAGTGAATTTTAATATCTCATATTTTTTCTGTTTTCTGTCATAAAAAATCGGCCGAGAGCATTTTTAATACTTACGGATCAGTAGTTAGAGGAGGAGGGGTGAAGCACTTTTTAATTCTGAAATTTCTCCTAAAATATTGACTTTAGAAAAATACTTTCTTTAATAGGGCCCCATTATTATTTTTGAAAGACCTATTTAATAATATCTCACACTGTAAGATTACAGAAAAAAACATTCCAACTTTACTTATACTCTGTTTGGTTGGGTGTTTAAAAAAAGGTAAACAATCTTGCAGGATCTTTTTATTGAAAACTACGAGTAGAAAATAAGTTTTAGCAAATATACATAATGTAACAAAGAAATACAGTGATTTACATTGTTTTTGATTCATTAAGTACCAAGTTTGGATTTTTATATGCATTTTTCAATAAAAAGATACTGCAAGATTGTTTACCATTTTTTAAACACCAAACCAAACAGAGTATAAGTTAAAAGTCCGTAAACGAAAGAGTACCAGTATCCAATTGGAAATTGGAAGCCTAGGCCACTTAGGAACCGTGTCAAAGTATCGTTATTAAGCAAATTGTAACAAATATCATACTACTTCTTAGTATAACATGGTTCAAGAGTGTTCTAGTCGCAATTGGTTGAGTGTACCTTCGGCAATAAAATAAAAGTTATCAATACATTTTTGCAACAAGCAATAGTAGATTGTTAATCAAGGGTGGAAAGGCACCCATTCTCGACGAGGTAGTTTTGGCGCTCGAACGAAGTGAGAGCGCCAATAGTGCGTGTCGGAAATGGGTGCCTTTCACCCGAGTTAAACACTCTACTTTTCATTACGAATGAGAGGAAAGAAAAAAACATAAAAGTAATAATTGAATGTATATAAGTAAGAATTTATTTTAAATACGTGTTTTCGCAATACGTTTAAATTTATTTTTAATTAAAATTCATATATGGCAGTATAACATTATTCCGTTGCTTACCTACGCGTATTAAAATTAAAAAAAAACTTGATAGGTTTGTTCCTCTTGGTCACCGCTTTGTAAAACCAAAACACTTAAATCATAACCGAAAATTAAAATAATTTAATGAATCGACATATTTACGATTATTGCTACAAAAAAAAACAAAAACTAGAAACCAAGAACTAATCTTCGAATTTGTTTCTAAATTAGAGTATTGTTGGCACTTTGTTCGGCTTGGTGTTAACAATTTTACAGGGCGAGCACTAATAGGAACATATCTTTTTGCAACCCTAGGGCCGCGATGCATCGTTTTCCACCCGTATCATAGATAAACAACAACCTACTTTCAGAGCATGAGCAATGAAAATTATATTGAATGTTTGTTTCATCATTCGTAAGTACTTAATAACCATACATCGGGGTTTTCGGAGCGGGAATGATTTGAGAAAGAGTAGAGATAAACAGATATGTTAGTCTAAGAAAATATCTTATTATGCCTAATGAATAACTACCTCTCTGTGAGTTGTATACAATCTGTGATAAAGTTTCATTTAGAAATAATAAAGAATCTCGAATCTCTATCTCTGGATTATTTTCTATCCACGAATGCATAAACTCGTAACGAGTTTTTTTCTCGGAGGCATATTTGTGTTGACTGATTATTTACAGTTTTTTAAAATACAATTGCATATGAGTTTATCTACTAGACAAGCAAGGGTAACGGTTGACAATAGGTGTCTAATACAATGTCAATCTTGACGATATCTATGCAGCATTTTCTTATAAATGAATAGACTTAACTGAAGAGGTTGATAATAAATGACGAATATAAAATATGTACCTATATGTATGATTAATCTTTATTTATTTTTCAATCAATTATTCATTCGGTAGAAACCTACTAGGGTACGATCTGTTTTTAAGTAAATACCTACTCTTTGGCTAATGTCAAACGTTCCCGCTCCGAAAACCCCGATGTATGTTAATAACACTGCTAAATAATTAACTAATAAATATAAAAGACGAAGATTACTGTTATTAGTAACTCGGGATTTGAAAAACATCAAGTCATTGTATTGCAAAAAAAAAAATGCAAGCATGCATCAGCCTATGATAGTCCACTGCAGGACGTAGGCCTCTCCTATTAATTATGCTATACGCATTAGGAGGTAAATGCTCATAATCGCCACGCTGGGCAAGCGGATTGGCGATCGCAGTAATGTGTCCACTATGATGACGCTGCTCCCGATCATCAATCTTTTATCAAATAATGGTCAGTGACACTTCAATCCCTTAGTCGACTTTTACGACACCCGCAGGAGGAGTTGGAAAAAATATACCCACAGCTTATTTTATAATGAAATTCCCAACACTGTCAAACCCCACCGATCCACAAATCTACGTGTACCAACCCCGAATAAAGTAGGATATCTTACATTCACCAGAAAATATTCCATTTTACTTGCAGATTTAACTCACTATGCGCCGCATGGTTCTGACACCAAACCTTGGTAAAACGTCGTAAAGTACATACACGTCATATACACTTACGACTTTATTTGACGAGACGCAGAATGCCACGGGAAAATAGTACCCAGCGCGAGCATATTGAAACTTTATGTTTATAGAAATAAGGAATTACATGCATGTAAAGTATGCTTGGCTTATTTTTGTCGTGTAAGGAAATAATCTCCGGATAGAAAATCCGAGGGACAACATGACTTCATATGATAAAGCGGTCACTTGTGGCCATAAGACCCCTATTTCATCATGCTGACAATTGTGACTACCTATTGTAAATATTTAGGTACGTTTCTCCCATTGCAGGCGTCCATAGGGCCGTGTGGTTATTTGCCATCAACGTGAAATAAATTGCTTAAACTTTTAGAAATCAACAATAAATACCGACTTTTTAGCAGAGCAAAATTACAATTTTCATATAGAGTACGATAATTGTAGCGAAATTCCGAACAAATATTTGTATGAATGCCGTGTGGTGACGGCAGTAAGAATATATTTGTCACCACCCCAACTCCTCCTGCGGGTGTTGTAAGAGTCGACTAAGGGATTGAAGTTTCACTGACCATTCTACAAGATTGATGATGAGCAGCAGCGTCATCTTAGTGGACACATTACTGAGATAGCCAATCCGCTTGCCCAGCGTGGCGATTATGGGCATTTACCTCCTAATGCGTCTCTACGCAATGTTAATAGGAGAGGCCTACGTCCTGCAGTGGACTATCATAGGCTGATGATGTGGTATGTATGTATTTGTATGAAACATTCCTTGTTTGTAACCAAAAATGTATAGAAATCTGGTGAAATGTGGTGGATCTTGCTTAGCATCATTAACTTGATCAGCCTACCAATTTTTATCAATATCGAAGACGGGATTCAAATGAACAATTTTTTTGAGAATTGCTCTAACACGGGCTCATTGCTTGATGATGGAGACACCCCCTTATTCATAAACTTTTGTTAACTTAACAAGCCGCTAATAATCGTTTGTCCCTTTTGCTCTTATGGACACATTATTAAGACCGAAAGGGACAAACAATTATTAGCGGCTTGTTAAGTTAACAAACGTTTATGAATACGGGGGTTAGGCTTTCCGAAATATGTCGCGCGATGTGACTAAATAAATAAATATTTTTGGACATCTTTACACAAATCAACCTAGTCCCACGGGAAGCTCAATTAAGGCTTGTGATGTGGGTACCAGGCGACGATATACATAATAGATAGATACATATAGATACTTAAATACAAAGACAGCCATGACCAAGGAGAAAATATTTGCGATAAATAAATACACAAATAATGTCCTCGCCGGGATTAATAATGTCCTCGAACTAGGGCTCGCGGTCGTGTCCGGGTTTCGTGTCAACGTTTCTCATACCCGTGTTCGTGTTACACGTACACGGGTTTCTGACCCGATTTACACGGGTAATTAAAGTCCGTGTAAATAATACCCGTCTACACGGGTACACGGGTATTATTTACACGGACTTTAATTACCCGCGGGTTCGGGGACGTCCTTGACGAGAAGCGTACGAATGGGTCGTGAGACTACAAATGGATAGATAAGCGAAAGGCTAATTGTGTCAAATAGACCTTATTGCGTAACAGATAGAGTCGAAATTTATAAAACATAGCCGCAGGTTACATTCAATAATAGACCTTATTTGCATTTGCTCAAATTATTTCGAACCCGTTCGGTTCGGTCTTAAGTACCCGGGTACCCGGGTAGCACGCGGTTTCGTGTAAACGGTATCCATGTATTGGACACGGACACGGGTACCCGGCGGGTTCGTCGGGCTTAAGAACACGGATATCCGGTTTAGCGGGTTACACGTGTACCGTGAGCCCTAATTCGAACCCAGAACCTCCAGCTTCGTAGGCAGGGTCACTACCAACTAGGCTACGGAGGGGGAGACAATAGTACATTGTGCATCAAGGGAGGTAAGTACGGAATTACTAACGAGAGTGTTAGAAGTCCGACGCTGTCAGGCGGAGGGCTTTTAAGACTCGAGTCAGTATTCCGCTTACCGACCATGGTGCATACAATGTTTTTCATTACACTTGCCGACAAAAAAATAAGTTTTTACACATACTATTATTAAATGACGTACTGACATTTCTGTTACTCCCTAGGGAATTTCTAGCACTCTCGTTAGTAATTCCGCACTTACCTCCCTTGATGCACATGCACAATATACAATTAATACCTAATATCCAGTCTGAGCTGAACATTCATTATATGTATTTATTCTAGCTATGTACCCGAAAATGGTAGTCCTTGAAACCCGATGACAGACAGACAGGCGAAGAGTTCTAATGGTTCCGTTTGTCACCCTTTGGGTACGGATCCTTTAAAAGTTACCAAAACGTGACCGGAAAGAACAATTTCGACGACTTGTGACATTTTCCGCACATTTTGTGTTACATGTAGGCGGAAATGGGCTGTATACTTGTATAGCCAATTTTTAAACGTTATTGGTTTATTAAAATACATACGTATTATATAGAAATACTAGTGACCCGCACCGATTTTGCTCGGTTTAAATAAAATAAATATAAATAAAATAAATATGTCGGGACATCTTACACAAATCGGCCTAGACTAGTTATTTATTATTATAAGCCCATTCTGTCCCACTGCTGGGCAAAGGCCTCCCCCCTCTTCTGCCATTCATCCCGGTTCTGTGATATATCTGGCCAGTCACTTAAAAAGGAGTGGGCTCAGTTTTGTTGTTAATTTCATAAACAATAAACAATGCCGATAAAGTTTAAATTTCTAAAGATATCGTACTTAGTCGTTACGAACCTGACTGCAAAGATGGTTTTTTAATCTCACGCTAATAAAATTTAATAATAATAAGAAATGTTTATTAGTACAAAACAATATTTGCTAGGTTAAATTAACAATTTACATGTGTACAGTGAATTGCGCTAAAAGGTCTTCACTCAGCATGATGTCCCGAAGTGAAATTATGAAGACACTATCATCTTGAATAACATCATCAAAACATGTCGTTACAGTATTTTTCAATTATAAATATTTATATAATTGGGTGTCCCTAAAAGTAAAAATGTCCCACCATGCGATAAATTATGATTTATCCCGTGATATTTATTTATTTATTCAATAACTACCCAATCATCTCTCACTCAGCTAAGCCCCACAATTGTTTGTTTAAAATCGATCACAAATTAATAATTTGTTTACTGGATCTGGCTCGGGGTAAGCTTTTAAAGTATTCAATTATTCAAATTGACAGCCGTCTACTTCGAAAATAGATAAATCATTTATTCAGAACATTTCAGATGTAGATAAATCTCGCTTTGGTATTTATTTATTCATAAAATTATATTTGAACAATATAGAGTTTGGGAGGAGTTGATCTAGAAAATGATAATGGAAATCCAATGTTCAACCATGGTTATGGTTAAACCCGAGCTGCGAGAAAACTGTGCCTTCGAGCGCTCAATGTATTCAGTAATTAAAAAAGCCGAGCCTGAGGCACTGGTCTCACCGCGAGCTACTAAGCTATGAACTATCGGCTATAAACACAAACAAAAGATACGCACTCCCGTGTCTCTTAGTAGCTCGCGGTGAGACCAGTGCCTGAGGGCCGAAAGCCCGAAGGCGAGGCGTCAAGTCCAAAAGCCGTGCTTCGAGTGGGGCAGAAGACCAGTCGTATTTTTTATGAAATAATGTTATGGTCAAAGCCGAATTGCGAGAAAACAGTGCTTTCGGGAGTTCATTATATTCAATAATACTATACTGCCGTGCAATTCCTAAACCACAGTAACTGACAAAAGTCGATTTTGAGATAATAGCAAAAAACAGTTTAAAAGTAATATATTTTCCAAGATTTGATAGTTATTGAGATTTTTTTTTGTCCAAAATGAAGTATTAAAATCATACAATATGATAAATTAAAAAATACGTGCTTCTGCATTTTCTAAAATTAAATAAGTGTTTTTTTCGAAATTTTGTGTTTGTACTGCGCTTTTAAAAACAGGGAAAAATATAACAATTACTAATTAAGATGCAGTAAAATGACCACTTACTGTACACATTTTGCGTGCTTTATAGAGATAGGCGGCATTTTACAGGTTAAACTGCAGTAACAGGGACTAGTGTACTGTAATTTAACTAGTATTTTGATTGCTTTTTCGTGCTACGAACTTCATTCACAGCAGTAAAATATAGTTTTTTTTTAATAAAGTAATTAAAATACAACAAAACTTTTTAACAGCATTACATGATTTTATTATTAAGAAATTCAAACACGCTTATCAAGTTTCATGCCAATGTAAGACACAGAAGGAAGTAAAAAACGATTTAAAAGTTACTTGAAAAACGCAGTTTATTTAGGGATTTGTCGTCAATAATACAAAAATTAGACAAATATTAAGGTTTATTACCACATTTTCTTAAGCAATGAAATAACTATCAACTTAAGGTACCAGTATCGGTTGTAATCATAGCAAATGGCACATTATATTTAGCCTTACATTGATTTCAATGAGTAAGCTCACGACTGATTATGGCGTAGCACTTCTACGATTAATTTTAATAAATATAATTTCTTACGTATTCGTGTCAGTCATAATTCAATAATTTTTTAGAATACTGTATATTATATTGGCGGTATTCGTATAATTCATATATATAATCTACTTCATACGTTACGGCGAGGTACCGCAATCAAGAAGAAATGTAACAATATTATAACACTACGATGATATTTGTTGGCAAGGCATTGCTTAATAAGATGATACCGCCGCCTATGAACCATAACTTGCATAGCAAAATTAAATGTGTACAAACTAAAGAGAAGGTTATTTTTTGCCTTTTAAGTACCTAATAATTAGGTAATAATACCTTTATGTGTTTAACTAGGTATATAAGTTTTTATTCGTTTATCAACAGACGACACCTTAGTTGTTTTAAATTGTAAATAGGTCAAGATTATTTTACTACCTTAAACAGGATGTTCTAACGATATCACTATAAGCTCTCTTCAAGGAACGTCCGAGATGGATCTAACTCGAATTTGCCACTTAAAATAAACGTCTAAATGCAGTTAAAATAGTCAAATAACATAAAAATAACTGCAGGCCCTTGGGGTGCTACTGTCCTTTAGCTATTATTATTGCTATTGAAAGTAATACAACAAACAGCATAATGTGTACATTAGTGAACTTGTTACTGCAGTTTAGATGGCAATACGATACTTATTTGAACAGTAATGTACCACTTTAAATATCGTTATTTTATTCCTACTGCGTCTTAACTAGTAATTATGCTTATTAATCTATGAAACTGGAAACGCAGTACAACACTTTTAGCATAAAAATTGTATACTGTGTTTTAATTAGTTTCTATATAAACAAGATACTATCAGTTTACATGCTAAAAATCATAAAAATCTACACCTGTACTGCGTTTTAGTCAGTATCAGCCCAAAACCCGTAGCCGTAGACCATTTTACTGCGCTCTATATTGCATTGTGCAGGAAAAACTAGTCACTTACTGCTTTTGGGGTTTCGAGTTTCCATGTTCCAGTTTTCCAAATTAAAAACCGATCGATTGGGATTATGCGTTTTGATTTGCTGATTATAGATCACCAATAAACCAAAAATCGGAAAATTGGCAGTTACTGTGGTTTAGGAATTGCACGGCAGTATAAGCCTAAGGTCCGAAGGATTGAAGGCCAGGCGTCAATGCCACGGAGGTCGAAAGCCCAGCTCCAAGTAAAGCCAAAAGCGGATTGAAATCAACGCATAAGCTAAATCGCTAATGTCTGCCATACTCATACTGCTGCGTGTCACCGCGACTCCATCTTTCTTATAATAGGGATGATGAGTGTAGTTAAAATGAATTATTTAACATTATGCACGACATAATACAACAACACAGAAGAAATTATTACGAAGATGTAGATTGCAGTAATTTTTGGAACTTCTATTGAATAAATTGAAAAGAACTTAAAAGAGTAGGTCATTTGGCAGTACTCAAACGTGACGTCACTTTTGAGTATTTCATATAAAATTCCATAGTGGTGATCGTTTTGGCAGTTCGAAAAGAGATGTTGAATTGACTTGCCAGTCATCATGCCTAATTATAAAACAGTCGGACGGGAACTACTGAACAAATTTTGTTTTTAATTGATTACATTGGTTAGGACGATGATATAAGATTGTACAATGTTTTTTAATAATCTATAATAAATTCACCTGTATTTTTTGCAAAACACTCGTTCAAATTTCCGACAGCAATAATAAACGATCTGCTTTATAGGAACCTAGGTAATACGAATAAAACTCATAAAAGTTATGAAATTGGACGCGTAATGCTTTATTTTCTGCACCCGATATTTGATGAAGGAAAATATTGCACGTATTACCCGGGAAACTGGAACTGCAGTAAATAAAAATATAGTGATTGAGGGTTTAATAGGAGTTCGTAGAAATTATTTAACTGTCGTAAAGTATGTTTAGAAAGAAAAGACTCGTGGCAAAAAAGAGTAGAAAATGAATTTGCAGCTGTTAAATTAGTACATTATGACACAAGAGCAAAAACCATGAAATTGGAAACGAGTGGCGATGTTTTAAAACACGATCGAAGAGAGTGTTTTAAATCGACACGAGCTACGAATTTCCTTTTGCACGTGTCTCGAACGACGTTTATTAGTACAGATGGCCCTCCGAAGTTTTGAACCTGACGTAAAATGACCCACTTCTCGCACTAGAGCCTAGAAAAGGCACCATCTGTACTAAAAAATATAAGATGTTTTTATGAACAGAGGATGCAGCTAGAGCATCGAACATTGTTTTCCAGATTTTGAGATCTGTCTCTTTGATTACAATGAGACCTCATAGTAAAGGGTTCTAAAACAAAGTCTAAGTGGGCCGCGCGTAAGCAGCAGTAAGAATAAATTTGTCACCACCCCAACTCTTCCCGTAAGTGTCATAAGAGTCGACTAAGGGATTAATCCCACTGACCATCATTTATTAAAGATTGATGATGGGCAGCAGTGCCATCATACACACATTACTGCAATCGCCAATCCGCTTGCCCAGCGTGGCGATTATAAGCCTTACCTCTTCATGCGTCCACATGCTTCAGGTAATATGAGAGGCCTCCTGCGGACTGAAATAGGCTAATAATATGCGAGTGTTCTAAAACCTAGTCATAAAGGACTATGCGTCAAAATGGACCAAAAACCAACAGAGCTGGGAGTAGTGTCACTAAAAAGGTCTCCTTTACGTACTTTATTTCATTCTATAGGTGCAAAGTTTGTCAGCCTCCGTAGCCTAGTTGGTAGTGACCCTGCCTACGAAGCTGGAGGTTCCGGGTACGAATCCCGGCGAGGGCATTATTTGTGTATTTATTTATCACAAATGTTTGTTCCTTGGTTATGGCTGTCCTATGTATTTAAGTATCTATATGTATCTATCTATTATATATATTGTCGGCTGGTACCCACATCACAAGCCTTAATTGAGCTTACCGTGGGACTAGGTCGATTTGTGTAAGATGTCCCTAGATATTTATTTATTTAAAGTGAATTCCATTGGATACTTTTATATGACTAAGGCGTTCAGCGAGTACTCCCTAAGTAAATCACCGTCGTCCACACACCAATCATCATAGTTACTCTGATGAAAATACAAATATCTCCGTTTTACAATAGAATTGAACGTAGTACCCATAGAATGAAATGAAATAAATGTAAATATCTATTTAATGACACTACTTTCAGCTCTGTTGGTTTTTGATCCACTCTTCATACAAATCTGCCCATGGCCCTTTAACAAGACGACATGCACGTCCAATTCTTTTACGTTTCTCGTTACACTAAATAGTATTCATGAATTGCGATACAATTCCTCAGAGGGCTATAACATGCGTGTAACATACATAGCAGTAATAAAACGGGTGTAAATGTACGACTTCTCAAGTGCTCTTCAACCCTGTTTACTGCCTTGTTATACAGTGTAATGTATCTGACAATGTATTGAAATAGGAGAACCCGTTTTCCGTTCAATTTTGTTCGAAGAATATATTTTTTCTTTGCCCGAGGTTACAATGTTTTAAATAAATAAGCTAGCTTTAAATAAGTAAATAGTAGGGTGGTGTAGTTAATAGGGTATAAATCTTTGGATGTAGGGCACACCAAAAGCGAGTTAGCGATTGATAGCTCGGCTATTAAAATAGAGCATAATTAAGATATGGCACTGGTCTCACCGCGAGCTGCTAAGCTATGAACTATAGGCTATAAACACGAACAAAAGAATACGAACTCTTTTGTTTATGTTTATAGCACTGGTTTCACCGCGAGCTACTAAGCTATGAACTGTCGGCTATATACACGAACAAAAGATACACATTACACGAAAGTGTGTATCTTTTGTTACTGTTTTTCACATGCATCGGGGAGTTATATCCTTTTTCACCAGAGTCATAGAAATGTCTAATTAACAATGGTTGACGCTGGAGAGCTGTGTTCATACTAATTTGACGTAAGGCATGTCAGATTAGTAGGCAACGCTCACCCCGTCGACGATTACTAATTAGGCCGCCTTCACCTGTGAGTTCGTGCACAAGTCGCGGGGTAACTGAGCATTACGCATGATGACTGGCAAGTCAAATCAGCATCTTTTTTCGAACAGTACGCTTAGCACATGATTGGCGCGACAGTATCTCGCCGCGAGATAGTCTATCCGTCCCTCTTTTGTTAATATGGCTAGTGAAGGACGGGAGATCTATCTCGCGGTGACATACTGTCGCACCAATCATGTGCTAAGCCTGCAGTCAAAACAATCACCACTATGGAATTTTATATGAAATACTCAAAAGTGACGTCACGTTTGAGTACTGCCAATTGACCTACTCTTTTAAGTTCTTTTCAATTTATTAAATAGAAGTTTTGTACAAATATTACTGCAAACCACGTCTTAGTAATAATTTCTTCTTGTATTATGTCGTGCATAATGTTAAATAATTTATTACGAGTATAACTACAGTCATCATCCCTATTCTCAAAATGTTTGTACATTTGAATCACGTCAAACACTTGATAAAAAATGGCAGGCTGGTAGAATCAAATCAGGACATCATTTCATCATCATCATCATCATCAGCCTATGATAGTCCATTGCTGGACGTAGGCCTCTCCTATTAACTATGCGTATAGACGCATTAGGAGGTAAATGCCCATAATCGCCACGCTGGACAAGCGGATCGGCGATCGCAGTAATGTGTCCACTATGATGACGCTGCTGCCCATCATCAATCTTTAATCAAATATGGTCAGTGACACATCCCTTAGTCGACTCTTACGATACCCGCAGGATGAGTTGGGGTGGTGACAAATGTATTCTTTCTGTCGTCACCACACGGCCAGGATATTATTTATTAACAAAAATATGGTAACATAAAGGATAATTTAAAAATAAATAAATAGTTATCACGCAAGCACTGATGGAGATATTAGATACTCTAGTCAAGTAGAGGAAAGATTGGGTAGGGCTGGGCCATCGTTTAGGCCAAAGAAGTTTTTGAAGGAGTTCAATTTGTGGCGCGTACGAATACACATGCTTGTAGCACGGAGTATGGAAATTATAATTTTCGATCTAAGCCAGCACATTACTACCCTGAGGGATCTGTCCCAACGATCAACGATTGCATCGCCGAGATGTTTCACGAAAGCGGACTTCTGAGTAACAGTGCACAGTAATAAAATCTATCAACGATTTTTGGTTAAATTATCTCCTATAGTTTTTGAGGTAGGTTGATTTAACTGTATTGATAATGGTACGGAACCCTTCGCGCGCGAGTCCGACTCGCTCTTGGCCGGTTTTTTTGAGAATCGCACACAAAACAATTGGGGTAAGACTAAATGCTACCAGCAGACACTGTGCGAGAAGGACGACTTTATGTCTTTCACCAATTTCACCATTCTGAAAACGGTTTCGTCTTACCCCAATTTACCTTCATTAAATATTTTTACTTATCTTGTTCACCAAAGATGTGTATAAAAGAGAGAGTTTGGGAGATAAAAAGTTTCCTCAATATCTCATATTTCATGTGACAGAAAAGTGTTGCTATCTATAGGATTTATTGGGTATTAGTCATAGGCAATACAACTCTTAGATGTCGCATACCGGGTCACTTACTGTATCCAAAAAAGTTCACCTACAAATGTAGTGCAAAATCGTTTTCCTTCGGCTTTCCATCGTAAACGTTCGAATTGATGTAGCTGTCACAATAAATTTCAGTGTTCAATGTCATCATCATCATCATCATTATGGACGTTTCCGTGAAAATACTAAGGTACCACATTTCGCACAGCATCTGTATAACAATCCAATCTAAAAAATGTAATAAAGCATATATTTATATAATATATGCTTTATTACCAAACACAATATTGGTTTCATTACCAATTTAAAATCTTATACCTTACTAACGTTTGGTATACATTAAGTTTAATACAAAAGCGTGTTTAAATTTTAGAGCCTACTTAATATTCTGTAATAATCTGAAATAAGTTCAAGTAAATGTATAAGGACGATTTATTACATGATAAAATGTCCAACTCTCTATACAAAATTTTTTTTTTCGCTAAAATTACCTCTTTTTCCTCACTGAACTTAGTCTACGTAATGGGTACCCTTGAACATCATCAGCCTATCACAGTCCACTGCTGGACGTAGGTTTTCCATTTTAAGTTGTGTATGGACGCAATAGAAGGTAGTTGTTCTTAATCTTCACCCACTTATATTTACTATTAGTCAGTAGAAAACAAAAAAAATATAAACAACCCGAAAAACTTGCATTATTCAATAATCACGCACTTTTAGAACACGATCTTGGTTTTATTACGAACTTAAAACGATTCTAAACCTTGAGTTCACGTACATATTTTGTTGAAATTATTGATATTTATTCATTAACGTAAAAATATAGGGCCGTGTGGTGACGGCAGTAAGAATACATTTGTCACCACCCCAACTCCTCCTGCGGGTGTCGTAAGTGTCGACTAAGGGATTGAAGTGTCACTGACCATTATTTTAAAAAAGACTGATGACGGGCAGCAGCGTCATCATAGTGGACACATTACTGCGATCGCCAATTCGCTTGCCCAGCGTGGCGATTATGGGCATTTACCTCCTTACGCGTCTATACGCATAGTTAATAGGAGAGGCCTACGTCCAGCAATGGACTATCATAGGCTGATGATGTGTAACAAAAATATAGCCACAAACGTGTTTCACGATTTGATTGTGTCAAAGACGTCAAATCCTATGGAAAGTCAGACACATTTTACATTTTTTTGGATTCCGCTGACGAATGGTATGCAAGCTTATAATTATGGCAGCTTTGATTTAAATTAAATGAAAAAAATACATGAAGTGAGATGTCTATGAGATTTCTAGTCTGTGACAATAGTTGACGAGAAACTCGTAACTGCACGCAATGAGGCATAGTGAATCAAGTGGATTTTCTGGGTCATTTCACACTAGGGTTTCCAGGCGTACTGTAATATAATAGTACATTGTGTGTTAAGGGCGGTAAATAAAACGTCGCGTGCCTGCTATACGGCCACATCTCAAAATAGAATTGTGTGGTAAAAGTGACCATATTTTCCTGCAATATGGCCACATCTTCCATAAAAATTGATTTTGAAATGTGGCCGTATAGCAGGCACACGACGAAAAAAGTAAATAAAACAATATATTTTCACAAAACTACTCTAAAATGGTCTAAATCATTTCTCAAAATCAGGAATGACTAAATTTATCATTTATATAACAGAAATCCCGACGCAGCGCGCACCGCCGCCAGTGCGACGTAATGTTGTAAGAAAATCCTTGATTGCCCTAGGGCGTAATGACGCATCTACGGCGCGCATTGGCGCACTTACCGAACAGGTGTGATGAAAAGTATTGTACTGTATTTTACCTCTATGTACTTTACGATTTATGAAACGCGTAAAGTACGCTAACATATGCTATGTTGAATTTAATTGAAAACGTAACTTAAATAGTCTATAAACTCCTATTTCTCTTCAGATACTGCATTTTTTCTGTGTTTACTTTATTTTTTCGTCCTTTAAACTGACACATACTGTATATCTCAAAACAAAATCTGGCAACACACATTCACACCCATAGATACAGCCGTGTGGTGACGGCAGTAAGCAGACTAAATTTATCATTTATATAACAGAAATCCCGACGCAGCGCGCACCGCCGCCAGTGCGACGTAATGTTGTAAGAAAATCCTTGATTGCCCTAGGGCGTAATGACGCATCTACGGCGCGCATTGGCGCACTTACCGAACAGGTGTGATGAAAAGTATTGTACTGTATTTTACCTCTATGTACTTTACGATTTATGAAACGCGTAAAGTACGCTAACATATGCTATGTTGAATTTAATTGAAAACGTAACTTAAATAGTCTATAAACTCCTATTTCTCTTCAGATACTGCATTTTTTCTGTGTTTACTTTATTTTTTCGTCCTTTAAACTGACACATACTGTATATCTCAAAACAAAATCTGGCAACACACATTCACACCCATAGATACAGCCGTGTGGTGACGGCAGTAATAATACATTTGTCACCACTTCAACTCCTCCTGCGGGTGTCGTAAGAGTCGACTAAGGGATTGACGTGTCACTGACCATTATTTTATAAAAGATGATCGGCAGCAGCGTCATCATAGTGGACACCTGGCTGCCCAGCGTGGCGATTATGGGCAGTTACCTCCTAATGCATCTATACGCATAGTTAATAGGGGAGGCCTATGTCCAGCTGTGGACTATCATTGGCTGATGGTGTATGTATGTAGATACTGGTTCTGAAACTGATGGCACGTGAGATGTATGCCTATAAGTACTTGCGAGATGCCTCCACTATCCGCCAAAATGCCCAGTGGCAGTTTTGTAGAAAATATTATTTATTGTTAGCAACATAAATAGCCAGTTTACATAGATGGGTGAACAAACTTTTTTTCTGTCTGCTATTCCCATGTTCACCTGAGTCACTCTGTTTTTATGCAAAATTATGCTACTTGAACTTTGAAAACATTCATTTTTCGAGTGGTTATAAGACCTTCCCTTAATGGGCCACTACAAACATAGCCTACATGCATGTTTGCATAATTTAAGTAATATAATTTGGCATAAAACTAAAGTGACTCAGGTGACAGTAACCATAGCAATAACAGACAGAAAAAGTTGATTCACCCAGATAAATATTACTGATTTTCTTGCAAGATGAGACATTCAAGTTTGTTTCTATAGTTATTTTGGAAAAACACATTATTGATGTTCTCAGTAGCTTAGTCGGTAGGAAACCTGCCTACGAAGCTTGAGGTTCCGGGTTCGAGTCCTGTCGAGGGTATTATTTATATAAGCCTTACAAGTTGTCTTCATTTCAAATTGATTTGCTGACAATATAAATTTGAAAAAAAAGTGAAGTAATTTTTTAAACGTATAGATAATCACTAAGTATTCCAGTCTTAAAAGTAATAATTATATATGCTTTTTTTTTGTTCCAGATTTGTATCAGTTCTTCCAATCAAGGTAAGTGTCCATAAATTAAACAAGAATGTGAAAAATAGTTATTATTTCACTTATTTATAATTATTTATATTCATGCTAATAATTATAATAATACTTTAACAGGGTATTTTACTATGTGTTTATATATTTTGTATTTAACTTTTATAATCATGTTTTAAAATGCCTATCCTTATATGAAAAATAAATAAAGAATAATAATATCCGGTATGAGCTGACCATGCGGAAAATCAGCACAAGGAGTAAATAAACCCGAAACCCAGTCTTTCATCACCGTCACAAATATCACAATAGTACGAAATAATACTAAGAGATAAAAAAATAATAGGTTATGAGTTTGGATTTCGAATGGCTTATGTACAAAAATATAATAATATTATAGAGCATTCCTCAAAAAGTTTGTATATTTGGATCAAGTCTTCAATTTTGATAAAAATTGGTAAGCTGGTAGAGTCAATGATTTTTGTCAATAAAATAAAAAAGCAAGATCCATCACATTTCCCAAAATGTTTGTATGAAACATTCCTTTTTTGTTATCGAAAATATATAGGCGTAGAAACTTTAGGTTCATGGGGCCCCAGCGCACGCAAATTGTTTGCTGAGATCGCGAAACGTCTGGTTGATGTAACTAAAGACCGAAGAGCTGGCGACTTCCTCGCACAACGCATCAGTATTGCGATACAGCGAGGAAATGCCGCCAGCAGCCTCGGTACAATGCCACAAGGGCCAATCTTAGATATAGGTTAGGTTAAGTAGATTAGCTAGATTTAATCTATGTACATAAATTGTAGTTTTGAAAATAAAGGAATTACGTAACAAAAAAAGGAAACTTTCATAAAAAATTCCTAGAACATTTTGACGGAAATGTGGTTAATCTTACTAAGTATCATTAACTCTACCAGCGTACCATTTTTTATAAAAACCGAAGACGTGATCCAAATGTACAAAGTTTTTTAGAATTGCATTATAAGTTGAATTAGTAGCCCATTTTAGGGTAATGATGGGATAAAGTGCTCGTGTGCACCTATCATGAAACTTGCTACGCTCGTTTCATAGAAATACATTCCTGTTTTGACACGTTTGCCTCCGGTACTGTTTCACTAAGTGCTTATACTATGCCGATCGAAATTATCTGACAGAAATCCTATGCCAGTGACACGCATGTGTGACCGAAAAAACTGTATTCATGCCGGCGACACAGCACTTGTATCAAAAACGTTCGTATTTCAATGCCATTGGCATTGGAGTGAAAACTTGATTAATGCTAGTGTCATAAAAATAAAATTACTTTGATCACGTATGTGTGTCACTGGCATAGGAGTACAGTTTTTTCGGTCATATCCGTGTCACCGGCGTCGAACGCGTAAAGGCATACTTACTCGTATCGTATGAACTATTGCTCTCAATAATTACTCTGACTCGTAATGCCTCTCATTATGTCCGGTTGCATAAACTACTGCTAGTCTACTCTTTTGAACAGATTTATGTTATAAAATACGCTTACCAACTTAAATAGTTGGATATCTTGCCAAAGGTGTTGTGTTGCCACTGAGGTGCCAACTTGGCGAAGTTTAGATCGTGCTTGGCAGCTAACCAAGTTTCAAAACTTACAGGTAACTTAGGTTCGACGTTCTCGTACCTAGGTAAATTGATAGTGTTATCATCAGTCGACAATCTTGAGTTACTGAATGCTGTCGTTAATTTCAACCGTATGTTATCATGTCTGCCTAAGATGCCGTCCTCGTAATTACCCTTAGGTACGTTATACTTTTTAAGTTATACGTTCCGTAGCCAAAATGGCAAAAACGGAACCCTTATTTATAGTTTCGCCATGTCCGTCTGTCCGTCTGTCCGCAGTATAGCTCAGTGGCCGTTAATACTAGAAATCTGCATTTTGGTACATGTATTTGTATACATATTAATCATGCCAACTAAGTGGTGCAATAAAATCTATAAACAATTTTTTTCTCGGGTACCTCCCTAACTGGTCAAGTGGGGATTATTTTTTTTTATTTGATGTAATCCTATAGTATGGGTAAAATAATAAGGGTCTGAAAAGAAAGTTATTTTCTATAGTCAATATTTTCCGTGATAATCGCTCCAGAAGAAAAAAAAAATTGTGTGTCCCCCTCCCCCCCCCCCCTTAACTTTTGATCCGTACCTACGTTTAAAAAATATGAAAAAATCATGCATAATGGGCTTATAGAGTACTTAAAATATACAATAAGAATACCTACATTTGTCACCACCCCAACTCGTCCTGCGGATGTTGTAAGAGTCAACTAAGGGATTGAAGTGTCACTGACCATAATTTGATAAAGGATTGATGATGGGCAGCTGCGTCATCATAGTGGACGCATTACTGCGATCGCCAATCCGCTTGCCCAGCGTGGCGATTATGGCTCTTTACCTCCTAATGCGTTTATACGCATAGTTAATAATAGAAGCCTACGTTCAGCAGTGGACTATCATAGGCTGATGATGACGATGATGAATAAAGATTTTAAGGCTGTCCGATGGTCAAACCTTGAATCTTTAGCGTCACAGAGACTACCGAACTACTACAGGGTGAACGATATGAAATGTTACAAAGAAGATATTATCAAGTCTGGTGTCAAAGACAAAGTAATAGCGGCGTATTATCGGAAATATGTTTTGGACACCGCATTGAAGTGTTAGACACGCAAACATTTGGGTTGTAGACCGCATTCATAAGAACGAAACTGAGCTTCGGCTTATAACGATCGTAAGACTTGAACCAACCAAAAATGACTGAAATCCGAATTTCACGTGTCATTTCTCCAGTGCATTGAGTTTCGGACTTTTTATTTGGTCTTTTTTGAAGAGAAAGGTGACAGCACTGAAACATGCTGCAACATAAATGCAATGAAGAAAGCGATCGTATTTCACTGGCACATACCACTACCTAGTGGTCACAAACGTGCTGCGAGCAAATATTTTTTTACCATTTCAAGACCATAGTCAAGGCAAAGGGTAGTATATTGACTAAATAAATTACTAGTAAATTTAATCATATTAAGGTAAATGTACCAGTGGATGACACTATAAGGAGCGATTTCATGCATTTTTGCACAAAACTACGTAATTGTTAAATATATAGACTAATCGTGTATACAAATTTATAGACTGGTTCCTCCTTTATGTTTATGGAAAAATAAATTGTATATAACTAATGCTGTTACGCTATAATTTCACTTTTCCGCGATGTCTCAAATTGTACCAGTGAATGACTGGCAATATTTTGAATGTCGCAAAGTATGACTATGAAAAAATAGGATTGATGTTCCAATAAATGACATAGCATTGCATCACGTTTTACAATTGATTACCTCAACTGCAGGTAAGTTTATGCTACTGGTAAACTTATAAAATAAAAAAAAAACTAAAACGAGGCAGATATTTATTAAATGTTGAACAAAACTTTCAATTGCGTTATTAAAACTATTTTTACTACACATCGTAACTACTAAAATATGTTTTTTTCTTCACATCGTTTGTACTTGCTCTCGATTTTTGCCATTTTTCGTATTCAGATACGTTGCTCCTTGAGAAATATATTTTTTTCAGTCTATATAGGTACGTATTTTTGTAGTAGGGACTTTTTTGGATTTTACTTTTAAGGAAATGAAGATAGGGCCAGCTGTAGTATCGCTTGCCGAATCAAATTATGTTTATTTACAGTTAGTACAAGCTTCGCCTTTTTTAACGTTGTCATAGGTATATTTAGATAATTTTAGGGACATGTTTTCATTACAAATGCTTGTAACCAATGGATGACACATAGTTATGACCCAACGAATGACATATCAGTACGCACTGTCATCCACTCGATCTCCATAGAAAAACAGTATATGACACCCATGTCAGACACTACTCACATGGTCCATAGAAACCTGTGTTTTTTAGAATAACTAAAATATACGTTCTATAGCTATAAAATACGATTCAAATTAAGATACATAAAATTATTATTTTGAGCGAGTGAATGACATGGGTGTCATCCACTACTAAATGCTATAATTTCGCTCCAGTATATGACATGCATCTAAAATACTGAACTAATAAAAATAATATACTTTAAATACACAATATTAATAGATTCATTTAAAGTGTTGGAGTTTCAGTAAACAGTTTGTAAAAATTCGTTAAATCCAGGCTTATATGTTCACTTTTACAATGCAATGCCTTAGCAGATTCACTAAGAACACCGACGCACAAGCAACTCGAAGCACCTGTTCGCAAGAACCGTCTATAAATTTAAAAAGTATTGTAGATATCAAAGAACGGTTTAAAACAAAAATCACAAATTGCACTATTAGTCGCCTGGATACTGTCTTTGGGTCATATTAATAACAGTTTTCTTAATATTTAAATTAAATTGCAAAAAAGTCATTCATTGGTACAGTGTCATCCACTCCTACATTTACCTTATGTAATATTTTTCCTCTTGTTTTTTGTTAATTATAGTAATAAATTGTTGCAACAAAAACTCGCAGTCCTTTGAAATTGGTAACACTTCATATCGTTCACCCTGTAGGCTATTGAAGTCATTATCTGGGAGCATTTTTACACATTCCACTTCAAAAACACGTAGTTTGTACTTCCCTTTCACCCCAAAATAACTACAAGTAATTTTATTTTGGCCAGATAGTTTAACCCTCTCACCAATTGGGTAGAAAGGTCCACAGTGGCCCTTCCTATTAAGCCCTCGAGTCGACACGTACCTTTGCCCTTAGTGCCCCTTATCCAATAAGTAAAACGTATTAACAGACCCACTTCACGTCCAATCTAAGGGATATCTGGAATTACTAGTTTGTATTTAACTGGTAACAAAGAAAGCGTCGGGTTAAAGGCAGAACCAAATATTTCCTTGATGACATACCTAGAATAGTATTTGCCAAAAGATGTTTTACCGAAATAGTTGGTTTTGGATTCGTTTTTCCGTCTTCTATTCAATGTTTTTTGACTTAGTAATAACTTCACACACACTCGCTCGCTTTATAACATCTTCTGTTCAGCATGAGTAACCTACCCATAGCACTTAAAATAGCCCGTTTTAAATAACAATAATAAAAAAATTTGATTTTAACTTGACATCCATTGATTGACGTTACTAAAAAATAAGAAAATCTTTGACCTAAAATAGTAAATGACATGCCAAGGCCGTTTAAGTGGGAAATGTCTCGGATGACGTGTAATTGTAGGCCAAAGCGAAGCCGAGGCCGACAAACATGTGATCTGAGGCTTTCCCATTTAACGGCCGAGGTGTGTATACTATTTTTCTGCTCGACGGAGCCGGCAGGCAGCAAGTTAGTTTAGCGTACCAATATTTTTGTTTGAAGCGAGGTTAAAATTCAAACAAAATCCTAAAAAAATACCCGGAAATTAAGTCGATTCAATGCAAAATTCAAAAATCGGCATCCTTTTAAAAATGGACGTAATATAATCCTCGGATAATCTGAATGGAAAAAAAATTAAGCAGATTATTGGGCTGTATTAATTGAATTCGGAAAGTGGATTCTGTGGCCTATTTCACCATAATTTACAAGTGTGACAATTGTAAAATATCACTGTTACTGACGTCACAGGCCTCCGTAGACTACAGCTGCCGCTTACTATCGGACGGTCCATATGCTTGTTTGCCACCACCATATAATTATTACTAATAACGTTATCATAATCGTTAATAAACTACTTTTTATTTTCCGAAATTCATTGTCGTGTTTTTTGTGATAGTTAAATTTTGCTTTGCAAAAAGTATTAAAGTTCCTGCACTACATTTTATGTTGGTGGCAAACAAACGCACGGCCCTTCCGATGGTAAGCGGTAACTATAGCCTATAGACGCCTCCGATTGGAGAAACAGTAAATTTACAATTGTAGCACTTTTCAATGTGGTGAAATTGGGGCCGGTCATACAATAATGAGATTTGATCACCTTATTAACCGACTTCAAAACACGAGAAGGTTCTTAATTCGACACATTTTTTGTTGCTCGATATCTCTGAGAATCGTGAACCGATTTTCATTTTATTCTATAGTGGTTGTTCGTAAATTATATGAATTTAAAAAATTACACTGTAGACAATTTTTTTTTAAAGTTTTTGGCGACTCTTGAACTAGCAGCTATACTAACCGTGTACAGCAAATGTCATCATCATCATCATATCAGCCAAAAGATGCCCACTGCTGAACCTCCCCCAAAAATTGCCACAACGCTGTGCTACACGCATCCAGCGGACTCCTGCAACCTTCAGTCATCAGTCCACTTTGGGGGGCCTACTAGCACTGCGCCTTCTGATACGTGGCCGCCAATCCAGAACCTTTCTGCCCCAACGGCTATCGATTCTACGCGCAATGTGCTGGTTGTACTGCAAATGTATTCATGATTAATAGTATCTGTCTTCCATAATAAACTCGGAAGTCAAGCTATACATAACTACCCAAAACATCATTTCCTGACACCTAAGAAAGGTTTGAGAGAAAAGCTATTTACAACCAACGAGGGTGGTACGCTCTTTTTGATTTCTAGGCCACCACACCACAGTCTCGACGTGACATCATACTGGGTCAAGTTGAGGGCAAGCGTGCTAGAGGGAGAGCCCCTGCAAGATGGTTGGACCCTGTTAGACAAGCCTGTGGTTCCATGCAGAAGGCAGCCCATATAGCCCATGATCGCGAAAAATGGAAGGACATATGTCCCCATACTACAGTATGGGGTTCTTCAAAAGAGGAGTGTACAAGTTCTTATTGGGTCGGCAGCGCGCATGTGAGACCCCTGGGAGTTGCAGGCGCCCATAGGCTACGGTGACTGCTTTCCATCAGGCGGGCCGTATGCTTGTTTGCCACCGACGTGGTATAAAAAAAAAACATAGTTGTTGGTCACGATCCTCAGTCATGAGGGAACGACGAAAAAGAAGAAGCTGAAAAGCACAAGTTTATATTGAATTTCATACTGCTTGGAGTATAAATAGATCGTAACGGTGTCGTGTCGTACCCTCTAAACGCTATCCAAGGCCTATTTATCTATTAGATAAAGGGCTTACTTGACTCGCTAACCCTTTTCAGATGAAGACCGCCTTTTGTTTACAGAGCCCTATTCTCCGAGTGGTCGTTAGTGAAATACACTAAAAGGGCACTCTCTTTGTAAATAAATCTCAAGCACCCAGGAAAGGTTAAAAAGGTAATAATTATAAAAAGAACGTTAATTAGGAAAAGTTTTAGCGGTTTGTAAAACTCGAAAAGCCGACTTTTTTGGTGCTTTGTTACGTAAAACTTGGTTTTCAAGGGCCCGTTTGAAAATGCTATTGGAGAAAATATAGGACAGCGGAATAGTGAAACTCGATAGCTACGAATATACGAAGCTAGATAGTATACGAAGCTAGTTATTATAGCTAAAACTATATATTTCTTACAAGGCTAGATGGCAGTGAGTACAAAAATAGTGAGGTAAGTAGGTAGGGAATTACTAAACGAGAGTATTAGAAGAGTTTTTAATGACTCGAGTTAGTATTCCGCTTACCGACCGTGATGCATACAATGTTTTTCATCACACTTGCCGACAAAAAAAAGTTTTAAGATAGAATATTATTAAATGACCCACTGACATTTCTATGACTCCCTAGGGAATTTTACTTTTCTATTACTCCTGCTACGCATGCAGGCAATGGTGCGCTTAGATAGCAAGTGTGATGAAAAACTATATATTTCTTTCAAGGTGAGATGACAGAGAGTACAAAAAAATAAACCACGGGGGATATCATATCTTGTGTTCGACAGCTGGAATGAACCTTACGAGGTTAAGTGCGATTTAGCTTAGGTTCGTTCGGCTTGTCAGATTTCAACAGTTACTCTATAAAACTCACACATCTCTATTCAGATTAGGTCCTAAACTGAATTGCATTATTAGATCGTAGTAGCCCAGCCAAGACTACCCAAGACTCTATTCTGTAATCGTATACGATAAGCGATAAGTCACGTGACCATTATCTTCTTCTTCTACCTAGCGTTATCCCAGCCTTTGCCAGGGTCCGCTTTCCTGCTAAATTTCCTCCACTTTGCGCGATCGTTGCAGCTTTAATAATGTACGGAAATGGTTACGTGACTTTTCGTTCGAAACTGTCATTCTACTCATTCTCATACATTTTTTACTTATCGCTTATCGTATACTATTTCAGAATGGCATCTTGGTTATGCCGTGTGGTGACGGCAGTAAGAATACATATGCTGTGTGGTGACGGCAGTAAGAATACATTTATCACCACCCCAACTCCTCCTGCGGGTGTCGTACGAGTCGACTAAGGGATTGAAGTGTAACTGACCATTATTTGATAAAAGATTGATGATGGCCAGCAGCATCATCATAGTGGACACATTATTCCGATCACCAATCCACTTGCCCAGCGTGGTGATTATGGGCATTTACCTCTTAATGCCTCTATAGATACGCATAGTTAATAGGAAAGGCCTACGTCCAGCAGTGGACTATCATAGGCTGATGATGATGATAATGATGATGTCTTGGTTAGGCCTGCACATTGACGATTTCCATATACTGACCTTTCTCAACAGTTCCATATATGCATATGTTTGATTGTTTGCAGTTTAATTCAATCAATGCTCATCAAGGTCAATGTGAACGTGCCTGTCAGAGGGTCAGCCGACCGCTTATGTCGTTATTTGATTTATAAAGTGTGTTACCATTACCCACATCACATCATCAGCCTGTAATCAGTCCACTGCTGAACAAGGGCCTCTCTTATTACCATAAATAAAAGAAATACCAGATATGCCAAGCCCATACAAAAATATGCGACAGCCAAAATATATCTCGACCCTAGGCGGCGTCAGTAAATTTTGCCTGTCGTATGATTTGAGCACTAGTCGGCGTTAGTTGTCATACATAAAGGTTGATTATAGTTGTACTGCTTATATATAAGTTGCGATTTGCTAACTCAATAATAAATTCATCATCATTATCATCAGCCTATGATAGTCCACTGCTGGACGTAGGCCTCTCCTATTAACTACGCGTATAGACGCATTAGGAGGTAAATGCCCATAATCGCCACGCTGGGCAAGCAAATTGGCGATCGCAGTAATGTGTCCACTATGATGACGCTGCTGTCCATCATCAATCTTTTATCAAATAAAGGTCAGTGACACTTCAATCCCTTAGTCGACTCTTAGAACACCCGCAGGTGGAGTTGGGATGGTGAAAAATGTATTCTTACTGTCGTCACCACACTGCCAATTCTATTAGCATTATTTTATTCACTATAATTAACTGTCACGATCGTATCAACATGGGTGTAAAGGGCTAAGCATACGGATGTATTAGGAGCTAAATGCCCGCTGGGCAAGCGGGTTGGCGATCGTAGTAGTGTCCAATCCACTAATGATGATGCGGCTGCCCATCATCAACCTTCAATAAATAATTGGTCAGTAACACTTCGAATCCCTTAGTCGACTCTTACGACACCCATGGGAAGAGTTGGGGTGGTGACAAATGTATTCTTACTGCCGTCACCACACGGTCTACCATTACCCGGGCTTTAAAGAACATGGACAATAATACGCATTACTAACAATCGTGTTCAAGTACCTATTAACATTATAAATATTAGATGTCATATACCAAAGAAAAACGACCAAGATCACCTAATGTCTCTAGCTATTCTAGAAAACTGTAAAGTATTCTAATAGGAGGTGCAGACATGTATTGCTTGCCCTTAGAGAATGGTCAAAGGCGCCTAGCCTCGTAAGGGACTGCATATACCCGAGAAATTTGACCGGTGGTTGCTAAGACCGAGTGGCCCAGGGGTACAGGCATCAGCCGCGAAAGCTGAGTACGTGGGTTCGATTCCCACCTCGGACATTAGGTGATCTTGGTCGTTTTTCTTTGGTATATGACATCAAATATTTATAATTTATATAGTATTAAGTAGTGTGACTACTGGAGAAAAATAAAAAGTACAAATTAAAATATTTAGTTAATAAATAATTTGATTTGTGTTTTCGCAATACGTTCTACCTATTAACAGTTGACAAATATTTCAATTAACTGTACAATCAATTTTATTTCCTTCGAACGATCAATGGCGGCCCCCGATCCCGCGACAGACCAAAGAAGCGATGGCTAGATGTCGTGAAGGCTGACATGAGTGTGAATGGGCTTACAGTAGAAGATGCCCAGGATCGCGCAAAGTGGAGGAAATGTAGCAGGAAAGCGGACCCTAGGTAGAAGAACAAGATCAATGTAAAGCATGTATTGCTTAATCAGTTCTTAATTAAATGACAATATATTTGAGAGTAGCAAAGTGAACACACTCACACACACAT
Source organism: Thaumatotibia leucotreta (assembly GCA_025490895.1). Taxonomy (NCBI): domain Eukaryota; kingdom Metazoa; phylum Arthropoda; class Insecta; order Lepidoptera; family Tortricidae; genus Thaumatotibia; species Thaumatotibia leucotreta. The sequence continues at coordinate 175,432 of JALPQI010030316.1, read as the reverse complement.
ACACACGCAAACACACACACACACACACACACACACACACCCACACACACACTCACACACACACAAACCCGTACGAGTTGCAGACCTACTTTTAAACTCGACTTTTGACCAACTTTTATTTGATTTTTATTTAACTCATAAGTTCATTCTTTCTACCTAATTTCATTTATTATTGTATCATTTACTGATCGGCAATTTCGCATTAACCGTGAAGTGTAAACTCTGTTTGATTAGGTTACCTACGAGACAGGCTGAGCCTAGTGTAGGAGCCAGAGCAACCCAAATGGATAATGCTTAATGTACATAATATTTTATTCATGTGAAGTACGAACCGATTTCCTGTGTATACTTAATTTGTGTGTACAATAAAATAAATTTGAATTTGATATCTATGAAAAATAACATCTGATCCGAATCTTTTGCCCTTGAGTCTAGTTAATTTCCACCATTTATCCCTCTTACGCAAACAACACTAAACCTAAGAGCATCGTAACTTTCGCTTGTTGATCTATGACGTCACTGAGACGTCAATTGTGACGTCACTGATACGTCAATTGTGATGTCAGAATTGATGCTGGACAGCGGATGATTGCTGTGATCAAAGATCTTGTAAGACTCATCGTCAAATGTTGGAAATGCGGCGAAAATTTTAATGATGGCGAATGACATTGGAGTTATTTTTATTGGAAATATAATAAATATGAATATCGTGTTCGCACGTGTATCGTACGCGCACCGTTATTCACTACTCTCCGAATGTTGGACCAAATAAAATAATCACTTCTCGTACTAGCCAGTCAAAAAAGTACCTTCTGTACCGAACATTTTTCACCGGCTTATATGTATTTTTCTATATCACTGGTATAACTCGTCAATCGCAAATATAACTTCAAGAAAATATTGGTTCTGCCTTTAACCTGGCGATTTTATGTTTACAATACTTATTTTTTTTACGTTTATACTAAATAACTAGGAATCAATAATTTTAGATAAAATGTGTGTGTACTCAAGGCTTAAGTTGTATTGTATTCCCAAAAGTGCGTTATTATAGAATGATGCAAATTTTTAGGTTTTTTACTTTTTTTTTTATTCAACTGACAACTTGGTAAAGATTTATAAATTAAATATCCCGTCTCTTACATTGTCCGACAAAGCTCTTTACTTATCAACCACCTATCGTCGCTCATTCAATCTCAGGTCTACAGCAATCAATTCATAGAAATATCACCTTTATCTCACTATAAATACGGGTGCTTTCTCTATCAAGTTAGTGTTACAGGTACGAAGTTGGGTATGTATATGCTGTACCCTCGTTTTTAATCTAGAAAGTCCCGAAAAGGGTCGCGTCACAGTCAAGTCGGCTTGTCAACAAGAAAATTGGCCCAACTCACTGTTCATTTTTAGGATTCCGTACTCAAAGCGAAACGGGGCCAAATGACTAAGTTTCCGCTATCTGACTGTCTGTCTGACCAGGGTGCTTAGACAGGTTGCCAATCGCTAACGCTTCGTAACCGAAAGGTCGTCAATCGGAAACGAAAGGTTGCTAACTGTCTTTATCGCACTAATATGAATAAGTGCCCCCATTGACGCCCCTCCCCCCCCCTGGATCCGCACCTGTTTTTTACAATTGACCCTTAATACAATGATAATGGCTTCGTGCGCAAGTCAAATTCACACTTGGCCGGTTTTTTTATGTTTTTAAACGGTTTTTATTAACTTCACCGCGTATCAACTGTCGTCGATGCTTCAAATCTTGTGATCGATTTTTCGACCACTTTTACTGCACCGAAATCAATAAAATTTGGAACTCTTATCAAGTCCCCATGAAAATGCAATATTATAATATTTTTATCCATGTACCCTCAAAGCCTGATGCTGCAGACGTACTGCTTACCTTAACCGTGAGTGATAGACACGTGAAAATGAAAGTATGGCATGTTTGGCATAATCAAATTCTAACAGCCTGATCTTGACTTCCAACTCCTCACTCCTGATGCTGCAGTACTGCCCACAATAACCGCAAAGTTAATCGTTTATCGATATCTTGATTTTAAAGAAGTTCTTTAAATATTAAGTAGAAACATGCGAATTTAATACTAACGTCCAACTCCTCAAATCTGATACCTACTCCTGTGTTACTGCCTGCCACAACCGCTAGGTTTAGCAATATGTAAATTTTGAAGTACTGCTTAAGATATTTGGTAGAAACGTACGGATTTCATTATCATCATCATCATCATCATCATCATATCAGCCGAAAGACGTTCACTGGTCAATATAGGCCTCCCCCAAAGATTGCCTTGATGCGAGTGGCACAGAGCCGGTCTTTGTGGACCGGCCCTGTGCCACTCGCATTCAGCGTCCTTCACCAGGTCATGAGCATGAGTCCACCTTGTGAGGGGCCTATTACCCACGCTGCGCCTTCCGTTACGGTCGTGATCGCCACTCGATAACCTTACCGCCCCAACGGCCATCGGTTCCACGCGCAACGAGCCCCGCCCGCTGCCACTTCAGTTTAGCGATTCGAAGAGCTATGTCGGTTACTTCGGTTTTGCTGCGGATGGTCTTCATTTCTAATCCAATATCGCAGAGACACTCCTAGCATAGCCCTCTCTATTGACCTTCGGGTCAGATTTAGCCTTCTTATGAGGCCCATTGTAAGCGACCACGGTTTAGTACCGTATGTCATCACTGGCAACATACACTGATCAAAGACTTTCGTCTTCAAACCCTGCGGAATATTGGACGAAAAGATACAGACGGATATAATACTGACTTCCAACTCCTCTAACCTGATGCTGCTGAGACACGTGCCACTGCCTGCCATAACCGCCAGGTTTATCGAAATTTTGAATTTAAAGTAATGCTTTAGCTAATGGGTAAAAACATATAAACTGAATACTGACTTCCATATCCTCTAATCTGATACGGCAATATTACCATAAACGCTATTAGTGTGCCATAACCGCTGACAGCGTGGGTAGTCCGCGTAGGATGTGGCGCCCGACCTGCGGTTCGCTTGTTGATAATGTGAGTTCACTCCTCGGGCCTTCGGGTTCGTGTAGGGCGAGCCGTTGGGCCTGCGGCCCTCCGGCCGATAGAGTGACAGCGTGAGTGGTTTGTGTACTTAGCGCGAGCCATCGGGTTTTCGGCCCTCCATCTGATAGAAGGACAGCGTGAGTGGATCGCGTAGGGCGAGCCATCGGGCTTTCGGCCCTCCGGCTGATATAATGACAGCGTGAGTGGATCGCGAAGGGCGAGCAGTCGGGCTTGCGGCTCTCCAGCTGATAGAGTGACAGCGTGAGTGGTTCGCATAGGGTGGGTCGTCGGGCTTGCGGCTCTCCAGCTGATAGAGTGACAGCGTGAGAGGATCGCGTAGGACGAGCCGTCGGGCCTGCGGCCCTCCGGCTGATAGAGTGACAGCGTGACTGGTTTGTGTACTTAGGGCGAGCCATCGGGTTTTCGGCCCTCCATCTGATAGAAGGACAGCGTGAGTGGATCGCGTAGGGCGAGCCGTCGGGCCTTCGGCCCTCCGGCTGATAGAATGACAGCGTGAGTGGATCGCGTAGGACGAGCCGTCGGGCCTGCGGCCCTCCGGCTGATAGAGTGACAGCGTGAGTGGTTCGTGTACTTAGGGCGAGCCATCGGGTTTTCGGCCCTCCAGCTGATAGAAGGACAGCGTGAGTGGATCGCGTAGGGCAAGCCGTCGGGCCTTCGGCCCTCCGGCTGATAGAATGACGGCGTAAGTGGATCGCGAAGGGCGAGCAGTCGGGCTTGCGGCTCTCCAGCTGATAGAGTGACAGCGTGAGTGGTTCGTGTAGGGTGGGTCGTCGGGCTTGCGGCTCTCCAGCTGATAGAGTGACAGCGTGAGTGGTTCGCGTAGGGTGAGCCGTCGAGCCTACGGCCCTCAGGCTGATAGAGTGACAGCGTGAGTGAATTGCGTAGGGCGAGCCGTCGGGCCTGCGGCCCTCCAGCTGATAGAGTGACAGCGTGGGTGGTTCGCGTAGGGCGGGCCGTCGGGCCTTCGGCCCTCCAGCTGATAGAGTGACAGCGTGAGTGGTTCGCTTAGGGCGGGCCGTCGGGCCTTCGGCCCTCCAGCTGATAGAGTGACAGCGTGAAGTGGTTCGCGTAGGGCGGGCCGTCGGGCCTGCGGCCCTCCAGCTGATAGAGTGACAGCGTGAGTGGTCCACGTAGGGTGAGTTGTCGGGCCTGCATCCCTCCAGCTGATTGACTCACAATGTGAGTGGTTCGCGTAAGGCGAGCCGTCGAGCCTACGGCCCTCCGGCTGTCAGACTCGCATAGGACGTGCCGTTGGACCTGCAGTCATCCGGTTGATATGACTGAGAGTATGAGTATACCCCTGTCAGCCCTGTCGTTATTAAAGTGCGAAAGTTAAACGCCAGCATACGTAACATAATTGTATTGCATATTACAAACAACATCTTTGATGTAGAATATTTAGTATCGGAAATAAACTTAACAATTGCACTAAAAACTTGAAAATAAATAAGTAAAAAAAGTTTTAAGTTAAACGGTTTTTATTGCACCAAAAACTAGAAAATAAAAATGAGTTGTAACTAACCGTAGATGCTACTTTCTGTAGATTAGTCACGTGAAACTATTATCACTGTAGTCTTCCCAAGTCGGATGCTGAAAGCCACGTTTAGCATCTATGTCAGTGGATTAAGCGTTACGAAATCGGAAACTTTTACCAAACTAAAATAAAAACGTGGGGCGTTATTAGAAAGAAACATACAAGTTCAAAATATGTAATTGTAGTTAATCGCGTAAACTTACGTTTAATTATATCCTGACGTTTCGGGCATGACGTTACACGCGATTAAGACCCGTTTGTCTTTAAAATATGAGTGATAATCGTGAAAGTTTAAATCAATACATGTATTTGTAGCTTTAATTTTGCAATTAATCAATCAATTTGTTCCAACACTTCTACAGAGGTAAATAACTTTTATCAAGGCCAGAACAAAACTTATAACACTATTGCTGTCTTGATTTCTGTGTGTGTTCTTAAATAACTATAGTGACTTAATCATAATTGCGTACGCCCCACGTTTTTATTTTAGTTTGGTAAAAGTTTCCGATTAGGTAACGCTTAATCCACTGACATAGATGCTAAACGTGGCTTTCAGCATCCGACTTGGGAAGACTACAGTGATAATAGTTTCACGTGACTAATCTACAGAAAGTAGCATCTACGGTTAGTTACAACTCATTTTTATTTTCTAGTTTTTGGTGCAATAAAAACCGTTTAACTTAAAACTTTTTTTACTTATTTTTCCTTATAAGCTCTTCACACAGTATAAATTAGCTTATATTGGATACCTATTAGTTTTGAAATGAGAATCCCAATTCTAATTTCACAACCGTAATACTATTTACCCTTCAAAACAAGCAGGGTAATTAACCCTCGTACCAGCTTGTCCGAAACGTTTAGCCAAGCGCAAACCATTGGGTATATAAACCCAGGAACACACAAAGGAGGCTGCCGCGCGAGCTCGCGCCCGCAGCCCCCGCCCCACCGGACTGACCACTCGGACTCGACACCACCCTAACACCGGTTGACGATCGCCGGCCGGGCCTCCCCCAACGGGGTTCCACCCTGCCGGCTCGATCTCGCCTGGTGTGAGAAGAACACCGGACAAGACCATCGGAGCCTCACCCGAGGCCCCCACCCCAATGACCCAGCCATATTAATGGCTGGCGGCTGACACCGCTGCAGGGGGCTAACGCCCCGACCAGCATCCCCAATCCCCGAGGGGGAACTGAGAAGACGTCCACTGCTGGTTTATTTGTGAAGCACTAGGGACTACGTCCTAGCACATTAGGTGACCCAACCTTGGTTTGAGCAATTAAGTGAGAGCGACCAAGTACTTCCTCACTAGGCTTAGGTACGCTTACCCCATTCGCAAGTTAGGTTGCCTAGACCTAGTGAGTTCGCCTAAGTTGTAACCAGTGTGTAATAAACCGGCTTAACTGTTACTCCGCGCCTCTTCTTCTTCACCCCCTCGCCTCCCCGGGCTTCAACATTATTATAAACACGTGACTTTTTGCTAATAGTACACGAGTGCAAAATGGTATCTTGGTTAAGCCTATAGGTACAGTCGAGAAATTTAATTTCCTACCCATTTCGTACCTTGTCACAGTGACAATCAATATGAAAGCTGCTAAGACTGTCATATTATAGCTACTATGACAAGGTACGAAATGGGTAGGAAATTAAATTCCTCGACCATACCTAAGAAAAACCGCGCGCGGCAACGCCTTTGATTCTGTGTGTTTTATGAACTAATTCCGGAAAATCCAACAAAACTTTGCTACATATACTAACTTCTGTATTACAGCTGACACAGAATTAAAACGACCTATTTCCATACAAATTTTATGGCGACTTACGTCTTATTTACCTCTCTGTAGTCCTGAGCAGCGAAAGTAAAAACGACGTATGTCCATGTGAGTTTCATAGAAAGGTCGACTTTTTGGTTTACTGCTCGAGATTGGGCAAATTTTAATCCGAGTTGGGATGGAGTTTGTTAGTTTTATTGATTTTACATCATTTTGTAATCAGTTTGCGTGAGTCGAGGTTTCATTTTAGTGTTTAAAATTATGGAAGGGTTTAATCGTTTGGCTTTTGGCTTTAGAATGAAATAACTTCTGATTGTAATTTAAGGATTACTGAGATTGATTGTTTGATGTTCATTTATAATTTGCTGTTGTTTACATTTGGTATACAACATTATGGGTATACGGAGGAATGTACGTTTGGATGTATCAGTCTCTTTTAATCGTGGATGTTTTGCTACTGATAAATATTGTCTATCAAATTATAAATATTGGATGTCATGTATCAAAGAAAAATAGACCAAGATCACCAACGTCCGAGGTGGGAATCGAAGCCACAATCTCAGCTGATGATGATGCTCATTCCTGTACCACTCGGCCACTCGGTCTTAGCAACCACCAGTTTCTCGGGTATATGCAATCCCTTACAGGGCTAGGCACCTTTGACCATAATCTAATAGCAAGCTATACGTTGCATGCACCTTCTATCAGAATAACTTTTGGTTTTCTGGTAATAGCGAAAGAGCTAGTGCTGCCATCTACTGAAGTTTTTGTGAAAAGTCAAATGAAATTATTACTTTTCTATCACTTAAACGAGTACTGTTGGAACTAGTTTGATTCGTATAAGAATGTCCTATGAAGTTATTGTATTAATTGGGTCAAAATTCTTTTCATTGTCTTATTTTGTGTCCCTAAAAATGTGACACAGTTGTGATTTTTGTACGAGATAATGTTTTGTTTCTAATTTTTGATGTATGGATTAAAATCTAGCCTGAAAAAGAAATACAATTGCACCGGTTTTTTTTATCTACTGAGTAGAAACAGCAACTAAAAGCGTGACAAAGTGATATGAAACAAGACAACAAAAAGAATTTTGGCCCAATTGTGAAAAGTATTGATTTAGTCTAGTTTCTGACATCTTGACTTGACATAGTCTAAAGCTATGATACACTTTTTTCCATAACTCTTAAAAAATCATTTATTTTATACGCGTTTCTCACATAGACTTTACTTTATGACTTCAGAGAAAATACTTGTACAGATACACAGCACAGTAATATATGGCACGACGCATAATCTTCTTTATAAAGGTCGCAGCGTAATAGAGGAAGCAGATGGTGCAAACATCACAGTCGGGCCATGACATTAGCGGGCTTAAGCGGAGCGGAAAGCGGACAGACGAAAACTAAGTAGTTACCTACAAGTATTTTTTGAATTGTCGATATACATGAATCGATAAAGTTACACAGTAATCCACAAAAAGTGTGTCTTGTAGGAAAATCTGTTTTTATTTGTGTCAGCCTTCGTAGCCTCGTTGGTAGTGACCCTGCCTACAAAGCTGGAGGTTCCGGGCTCGAATCCCGGCGTGGATATTATTTTGTGTATTTATTTATCACAAATATTAGTTCTTTGGCCGTGGCTGTCTATGCATTTAAGTAGGTATCTATATATGTGTTAGTTTTTAGTCAAACGTTCCACTTTGTCGCTTACCGTAAAGACGAGATTTCCTTGTATCTTCATATGAATAAACTGACAAAGCCGCTTTATGGCAAACGAGAAAGTGGGACGTTTTACGAAACTAAGTCACATATTATGTATATCTATTACATAATATCGTGGCTTGGTACCCTAATTGAGCTTACCGTGGGATCAGATTGAGATTACCGAGAGATCCGTGGGAGATGATGTTTAGTTTCAATTTATCGTGTACGGATTAAAATCTAGCGTGAAAAAGAAAAAATACAACTACACTGGATTTTTTTATATACTGAGTTGAAACAGCAACAGAACTAAAAACGTGACAGAGGAGTCGTATGAAACAAGACAAAGAAAATAATGTTGACCCAGTTAATAGGAGAGGCCTACATCCAGCAGTAGACTTGCTTAGTGATGATGTGATGTAATGATAAGTTGCTTCACAAGTATTAGAATATTGGTAATAGATACTAACCCAGCGATCTGTTCACTTAGATCACTTTAATTTATTAGGCTAACGGGCGAATTTGTTACGGTCTCTGGTTGATTGGATTAAGGCGACTAGTGTTTATTTCTCATGTAGGTATTTGATTAAATAATAAACAGCGTGTGTATTTGACGCACTTAAAATGTGGGTTTGGAGGCGAATGCTACAGGTATCCTGGACAGAACGTCGTACGAATGTCTCCATACTTGAAGAACTTAAAGTGAAAGAGAGGCTATGTTCCATTGTTTGAGCCCGTATATTGAGGTACTTCGGACACGTTACGCGACGTGGAGAGCATGTCATAGACAGACTTATTGTTCAGGGAAGATTCAACGGAAACCGGTCTAGAGGACGCTCTCCGATGCGTTGGACAGACCAAATTTCAGCTTTAACCAATACTCCCCTTAACACATGTGCAAGAGAAGCGTCGGCCAGGGATAATTGGCGCAGAATAATAAAACGTTCGACATGACGTGACCACGACTGCTCTGCCAAGAGCATATCGACAAAGAAGAGAAGTATTTGATATTTTAATGGCGATTACTACTATCGGACCTAGGGAACCGGTTTACATAAATTTCTTAAGGAAACGTAGGTTTTTTTTCATACAAAATAATTGAGTATTGCATCCCCTGGTAGCCGCATTAATTAACGTAGACAAGGATCTAAACGTCATACGAGGTGTCATGTTAGTTGGACGGCATACATTGCTGCCCGGTTGCACTCTTGAAAAATCATTACTCCTAATGAACTCCAAATTTAACGTAATTATTATCTTATCCGTTTCGTAGGGTCAGATATTATAGCTGGATTAATTCGCCCGTATAAAATACACACGCTGAATATCTTGGAACATTTTTACACAAATCGACCTAGTCCCAAGGTAAGCTCTATTAAGGCTCAAATGTCTCAAAGGCCTAGGTATTACATGTTAAATAAGTTGTTTAATTAACTATAATACTTTCGATTAATATTATTTGAGCATACACTTTTCCGATCTTTCCATTCCATTACCGTCATACAAAATGTATGAAAAAAAGGTAGCGAAATGGAAAAAAACCTTGGGGCAGAAATTTTCTGAGTGGAAATCATATTTAAAGTTCCAAAAAAAAACTCTTAAAAAAACTTACCCATAAATGTCATGTCTTACTTACTTACTCCGCTGGTTCAGCGACCCAAAGTGGATCTTGGCCTCCGATACGAGTTGGCGCCAATGCGCCCGGTTCTGTGCGATCTCCTCCCAGTTCTATTCAGCGTAGGTCCTTCTCCACCTCGAATGTCATGTCTTGGTAAAGGTTATCTACGAAAACCGTTGTCAGTCGCCTTAACTAAGCTCTGGGGTAATTAAATTGATCTCACTTCATTTGCGAACTTCACCGCAGATGGATTGAATTAGACAGACTTCGAGAGATCCCTTTTCGAGATCTAGTCCGTAAAGTTTCAGTATAAATTAGGTATCCAAGTACTTTTTACAAGTCATTGTTCAGCCTGCAACGTATGTACCTATTTAGCCACTCACTTGCTTCATGTAGTTTTTGTTACATGTCATCACTCTTATTTTACATAGACATAGAGTCCATAGCAAAAATCAAAGCAAGTGAGTGACTTAGTACATGCACCCCAGTAGAACCTAATCTCAAAAACTTCATAATCGCTAAACTAATGTTCAAATGGGCATATTGGACGTACAACCGATGGCCGTTGGAGCGAATTCTCGAGGCGGCTACGTACCGGAAGGCGCAGCGTGAGTAGGCCCCACATAAAGACTGATAATCTGGCGAAAGACGCAGGAGTCCGCTGGATGTGGGTGGCGCAGGATCGGTCATTGTGGCAATCGTTTGAAGAGGTCTATGTTCAGCAGTGGACGTCTTTCAGTTGATGTGATAATGATGATGATGAAGTAGATACATTATAATGCTAGTTTCATGAGAACCCATTACTTATTAATTATTTATGTATGTATATATAACTTTATAAGCAAGGTTACACAAAATTATGACTAACGTGAGACTCAAACATATTTAAATATTTATCAAACGGGTTACTCACGTATTTTAAAGTCGATAATTGCTTGACATGTTTCGATCCATTTAGAGGATCCTCATCATGGAGTACCCGCGACTCAGTACACGTCGGGCTTTGATCGCGGGTACTCCATGATGAGGAGTGATAAGTTTACACGAGTAAAAAAAAAACAACAAAAAATTGTTTTGAAGAGAGTTTTAAGTTATTATAATCTATACTTATTATTTATCGTACACATACGTCGTGTACGATTTTAGAAACCTCTGATTTGTGACTAAATATTGACCTTTCTATTGAGGACTTTGGTGTAGGTACAATTTATAGTTTTTTATAAATATTAGATGTCATACGAGTATACCAAAGAAAAACGACCAAGATCACCCAATGTCCGAGGTGAGGAAAATTATTTAGTTAATAAATAATTTGCTTTGTATTTTATAGTTTTTTCAATACGTTTTATAGATTTTTTTTTAAATTAAAATTAATTAATGTTGCTATCAATAATATGTCCGCCGTGTGGGACGGCAGTAAGAAAACATTTATTTTATCACCACCCCAACTCTTCTCACGGGAGTCATAAGAGTCAACTAAGGGATTGAAGTGTCACTGACCATACTTTACTTTGATTGATGACGGGCAGCAGCGTCATCATAGTGGACACATTACTGCGATCGCCAATCCGCTTGCCCAGCGTGGTGATTATGGGCATTTACCTCCTAATGCGTCTATACGCATAGTTGATAGGAGTGGCCTACGTCCAGCAATGGACTGAGATAGGCTGATGATGTGATGTGATGTGATGTGTTAAGAGATACTAGTTAATGTCAGTGAGATAGTATTCTAGAGATAATTTCCTGAGTTTTTGCTAATTATGCCCATTTCTATCACACTCGTATTAAAAACGGTATACTTACTCATAAATTGTCTTAAATACATTATGAGAGATTTTAGGCAGTTTACATTCACTCTCTTAATACCTAAAACAAGCATTACAAACCTAGGCTAGAACCCAAAGCCGAACTTCCCCAAACTTAGTCTAAGTACCATCTGTCGTTGAAGCACTTCCAATGTTGATTCCCGATTAACTTGGATTGATCAATCATGATTAATTTCGATTGGAGTGCGATTATTTAGAGGATTGAGTGGTACACGGTACACGTTGATGTAGGTGAAAAGGGTCTTTATAAATTAAGGGTACACGGAAATAATGTATCCAGTCGCCTTAATAACATTATTAGTTATGGCAATTTGAAATTTGCTATAGTCTGTGAGATCCAAGAATGAACTTTTGACAGTTATTTTAATTTATGAATCCTTACTAATATGAGGGTAAGACTCGCCATTTTATTGATGTAGGTACTTAGCGTCATGTGTATAAAGATAATTTCTAAACTGTCAAATTGATGACAACAAGAATTTATTCATAAATTTAACAAAAAATAAAAACCATATAAAGAGAAATTATTATTAATCTTGATATTGCCGGGTGCTCTGGGTAATTATGGTGGGGATAACTGCTCCGTCATGAAATCCAAATAGTTGTTTTACACATCTGAATTTATGCCGTGTGCCGCGGATGCACATACTTGTGGCACGAATTATCGATAATTATTATTTTAGCCCTTAGCCATCCCATTACCGTACTATACTGTCAAATACTCGTTCTTAGAAATCGGCAACTATAACAATAAGTAGATAATAATCTGTAAATAGTTCTAAAATATGATATTGAAATCATTTATTTTTAAGAGTGATATGGCAAGGAACATTTTATTTTAAAATTAAATTACGAATTGCTGAAACCAACCATTATGTACTTATATATTGTTTGTTTAAAATGTATAGATAATGTAGATATGTACCTTCTATATACCATTGCAACCGTTCAAATATAAATTGTTAAAGGCGGGCTCAGTGCTTGACAATGAAGCACTAGACTCTCCGAAAGATGTCGCGCGTAGTGACTAAATAATACTTGAGTTTAACCGTTTCATTATATTTTTAGGTATTATGTCTCAGGTTCGTTTAAACTCAATTACTCTAATATAAAAATTAACGCCCTCTTTTGTTGATGGTATTTTGTCTTTTTAATTTAATAACGATGATTTGTTTCTTTGTCTGTCACAGTCTGTAGCAGCAACTAGATTTATTGCAAAAAAATATTATTTTTAGCGTGAGGACATGTTTTTAAACCACTATTATAAACGCCTCAAAGTTACCTTAGTAGCAAAATGATATGAAAATACGTATATTCTTTGCCTGAATATAATTCGACTTTAGTTAGATATTTTTTCACAAAAGTTTTTTCTATTTCCAGACGGGAGACATTAAATTGTCTACAACTCACATTTAGGATCTGCTACAGAACAACATTGGAATATAAAGTATTTAGGGTAGCTGCTCACTAGTCACTGAATAACCTTTAAAGCACATTTTTGTATACTATGTAGTGATCAGATATTTAGCTTATACTCAAAACCAACCTCTCCTTCACTACGCTTTGCATCACAGCTTTCATCAGCTTAGAGTGTCTACAGACTGCCAATAAGGCTTGCCACACGAGCCAAGCGAACAATAAGCTTTGTTAACGTATTGTTCTAGGTAATACTGTTATTGTTTGAGCTAACGTGTTGATTTGATAGCCGTTGATAAGGTTTCTAAGATGATTGAGTTAGACTTAGAGTATCAACAGGCCATTTTGCAATCGTATGCGATAAGCGATAGTAATCAATGTATGAGAATGAGTTTATTAAATACAGGATGATCAATCTAAATTGGTCAGTATGGAGGTTTTGGAAACCATGACAGATAGCGAAATCTAGTTTTAGGAACCATGACGTCGATTTAAGATTTAATCGTTTGAAAAACAATGCTTTGCATAAGTTTTATATGTCTTATTTCAAGGGAACATTAATAATGAAATTTTATTTTTCAAAAACTCCGGATTAGATATGGACCAAGTACGTACACGTATTTTTGTAAGTGTATGAATGCAAATTATAAATATTAGATGTCATATACCAAAGAAAAACGACCAAGATCACCTAACGTCGGAGGTGGGGAACAAACCCACGTGCTCAAACAAACAAATGCCTATATGGATAGATTTCAACCACATATAACAGGAGCTTTTCTTAACTTTTTCACCTTTATACAGCGTTTTAGCTCATACAGGCAAGGCACACAGGCGTTTCATAAAAGTCTAAGAACGCTCTAGATGCTCTCACGCCACGTCATTTGCATTTCTGCTTACATTGTACCTTTGATTTATAAGCATCTTCACTAGGGGATGCAAAACCGGTTTATTTATGAACGTAACCGGTTATTTTTATATGAATCAGCATCATTTCATCAGCCTATCTCAGTTCACTGCTAGACGTTTGCCTTTCCTATTACTTATACCCTGTATCCTTAGTTTATTTTTCCATTACGTTATTTTCATTTTTGAACGACCGATTGTTTTATTGCATTCATACAAACTGTAACCATTAATGAATAATAATTATTTTTCTTCTTTCAAATTGACATGTAATAAGATAATTGTGACATGTAGTAAGATTGTATTTATTGCGAATAAATGAGTATGAGTATGAGTATGCATATGGACACATTAGGAGGTAAATGCCCATAATCGCCACGCTGGGCAAGCGGGTTGGAAATTGGAAATCGCAATAATGTGTCCAATGTGATGACGCTGCTGCCCATCATCAAACTTCGATTAATAAATGGTCAGTTACAATTCAATCCCTTTGTCGACTCTTACGATACCCGCAGGAAGAGTTGGGGTGGTGACAAATGTATTCTTACTGCCGTCACCACGCGGCCTTTATATGGACATAACTGGTTATTTCATACTTAACCGGTTTGTTTTTCATATATTACATTTGTTAAAATGGAAATGGAGTTTTTGCCCATTCACGCATTTTAAGTGTTACCCCCCCATTTGCTGTTGAACTTTTTTATGTTAATTCTGTTCACAATCGTGAGCTATTTCAATCATTATAAATTAAACCAAGAATAGGATTTATTAGTGTATTCATGGATTACGAGGTTTTTTTTAAGTTACGCTTAATTATGACCCCCACAGAATTTCTTATAACGTTTTCGGAGCAGCAATGTATTTAGGTACGGACAATTGTTAATATTGATAAGTCTGTTATGTCATTTATTTTTGAAATTAGCTGTCAACGAGCGTTTAACTTAAGTATGTTGCTCTACATTGTGCGCCGAATTATATAATTTTATTCCTCTAATTTTAAGTAAAAGTTATCTAAAGTTATTATGTCCTAAACTAACTCCCGTAAAGAGCTTCGTCCGTATAAAGGTGCATGCAGATCAAAAGAGCATTCGCTGTTCTATCCCCCACTCTACGAAATCATCGAATCACGTTTTGTGTAACGATCGAATTTCATAGAGTAGAACAGCGAATGCTCTTTTGGTCTGAATGCACCTTTTTCATTTTTAAAAGACAAAAATGTTGCAAGGATACGTTAAGGAGGCCGATATAATTATAACAATGAAATAAGCCTCTTCTATATACTGTACTTTATATTACCTACATGAGGTGAATGACCTGTAAAACCGTTGTAATTAATCTTCAGACTCAATAAAAAAGCTCGTTAACCCAGATAGGGTAAAGGACATAAAACTCCAAATTACAACGCGCTTTGGATTTGGGAGTAAAAAAATCAATATTGATTATTGTAGGTCTAACTATAAGTAGCTATGTAGAATAGAATAGAAGGACATAATATAGTAGGTACATTACGATACATGTGCGAAAAAAAATGAAGTCCAAAACGAGTGGAGATAAATTGAAGCACGACCGAAGGGAGTGCTTTAAATCGACACGAGTTACAAATTTCGTTTTCGCACATGTATCGTACGACGTTTTTCGGTACATATGGCTCTCTGAAGATTTCGACCTGACGTAAAATGAACCACTTCTCGCACTAGCGCGTACAAAAACGCCATCTGTACTGAAAAATATTTCATAATGCTGTTATTATAACGGTTATACATACACTCGTGGTGGTGAATATCTATGAAATGAATACCTATGGTGTGTCAGATGATTTTTCCATAGAAAATACAGGAAACATGTTGATTTCTATTTTATTTCAATAATTCTAGTACAAGTGGAACCGTTTTTAACATCAAATTGTATTGGATTTTCCCTGAAATTTTCAAGCAATATTTTTCTGTAATTTCCAAAACGTAGTTGTTTTTATAACTTTAACCCTTAATTCGAAAAAAAGGATCGGCGTGTGATAGCCTCCTTGGCACTCAATAGCGTTAATAATTTTGCTTAAAAAAAATACAAAAAGTGGGTCAAAGACAATGTCCAGTATTTTTTTTTGTCGAATCAAGGGTTAAAATAAAGAACTGTGTCACATTTACCCTATACTTATGTGTAGTATAATCGCATCCCCTTCTTCGTTGTAATCTAATACAGACAGGGTAAGTAGATGACCTTCTTTGGGTAAACAAAACAGAATTTAGTGACCTTGTACCTTGTACCGACATGCTCGTATTGTGAGGATGACTCATGTAGTATTTAGTACAAGCGCCATCAGAAATATAATAGCATCCTGTATGCTTAGCACATGATTGGTATGTCAGTATGTCGCCGCGAGATAGATTTTTCATCTTTTACTAACTATATAAATAAAAGAGGGATGGATAGGCTATCTCGCGTAGACATATTGTTGTACTAATCCTGTGCTAAGCCTACTGAGCTATCAAAAATATCTTTCCATCGTTCAGGCAATAAAGGCGTGTTCAGATATTTTTGAACGCTTCGGACGCTAAGATATATCTGAGGGCGAATGTACGTATATTAGGGTTCTCCGCAAGTATCAAAGAATATCATTTTGTCTAAATATACTACGATATAATATCAGACTACGTATACGAAATATTCTGATACTATTTCGTAGGATCAGAATATTTCGTTCTAGTTTACCGGCATTAAATTAGAAAGTGCGCTTTAACGTACCTACTTCAAAAAGGAGGTTGTCCTCAATCCGATTGCTGTTGCTTTGTATGTTACTCGATATCTGGAAAATCGTGAAACGATTATTATTAGCCGTGTGGTGACGGCAGTAAGAATACATTTGTCACCACCCCAACTCCTACTACGGGTGTTGCAAGAGGTGACTAAGGGATTGACGTGTCACTGACCATTATTTGATATTGATGATGGGCAGCAGCGTCATCGTAGTGGACCCATTACTGCGATCGCCAATCCGCTTACCCTGCGTGGCGATTATGGGCATTTACCTCCTAATGCGTTTATACGCATAGTTAATAGGCGAGGCCTACGTCCAGCAGTGGACTATCATAGGCTGTTGTTGTTGTTGTTGATGATGATGATGATGATAAGGCTGCTAATTATGTTAAGCAATCCGGATTTGTCAAATAAGAACCAGGATCAAGTATATCACACAGGGGGATAGCTAAATAAAAAACAAGTCTTTAAGAAGTATTTACCAGGATTCTTTTATCTAGCTGCAGATGTGTTGGTGGCCGTAAAACGCTGCATCAGGACCGTCCAAGTTGTAGAATATAGCGGGCACTCCCGTTTGGTGACTGCCGCCCCCCATCGACCATTACAGATTCCGACTGCCCTGAGTTGGTGGCACAGGTAGTGAGGCTGTCTATACCCTAATCTAAGCAAGATCTTAGGCGCACTGCCTACATTTGGGCTCACAATAAGATTCTGTATGCCATGCGTGTATGTAATAGTACTGCTAGTCACACGGCATACGGAAGTGGCACTAGTGTGAAGTCTGCCGAACTTATTTGGCTTGCAATGTCAAATAAAGTTTAATGCGCACGGCTGACACTTGGACCACACATCGAGGCTTAAAGGTTTTATTGGTCCGATGTGCCTCAGTGGGAATTTAGCGGTGTTGCAGACACGTATACCAACCTCTACCTACTTGTGTGTGGAGCACTTTATCGACTTAATACAGACTCAACGATCAGTCTGCGATAAATGAGAATGAGGAAGTCTTACTGCGAACTACGGTAATTGTAAATTTCGAGAATCTTTCTTTGTCACTCCAATTGAAGTGTTATCAGTGGGACAGAGACATGCTGTGATTTTATTGCTGTAAGCCTTGTTATTGACAGTGCGTTTTAAAGTTTAATAGGTAGGATGTGTCGTGAGGTCTGCGGCGTTAGTAAAGACATCTTGCATTGGAAAGTATCTTTGCTGCATATATTATTATTATTTCTGAAAATAGAATAACTAACTAATTATTCATAGACTTTGCAACTAACAAAATAGAAATAAACAAAGCCACGAAATGGTTTCATCTCACACTGAAAAAAGATTTACCAAAGTGACTTAGGCTGGCTATATTACGAGGAAACTTTGATATATGTAACAAATCCTTGCTATCAAATTTACAAAACTAAAAAGGTTGTAGTCGATACCAGAGTTCTGGTCTAAATCAACAAAGAACATTGTACATTATACCAAACAACTGGTGTAATCAACCAAATTCATTTAGTAAAATGCCAGCATAAAAAGTTTGTAACAGACCGAATTCAACCTTAATTTCTGGTTAGAATTACGCAAGATCTGATAAATTCAACTTAGAATTTTTTTCAGTGCAGCATGACGCTGAAGTGAGCCAGCGCTGATTTTCCGATGAGATCATAAATATACAAGGATCGGACAAACGCCCGTCATTTTGAAAATATAACCCTGTTCCTTACAGTAGAGACTTCCTAACCTTATGATGTTAATGTATTTTATTTTATAAGATATTAAATAATATATGTTTACAGCATAAGATAATGAAGTCTCTACTGTACGGAACAGAGTTATGTATGCAAAATGACGGGCGTTTGTCCGATCCTATACAGGGTTATTTTTTCACCGGTACAATAAATTTTCCCACATATTTGGTATCGATAATAGATTACATTTATCAAATAAAATTGCCCTTTTTTTTTATTTATTATTAATTTATCCTTCATGCAAATGCAAAATAATGGGCCTACTAATGATAAGACGTCAACGGGGTGCGGGACGCAGAGGGCGGCGGAAAGGGGTGAGCGACCTGCGCACGAGTTGGCAACATAGCAGTTACCTCAATCTCGGTGACTAGGTCAGGGACGGTCAGTGTCACGGTTGACGTAGGTATGTGCGCACGCGCCGCATCGTACTACCTTCAGTCGGAAATTGCTCGTACGAAGTGGTTCGTAGTTATTTTCTCATTGGGGATAATGCAGTGGCAGCCCAGCGGCTATACGCTGAAGAAAGTGTGCCCCGCCTGGAAAATGCCAGTGTTATAGCTATGGCCAGCCAGGTCAACAGATTTGACCCCGTGTGACTGTTTTTGTGGGGTGAGGGTAGGCCCAAAATTTAAAAGACTTAAAAAATCTAATAATAAGTGCATTTGATGAACTTAAAAGTGAGAACTACAGACTTGTGTTGGGAAATATCGAAGGAAACATTCAAAAACGGGCAAGAGCGTGTTTAGATAACCACGGTCAACATTTTGAACACTTGCTTAAGTATGTGAATTAATTAATTAGTATGAGAAATGGACTCCATTAATCAGGTATGTTTTTTTTATTCCAATCATTGTGCATAAAGTTGATTTCAAGTGTTTAAATACGCCTCAATGAAGAAAGTTTCTGTCCTTAGTGCAAGTATGAAGGAAGATTTGGGATCAAGTAAGATTTTTTTGCCAAGTCATAATCATAAGTTGATTATCATTGCCGCTTTTCTAAGCCGCCATGCCACGTGCGATGACGTTGTAAACAAACAGTTGCCAGTTCGTGTGTTTTGCTAGTTATGTACATTGATAATGCGTAATGCGTCCAATTTTCTTATTAGGTTTGCGGATAAGTTCAAACATCGGTATTTTAGTTTTTTTGTTCTAAAGGGGTAGTAACAAAAAATGCTAGTATTCTGTAACTTGGACTACTATTACGTATGTTGATTTTTTGTACTGGTGAAAAAATAACCCTGTATAAATAGGATCACGTCCTATTCTCCTTCCAGAATCTTCTATTCTTATTTTAGTTTCCCTTAGTTATTAGATATTCTCTTAGTTTAGTTTCTTCAAATTCAACGAAAAAAGATTTCTCAATTGACTAACTATTATAAAAAAACTGCCATACTGAATTGACTGATGTTCAAAAATTAATTACGAACACACCAATAAAAATGTCGAAAAACCAATCTTTCAAATTTAATTGGACACTCCTACCCAGATAGTCATTAGCTCGTTCAGCGATGAGTTCCATTCATTCTTTCACTCATCCCATTCACTCATTCATTCATTGTTCGCGCTGTTTGTTACGCCAACAAAAGCTTTTGTAAACAGCGATGCAAAACGGGAAAAAGTTAGGTAATATTTTCCTTGTAAAAGTGTATCAACGTCATAGCTTCGATTTCAATAATGAGAAAAGTTGTGAGCCTGTATTTTGGTAATGTAGATACGGCCAAGGCTAAAACGGTCTGAATATGGGTTTATTCCGGTTTCAATTCGAACTGTCATCGTAAAAGTAGTACAAACTTGATTATTAACCTAAATTAATAAATATCCTGGGATATGTTACACAAATCGACCTACAGTGCTCGTTCGCTATGAAGTCAAACCTGACACCTGTCAGTTCAATACATGCGTCAAAAAGTGACATTGTTGACAGATTATGTATGGAACTGACAGCTGTCGGCATTGACTTCATAGCATCTGAGCACTGTGTATAATAGATATACATCTTATATACTTATATACATAGACAGCCACGACCAAGGAACAAATGTTTGTGATAAATAAATATACAAATAATATCCTCGCCGGGATTCG
Source organism: Thaumatotibia leucotreta (assembly GCA_025490895.1). Classification (NCBI taxonomy): domain Eukaryota; kingdom Metazoa; phylum Arthropoda; class Insecta; order Lepidoptera; family Tortricidae; genus Thaumatotibia; species Thaumatotibia leucotreta. The sequence continues at coordinate 155,029 of JALPQI010030316.1, read as the reverse complement.
AACCCGGAACCTCCAGCTGCGTCGGGTCCCTACCACCTAGACTAAGAAAACTGGTAATGTAGATTATAAGATTAGATTGCAAAAAACTCCCTCTTAATGGCTCAAAACATTTCGAGCAATCATCGACTTAATATTACGTGAGTAACCCAGTATTGATAATATTTTAATCTTTAAGTCACACGTTAACTATAATTCACAAATGCAAAGTGTTAAAAAAAAAACAGGTTATCTTGCGCCGGAACTATTAATTATTGTAACGAGTTAACTGGTAAAACTATTTGAAGAAGTTCCTTAAAAAACAGTTTTTAAAAATCGATTTATATCATCATCATCATCATCATCTTCTCAGCCATAAGACGTCCACTGCTGAACATAGGCCTCCCCTCTGGGCCTCCACATATACCGGTTAGATGCGACCTGCATCCAGCGTGTCCCGGTGACCTTCATAAGGTCGTCTGTCCATCTTGTGGATGGACGTCCTACGCTGCGTTTGCCTAGCCGTGGTCTCCATTCGAGCACTTTTCGACCCCATCTGCTCTGCGTGCACTGTGGCCTGCCCATTGCCACTTCAGCTTGCTTATCCGGAGGGCTATATAACGAAACGAAATTCAAATGTGAAAATCTTGCACTAAACACTGTTCGCTGGACAATTATATCCAGTTTACGAATGAATTCATTTATAAATGAAGCACTGACTTTTAGAAAATTAACCAACGGTTTGGAAATTTGATCGAAAAATTCGTTGATATTCGATCTCTGTGTACAGTCGCTATCAGATATATCATAGCGTCCGAAGCGCTCAAAGATATCTGAACACGCCTTTATTGACAAAACCACAGAATTAGATTTGGATAGAAGAAACAAGTTCATTCATTTGTATGGCGGCCGAGCGTGTCAGATTTTGTACTGAAATTGTTACTTGCCTATGATTTGAAATATGTCTAAGGCCCTTGAGTATTCATATTTTTTTGTGTTGTTGTAATTAGTATTACTTAAGGAGGCATTATTAGGTAATGTTTTTGTTCACTTCAACTTACAAAATTTGACGCCCGAAAGCTGCAAGCTGCGATTAAAGACGGACAACTCAGTAGATTTTACTGAGTTCATTTGACACGCTAAGTAGATACGTTTGCTTGATCTATGGTATATATAACATCTGTGGACAAAACGATAGAGACGTGTTCAGATATTTTTGAGCACTCTAGACGCTACGATATATCTGATGGTGATCGTACAGCAACGGCATAAATTAAACCGTTGAACCCGGGGTTTGATTAAATCAAGCAGTAAAATCGCTTGTTTGTACTCTTGTTATACACTCCACTTTTATTTCGTTGGTTAAATTAAATGAAACAAAGCTACTTAGAGATAAGAAAGGTTAACCCAATTTTCATTTTTAGGCACTGGTCTCACCGCGAGCTACTAAGCTATGAACTATGAGCTATAAACACGAAAAAAATACACTCCTGTGTAAAAAAAGAGACACGGCGATACTCGCCTGGCAGTGATAGCTGATAGTTGGGCGAGTATCGCCGAGTCTCTTTTATTTATACGGAAGTGCGTATTTTTGTTCGTGTTTATAGCCGATAGTTCATATCTTAGTAGCTCGCGGTGAGACCAGTGCCTAATTAGATCTAAGATCTCAAACTAGACATTTGATATTTACCAACAGTTGAATTGATGCCCTGCTTTTTATGTAGTCGCTAGAGTTGCAAAGTTACCGTTATTTTTAATAACAGACCAACATTTATTATAAATGACCGGTCATTAATGACATCCAAGATGTACGGCTTGACTTAGAGAAAAACAATCTGAATCTACAGACAGGAAATTAATGTCAATATTACTTAAATATTACTTGGTTATATAAAAGATTATTACAGCTGTACTTACTCGTATTGCCCATTTTATTGCACTTTATTAACGGAAACCATACAGAATGAATATCATTTTTATAATAAATGTCGATCAATTATTGAAAATGATGGTGCAAAGTGCCACTTAAAGATGTTAATTTTCCGTCTGAATATTCAATTTTTTTTATTGATCTAAGTCAAGCTCTACACCTTGGATGGCATTAATGACCGGTCATTTATAATGAATGTCGGTCAGTTATTGAAAATGACGGTCACTTTGCAAATCTAAGTCAGTTGAAAATGAATAGGTAAGACGTTATGCAAGTTTGCCACCAAAATAAAAGAGAAAGCCCTTTCTTTCTGTAAGCTACCTGTATAAATGTGACACGGATGTCGACAGGAAGCTTTGCAGAACGAAGCTGCAGGTATGCTATTCGTAATGCTCGCTGAAGCTGAGTTGGAACCATTTTGTGGAAATGAAATACTTTTAAATTATAAATATTAGATGTCATACACCAAAGAAAAACGACCAAGATCACCTTCCTAACGTCCGAGGTGGGGATCCATCCCACGTACTCAGCTTTCGCGGCTGATGCCTGTACCCCTCAGCCACTCGGTCTTAGCGGGTTAGTTACCGGTCAAATTTCTCGGGTATATATGCAATCTCTTACAAGGCTAGGCGCCTTTGACCATTCTCTTAGGGCAAGCAATACATACCTTCCTATTAGAATACTTTACAGTTAACTAAATATTTTGATTTGTACTTTTTATTTTTCCCCAGTAGTCACACTACTTTAAACTTTATAAATTAAAAATATTAGATGTTATATACCAAAGAAAAACGACCAAGATCACCCAACCACCGGACGTTAGGTGATCTTGGTCGTTTTTCTTTGGTATATACCTAACATCTAATATTTATAATTGAAATAGTTTCCTTATTTATTTATTGTCAGTAAGTTTGGGAACAAAGAATAGTTAATATCGGTAAATAGCGGTGTATTTTTTTATAAAATTAATCATCATCATCATCAGCCTATGATATTCCACTGCTGGACGTAGGCCTCTCCTATTAACTAAAATTAATATTTTGCATAAAAACAATAAGGTAGAAGTACCAGTGCGTAACATGTTAACAGAGAATATTTATTTGAATCACAATATTTTTTCATAAATAAATCTACATACGGTATTGTCATGTATTGAGGAGTTTGTAAGTTTTGTTAAATAGTATTTATTTTATATGGTGATGGTGACAATATCAAAATTTCTCAAAATTGCAAATTTTCTTAGTCAACTCCATTGTATAAGTAAGCATCAGGTGCTATTGCTGGCAGTCCCAATAGGTAGGACCTCAGTACAACTATCAATGTCACATATTGGGACATTGAAATATTAACACTCAGTCCTAGTAAATGTCAGCCTGTCTTAAAATTATGCGAATAATTTAGATCTAAGCTAATTATTTCAAAGTTGGGATATAAATCATTAAAGGCACATAAATTTACCATCGTTTAAATGCCCTAGAAGTCGGTTTTATGTTATCGATGGCAACTGAAGCAATGATGACGAGAAAATATTGTGATTCAAATACCGTAAAACTACCCAACTGTAGTCCAAAAGCTCCCAACTTTGGTCCAAAACTAAGTCATATATCTTCGATTTAGTGTAATTATTATGATATATACGCAGTTGTTACACAAAATCTCCTCATTAATGATTAAAAAACTGATAAACCAAAAAAAAAATATTTCCATTGATGCTTAATTACGAGTTGAACTTGTGGACCATAGTTACTACAACTATGGTCCACAAGTTCTACTTGTAACTGGACTGTAGTTGTATGGTTTTACGGAACTTAAATATTCTCTGTTAACATGTCACGCATTGGTACTTCCACCTTATGCAATGCATGAATAAACTCGAAAACCCTTGTTCCCTGAGCTCATACGTGGCTTCTGGAATACAGATCTCTTTAATAACTCACGAGAAGCGTTCACGATTCATTTTTGCAACGTGGAAGCTTACAGCGGAAACTTTCGACTGAGTTTTTGAGCTCTACCTTATATTTAACGAAGCGACGTTAAATAGAGCTGAAGTGATTGGGGATAAGTTTTCCGATGACGTTGACTGTTTTTATTGATTGTGCGAGGCAAGTAAATAATATTGCAACAAGTTTTTGAGTGTCTTTTGAAAAGGGCTTATTATTTCCAGTTTGAACTTTGTTTGGGAAATTGAGAAAAACATGAATCCACGGTTTCCGTTTCGATATTCTTACTGCGTTTTTGATATAATACTTAAGTTGATATAAATGTTATGGCACTAAATATATTGCTTTATCAACTGAATTATTAAATTAATTTACCATAAACTTTAAGAATTAAGCCCTTTTGATGCGAAACTTTTAGAATTAAGTCGTTTTGTTGCGGCCTTGTGAAAAGTATTTAATAATAAGTTATCATAATAAAATATACACTTCTTAAAGCTCATATCTTGCTCTTACTATAAGAGAGAAATAGGCCCTTTTGATACAGACTTAGAATTTTCACATTTTATAGGACAAGAAGAGACTTATAATAATAAATTATAATAAATATCTTGGGACATTTTTACACAAATCAACCTAGTCCCACGGTAAGCTCAATTAAGGCTTGTGATGTGGGTACCAGGCGACGATATATACAGGGTTATTTTTTCACCGGTACAATAAATTTTCCCACATATTTGGTATCGATAATAGATTACATTTATCAAATAAAATTGTCATTTTTTTTTTCATTTATTATTAATTTATCCTTCATGCAAATGCAAAATAATGGGCCTACTACTGATAAGACGTCAACGGGGTGCGGGACGCAGAGGGCGGCGGAAAGGGGTGAGCGACCTGCGCACGAGTTGGCAACATAGCAGTTACCTCAATCTCGGTGACTAGGTCAGGGACGGTCAGTGTCACGGTTGACGTAGAGCGCACGCGCCGCATCGTACTACCTTCAGTCGGAAATTGCTCGTACGAAATGGTTCGTAGTTATTTTCTCATTGGGGAAAATGCAGTGGCAGCCCAGCGGCTATACGCTGAAGAAAGTGTGCCCCGCCTGGAAAATGCCAGTGTTATAGCTATGGTCAGCCAGTTCAACAGATTTGACCCCGTGTGACTGTTTTTGTGGGGTGAGGGTAGGCCCAAAATTTAAAAGACTTAAAAAATCTAATAATAAGTGCATTTGATGAACTTAAAAGTGAGAACTACAGACTTGTGTTGGGAAATATCGAAGGAAACATTCAAAAACGGGCAAGAGTGTGTTTAGATAACCACGGCCAACATTTTGAACACTTGCTTAAGTATGTGAATTAATTAATTAGTATGAGAAATGGACTCCATTAATCAGGTATGTTTTTTTTATTCCAATCATTGTGCATAAAGTTGATTTCAAGTGTTTAAATACGCCTCAATGAAGAAAGTTTCTGTCCTTAGTGCAAGTATGAAGGAAGATTTGGGATCAAGTAAAATTTTTTTGCCAAGTCATAATCATAAGTTAATTATCATTGCCGCTTTTCTAAGCCGCCATGCCACGTGCGATGACGTTGTAAACAAACAGTTGCCAGTTCGTGTGTTTTGCTAGTTATGTACATTGATAATGCGTAATGCGTCCAATTTTCTTATTAGGTTTGCGGATAAGTTCAAACATCGGTATTTTAGTTTTTTTGTTCTAAAGGGGTAGTAACAAAAAATGTTAGTATTCTGTAACTTGGACTACTATTACGTATGTTGATTTATTGTACTGGTGAAAAAATAACCCTGTATAATAGATAGATACATTTAGATAATTAAATACATAGACAGCGATGACCAAGGAACAAATATGAAATTAAAACCATATAATAGGTATGTATTTCTCTACTTTTAACAAAACTAAATTCACAGTTTAAAAAAGTTGAAAGTGGAAATTAGTCCTTTTGAGAAGACACTCCTCATTTACGAAACCACTGATAAAGAGCTGGGGTGATACCAAGATCTCTTAATGCGATACAGTTTAGGTTCGGCTTGTCAGTTTTGAAATAAATAAATATCTTCCGACATCTTACATAAATCGACCTAGTCCCACGGTAAGCTCAACGAAGACTTGTGATGTGGCTACCAGGCGACGATATATCTAACAACTTCAGTTAGGATCAATTTGAGTGTCAATTGTTTGATATTAGAACTCTATCTGTTTTGGTAGTTACGCGATATTGCACTTTCCCCGACGATATACAACAGATAGGTACATATAGATGCTTGAATAATCAGGACCAAGGAAAGCCGAATAAGTATTTGTGATAAATAAATAGGTAGGTGCACAAATAATGCCCTCGCCGGGATTTGGACCCGGAACCTCCAGCTTCGTAGTCATTACCAACTAGGCTACGGAGGCTGACAACTCTCTTAACCTTTTCAACGCCGTAACCACTAAAGTGGTTCGGTGTGGTCATCCCTACCACGCCAGCAGCCACTAAAGTGGTCATCGATTATTCTGTCAAAGTAACTGTCTTGCTGACAGATAAGGTTGAGTTTCGTTGTTACTTATATTAGAGATATATATTAGAGATACTGGCGGGTATGTGGGTCAAAATTCTTTTCGTTGTCTTATTTTGTGTCTCTAAAAAACGTGACACAGTGGTGATTTTTGCATGAGATGATGTATTGTTTTCTATTTCTGCAATTGAAATTTAACGTGAAAAAGAAGTACACGTGCACTGGATTTTTTTAATATACTGAGTCGAAACAGCAACTAAAAGCGTGACAGAGTGGTATGAAACAAGACAACGAAAATAATTTTGACCAATGTCATATTTTGATGCAAAATATAAGGCGTTGAAAATGTTAAAATGGCCATTTTGTCGTTACTACTTAGTTTTATTTTCTACAAAATAATAAAACATCTCACGTACGTAAATTCACACTGAGAATAGAACAACAATCCAATTTTGAAGTACCCACGCGAAGGGTTTAATTTAATTTAGATAACCTCCTTACTCATTTTAGTCGTAATTCTTTGACATTTAAGATAACATCTAAAAATTTAATAAAACTATGAAAACGGATAGACTCGCGTATACTAATTAGGGCTCGCGGTCGTGTCCGAGTTTCGTGTCAACGTTTCTCATACCCGTGTTCGTGATACACGTACACGGGTTTCTGACCCGATTTACACGGGTAATTAAAGTCCGTGTAAATAATACCCGTCTACACGGGCACACGGGTACACGGGTATTATTTACACGGACTTTAATTACCCGCGGGTTCGGGGACGTCCTTGACGAGAAGCGTAGGAATGGGTCGCGAGTCTTAAGAGCTATAGTACAAAATGGATAGATAAGCGAAAGGCTAATTGTGTCAAATAGACCTTATCGCGTAACAGATACAGTCGAAATTTATAAAACATTAATAAAAAGTTATATCGGCTGACCTTTCCTGAACAGGTAGTGTTTTGTAGTGTCGAACGAAGCTGCAGATTACATTCAATAATAGACCTTATTTGTATTTGCTCAAATTATTTCGAGCCCGTTCGGTTCGGTCTTAAGTACCCGGGTACCCGGGTAGCACACGGTTTCGTGTAAACGGTATCCGTGTATTGGACACGGACACGGGTACCCGGCGGGTTCGTGTAATTCGGGTTCTTAGTACCGTCGGGCTTAAGAACACGGGTATCCGGTTTGGCGAGTTACACATGTACCGTGAGCCCTAATACTAATTAAATTTAACTTCATCCCGACGTTCCCGCAGACCACGAATGCCCTCGCCGGGATTCGAACCCGGAACCTCCAGCTTCGTAGGCAGGGTCACTACCAATTAGGCTACGGAGGCTGACTAACGTATTTACGAAAAACAAAAACAAGAGGAAAAATATTACAATTTGTTATTAAATTTACTTTTAGTCAATAAACTACCTTTTGCCTTGACTATGATCTTCAAATGGTAAAAAAATATTTGCTCTCAGCACGTTTGTGACCACTGGGTAGTGGCATATGTGCCAGTGAATTACGATCGCTTTGTTCATTGCATTTATATTTAGCATGTTTAATAGCTATTACCTTTCTCTTCAAAATAGACCAGATAAAAAGTCCGAAACTCACTGCACTGGAGAAATGACACGTGAAATTCGGTTTTCAGCCATTTTTGGTTTTTACGAGCTTTATAAGCCGAAGCTCAGTTTCGTTCTTATGTTTGCGGTCTACAACCCAAAGTCAAAGTCAAAAATTCTTTATTGCGACTATAGGTGGTACAAAAGATGTTACAAAAATACATAAAGTTACTTAAACCATAGCCTACCATCTTAATGGTGTGCGATAATTCTTAAATATAATTATATATTATAAACTATTGCTAACAATGATTGTGCGATTTATGAAGTTGGAATTATATAATTGCCTTTATTTTCTAAAAACTCATTGAGTGTGTAAAACATCTTACTCAGTAACCAAAAAATGTTTGTGCGCCTAAGACTTCAATGCGGTGTCCAAAACATATTTCCGATAATAAGCCGCTATTACTTTGACACCAGACTTAAAAAAAATCTACTTGGTAACACTTCAAATCGTTCACACTGTATGAGTAGAAAATGAGGTGTAGCTGAAACGCTATTAGCGCTTCCTAAACTATTAACGAACAGTTACTTATTCATGGCATTCACACCAGCGTCATAACACTGAAAATAGTTCAGCCGACTTGATGTTGTTTATGCATTTCTAATTTTAGGTCTTCATTCAGGTTGGCAACTAGCGTTTAACCTACTTTTACGACGGAGCTGTGTCAAACAATTAATGTTGCATATACTTGTTATTTGCAATCTCTCTCTCTCATGACTAAGAATCGTGATTATCATTGGACCGGGTCGTATCTATTGCGTTTCTTACAACGGAGCATATTTTGTAGGAAGTAGAGTCCCTCAGTTGATCAGTCCATCTGGTCGGACCTTCCGTGTTCCCGACGATTATCAACTTTTCCAGGCTTTGAATAGAATAGAATATCATTTATTTCAGTATAAGTAGGCATGTACAGTTTTACCGATTATACTCGTACAATACATACAAATGAAACCTTACAACTAACATGTATACCATAGTTACACTGAAAAAGGTGAACACTCAGCATAACCTGGCATTACGAATACAGTTTTTCTTTTTACTAAAATCGATCTCATGGTTCCTAAGACAAGAATTCGCTATCTGTCAATGTTTCCAAAACCACTATACTGACTCATTTGGATTGATCAACCTGTATACAGCGTGTAAATCTAATTACGGGCGATCAATTAAACCAGGCATGGGATTCATTAGGGTAATCATGGATTACAAGGTTTTTTTAAAGTTACTCTTAATTATGACTCCACAGATTTTTTTAAAGATTATCGGAGAGGCAATGTAGGTACGAACATTTGTTATTGTTGACATGGCAGTTATGTCATCTGCTTTTGAAATTAGCTGTCAACGAGTGCTTAACTCGCGTATGTTGCTCTACATTGCGCGCCGAATTATTTAGTATGGAAAATTTTGTTGCTCTAATTTTAAGTAAAAGTTATTTCATTATACTTATTATGTCGTAAACTAACACTAGTTAAGATCTTCGCCAGTATTAGACTTAGGTACAACCTGTATAATACAGGGTGATTGGTAGTCCGATGCAAAGCTTTAAGGTGAAGTAAGTATAGACCATTAAGAAAATTTTGGGTATTCTGGCCAAAATCACCAAAAAATTAATTAAAAAAAATAGTCAGTCTTCTTCAAAGACAACAATGACTTAAATGGTTCTAAATGGTCTATACTTACTTCACCTTAAAGCTTTGCATCGGACTACCAATCACCCGTATATCTGAGCACCCCTCTATTGATTGCGATAAAGGCGTGTTCAGATATTTCTGAGCACTTCAGACGCTACGATATATCTCTACGCGACTGTATCTACGTAAAGTATCGGTGAATAATATTTGCTTCCTATCCAATATTGAAGCACTTAATATTTTTTCAGGATTTAATTTTATGTACACGGAAACACACGAAATTGCGTCCATTAAAAACGAAATAAAAACTGTTTACCATTTATATTAAACCGCGTTGTAAAAACCGGACCAAAGATATGCATAAAATATGGACTCTCAATTTGACACTAAAATGTATTAAATAAAGGCCATGAACTGGATATACTGACTGGTCAACTTAAATTGTATCTACCCTATAATCACATTGAGTGGAGGCACATGCCCTGATTTGAAACGTTTCTTTACTTTTACTTCTCTTTTCCAAAAACATTTTAGAAATACGTAATAGCCACTCTCTTGCTTTGATTTTTGCGAAAGACTCTTTGTCTATGTAAAACAAGAGTAGATGTCATGTAACAAAAACTACATGAAGCAAGTGAGTGGATAGTCTAATGGTAAATAGTTAACGCGACCATTGGACGCCTGTTACTCTAGAAGTTACTCGATTTTATCAAAGCAAGAGGGACGTACGTTAGATCCTTATGTGTGTTTGTCGTCTAAATTTTCCATACCATTTAAATTAATAAGTATCATTGCATGGTGGGAAAATATTACTTACTAATATCGACCTAGTTACAAGGTAAGCTCAATAAGGCTTATAGTATAGTATTATGTATGTATTGTATTTATAAATATATTATATGTATGTAGGTATAATATCTTTATTATGTAACAATAGAGTAATAAGTATAGTAGATAATAGTTAGATAAAAACAATAGTTTTTTTTATATGTATAATTATAAAATTGATAATAATATTCAGTTATTTTCACTGTAATCTTTACAATTTTGTATAGTTCGTCTGCCTAGCACTGTTCTTATTCTCTCAACTACTCAAAGGTTAGCTGGAAGAAATCCCTTGCAGGAATAAGCTCGCCTTTGTACAGTTGTCTTGTGTTTTGTGTACTTTTCTATATTTATTTGTACAATAAAGTGTTTTACTACTACTGCTAAAGTATAATTGTGGCCACTGCGTAATGATAGTTATATTTTTATGTTTTATCAATTTATATCTATAACACAAAAAGGAAAATACTATTCTTTACCAGCATGCTAAGTTAGGATGAGGAGACGTTTATGAATAAGGGGGTTGAAAATAACCGTGGCTGAATAATAAATATTGTTTTTATAAATATACAAAGAGATGCCCTCACCAATATTCGAACTCTAGTACTATTATTTGCAGGTACGGTCACTAACTGACTGAGCTACTGAAACAGTCAATTGTTTCGAAAATACGCGATTTAAACGATGTAACATGGAAGACATCCAACTAAAACAAGTAGAAATTTATAGCTAGGCCGTGGCAGTCCATAAATTGTATGTCTCTGTATGTAACCGCACGTGTTGGGAGTTACACTCATATAAATAGGATTAACAAACTTCCTCAGAATGGTGTGGGATTAAATGAGAAAAGTCTAAGTTTGGCAAAAGGGTTGTAGTTATATGCGGTAGATGTGCAGTACTAAATAATGCAATATGAATCGATCGAATTCAGGATCTGGTCCCGCCATTATAACGGTAACAAAAACATCGTTAGAAGCAACCAAAGACCAAAATGTTTTGGATAGATTATTATAGAAGATATTATCGTAGCTAAACTGGCTTTATTCACTTAGTTAATAAAACATACATATTAATAATAATATAGGGTAGTCAACATGCAAAAGGCAAAAGGGCTGGTAGTTCTATGCGGTAGATGTCACTAAGCAGTAGGGTTAGCGATTGCAAAAAAAATATACGTAAATTATAAATATTGGATGTCATACATATACCAAATAAAAAACGACCAAGATCACCAACATCCGAGGTGGGAATCGAACCCAAATGGGAATAGTGGGAATTGACCTCAAAGGCGCCTAGCCTTGTAAGGGATTGAATATAGGTACCCGAAAAAATTTACTGGTGGTTGCTACGACCGAGTGGCTGAGCGGTGCAGGCATCAGCCGCGAAAGTTGAGCACGTGGGATCGATTCCCACCTCGGACGTTGGTGATCTTGGTCGTTTTTTCTTTAGTATATGACATCCAATATTTATAATTTCTATAATGTTAAGTAGTGTGACTACTGGGGAAAAAAATAAGAAGATGGCCCTCCAAAGTTTCGGACAAATGACACAATAAAATGACACACTTCTCGCACTAGAGCCTAAAAAGGCACCATTTGTATGTACTAAAAAAAATATACCTACTACCTTTTTTTTACTGCCAAAGGTTGTTTTTATATTTTCACATTTATTATAATACTCGTAAACCTTACCTAATCTTATAGTATCTAACGTATGTACATTATTATTCAAATATAGTACATCAAATGTGCTATATCTTATCTTACATCTTAAGAAATGTATATGACTTTACAATGAATAAATTGAATTGATTATATTGCAACTAAATCCCTACACTAGGTTTTAAATGAATCTTTTACTTTATTTTTACAATTGAATAGCGAATAGTTCAATTTTATTCCTATTTATTTAGAAAAACGGTGGAATTAAGGATCCGGAGGTGTTTGGCATCACTGAATTTTTCCATTCTCTTTTTCATCATCATTGTCATCATGTCAGCCGAAAGACGTCCACTGCTGACCATAGGTCTCCCCCAAAGATTGCCATAATGATCGGTCCTGCGCCACCCGCATCCAGCGGAATCCTACGACCTTCACCAGGTCATCAGTCCACCTTTTTTAAAATTCATTCTCTCTTTATTCGTAGCATATTCACGAAGATTTATAATTTATGCAATCGCGGCAACTATCCAAGTTAAATGAGCAAATAAATAGGTTTCATAAAGTTGCAGAGAGCGTTCATTAAAGAAACTTCAATCAACTTTCTCTTCAGTTTTATGAGTTTTGTTCTAAAAATATTCTGTTTTTGCTTTTAATTATGATGAACGCGAGATACAGTTGTTTACGTACAGATTAACCGTTAACGTATTATCAGTAAGTAGTATATTTTGCAGATTTAAATTTTTAAAGCTGCGATTTATACGGGCTTACACAAATTAGGTTTTGCCAGTTAATCAATTTAATTATCATGTTAAATTCATTATGGAAGAACATAATACGTGCACAATACGTGTATTTGCAGTAATAGGATGATATCATCGCAGGACTCTCTTTAATCATATGCTAACCCTTCTGTATAAGGCTGCGTACACCAGGATGTGTTTCCATACAAATGACACCTCGCTCGAGTCATTAATAGGTGTCATTTCCACCAGAGATGTCTCTGGTGGAAACGCAGCCTAAGGTCATGTTTTCTTTCTATTCCTTCATATGATACATGTTTTCCGATTGATTAATGATTTGTTTGTATTTTCCAGGTACTCAAAGACTTCACATTGTTGTCAATGCTTCATGCTAAATATCAGGTATCCATATTAAATCTATACAAGTTATGAAATAAAACTATGAAAACGGATAAACTCGCGTATATTCTTCGGATGTCATCCGCAGACCACGAACCCTGTAAAGTGTTCGAAACGTTGGAATGAAGTTAAAATTAGTTAATATACGCGAGTTTATCCGTTTTAATAGTTTTATTTCATGTATGTAATCCTCGCGGTAACCGAAGAAAATATTATTCTATACAAGTTAGTTTGAGCTAGTACAACTCTTTATCACCAAATGTTTAAATACTTATTTTTTGTTAACCAAATACTGTTCACAATATTATGAATATAGTCTATTACGAAAAAATAAATTAACTAAGGCCATTGAGTTTTTTGTTTATAACTTAAAAAAAAAACACAATAATACATATACAGTGTGTTACCGTGACACAGGCTTTTACGGAAATGGGTAATGATACGCCTTACTAGCAATCGTTTTCAAGTATTAACATTTCACAAAATATGTTTCAATTAAAATTTATTACATTCATCGTTCGGAGGAAAAAAATGATTGTACGATCAATGTAACGCGTGCACTGCTTAGTTATCAAACGTTGTGAGTGGCTGCGATCTGTCATTGTCAAATGCAAATTAACGATTAGTATTGAAGTATATTGCTTCTCAATTAACTTTTCTTAGAAAGTTAATTACTTTTGAAAATAGGATTTTGAGTCAAACAATGATCACGGTTTGGCTAAAAATCTTCATCGCAATCCTCGGTTTTAATTAAAGCTTGTGTCATGGTAACACACTGTATAACACTAAAACAGCCCTTAAAAGAATGTCCAATGTAATATAATTTATATGAATGCAGTTACACAAATATACATATAATCATGTAGGTAGTCATAATTGTGTACAATCATCGAATATTTTAGTATAAAGTACGTTTTTGAATTTCACAGTTGTTTCTTTTACTCAACCAAATATGTTTGCGAATTTAAATATAAATAACGAATACAAATAATTTATTCAAACGTAAGCACATGTTTACAATTTTCAAGCGTTATCCAGTGGGCTCCAAACTAGACTGAGCCTGTATCTTGGGACCCACACTGAGTCGGTTAACATTAGCAAGTAGGTACATAATATTATTACCAATTTATACAAATTACAACAAAGTACATTTGTCAACACCCCTATTACCATTTACTTAGATACAAAAACCTTCCAAGGCATTACTTGTTGATATTTTTTTAACTCTAACAAATCTCCGACTCTCATTTTAATTTAGCGAAATGGATCTGAGTAAAGTAACTGGTTTCCTAGTATATTTCCTTTAAATTGCCTCGCCGGACTAAATTATAAAACTGCTGGCTTGCGACCCTAATAAAAAACCTAATAAAATCTTGTATCCTTGTAAGTGAAGAAATATAGTCGTCGGCTGATGCTGTGCAGAATAATGGGAAAGAAAGTGCACTTTGAAATTAATCTGCCATTTTGTTTCTTACACCACGGTGGTGGGATACTGTAGTTGCCGATTTCTTGAATGAGATTACAAAATAATCCTTCTTAATATGAGGGTGAAGTGTCACTAACCGGTATTTAATAAAATATTGATAATGGGCAGCAGCGTCATCATAGTGGACACATTACTGCGATCGCCAATCCGCTTTTCCAGCGTGGCGATTATGGGCATTTACTTCCTAATGCGTCTATACGCATAGTAGATAGGAGAGGCCTACGTCCAGCAGTGGACTATCATATATTATGCTGATGATAGTGATGATGTATGTTTGTAAAACTCACCATTTTTTCGATAGTCTTAACGTCGTATAAATATAGCTCATTTCTAAACTGTCAAGTTTATTCTTAGAAATCCGCGACTATAGCATACGTTACAATTTAAGAGTCACATACTCGCTGCCGCGTGATGACGGCAGTTATCCTTTAGACAACTCTTATGACACCAACGGGAAGAGTTGTGGTGGTGACAAATGTATTCTTACTACCGTCACCACACGGAAAACGTTTCCCTATAACGATTTTTATTAATTTGAAGAGTACTGTGTATCTTCTGTCGAATTGTGTGCTCCTTTCCTTGTAATTCCATGTAAGTAACTGTAACGAAAGTGACCATTTCATCGTCTGTTTATTTACTTATGATTCATGTGTAACGAAAGTGACCATTTCATCGTCTGTTTATTTACTTATGATTCATGTGTAAGGTGTTATCTAGATGTAATAACAGTATAATTTGCTCAGTTATTAAATAAACACGGTAATATTAAAGCACACCGGCTGCGCTGGCTTGGCCACCTCGAACGAATGGGAGACAAACGTGCCGTCAAAAGAGCCTACGAGGGTAAACCAGAAGGTAGACGTCCGGTCGGCCGCTCCAGGCCGTATCGTTGGGCGGATGCTGTGAGGGCTGATTTAAGCGGTCTCGGAATTAACCAGTGGTAAAATGTCGCTCAAGACCGTGATCATTAGCGTTCTCTCGTATTGGACGCCAAGACACGCTTTGGGTCGCTGCGCCAGAGGAGTAAGTAAGTATTAAATAAACACGCGAGAAATTGGTCACTCACACCACACTACACTCTTGCGTGGAATGTAAACATGAAACACACAGTGTAATATTTAAGTAGAAATAAGTAATTAAAGCAATAAACAAAATACTTCTATAACTTTTTGCTAGACAAAGTGCCTTCAAACTATTTTACAACTGTTACAATTTTCAGGAACTCATAAAGCCGAAACAAATTGCCTCTTCTGTTTTTCGCTGTAACATGCTTATATGAAGGGTTCCTTACAAATTACTCTTCCTTTAGTTTACGGTCCGCAATTCATCTTGTCTCCGAGGCCCTGCGAGTTCACTTTGCGGGACGAGCTTGAGCGAGGCTCTCAAATGACTAAGTGAATGTAAATTGACTGGAGCCCTGAATTGGATGTGTCTTAGTTATATAGTGTAATAAATGAGAAATTTATTAATATTTTTTGAGAACTCCTTTAAGGTTTCTTGTTAAGTAAGTTAAGATAAATATATTCTATTATAGAATACTAGCAGTTACCCGCGGCTTCGCCCGCGTACTAACATCTATTCACTGCGTGTTAATGTTTTCCCGTGATTATCGCGCGTTTGCCTTAACCGATTTAAGTGTGGCGGATGGTGCTTTTACCCGTGGTTCGGCTGCGTTCTATAAATTTTTATCACGGTCGTATTAAACTTAATGCCTAAATTTAAGATGGCGAACTTTTCTTGCAATTTTGACTTAAAATTCCATATGAAGAACTTTATTATCTCCAGGACCAGGGGTTTAGGCTGTGCGTGGATCTTTGTCAGGGAGCTTCTTCTTTTATGTATATAGATAGATAGATTATCAAATTCCATCCCATGACAGGGTAAGCGGTGTTACACGTCCGCCTTGTTAGATTTTAAAATCGTTATTGTTTTCGTGAACAATGACTTGATAAACCGTGGAATCGATATCCATGTTGATTTTTACTGTTTGCCCTTTTTACAACATTCAAGGATTGATTTCTCAAAAACTTAAAACACGTCTTTACTCATTTATGTTTAGGGATACTCCTGTGAAATTTGGGATGAAATAGGTATTTTAATTGATCAAGTTTCGCCATACAAACCCTGGACCCCTATCGCACCCCCTAGGGAGTGGATTTTGACCTAACCATTTTTAGAGATTCCCTACACCCTCAAAGAAACCTACGCACTATATTTGGAATCTCTAGAACCATTAATGATCATAATATATAAATAAATAATAAAATTATATTGATATTTTTCGAAATTTACCCCATAACACCATAACCGTGTGTTCAGCCCCTGAACCTGATAGTGTCGTCCGCGAGTGATTTGTTGCTGTGCAATTTTATCAGGCGCTATAGCGCATCGCTATTAATAATTTTGTATACCTACCCGTTTTCTCTTCACTTTTATACACTCACCTTGTAAGACGTTTGTCTGCAATTAAATGTTAAAATAATTGATATCTTGAGTTTTAATCATCGCATTAAGGCTCCACTATGTACTCGACGATACATAATTGGTAAACCCATGAGGGGAACTAACGAAAACCAGAAGAAGTACGATATATCAAAGGACTCAAAAGGCTCGTATGCAGCAAGGGCGCGTATGCAGTAAAATCTAGAAGATTCCAATTGGACCTGGACGTGGAAGAGTAAACCTTGGCTGGATTGTGGAGAAGTGCTGTGCAGTGTTACGTCGAAAGTTGCACCCGCTCGTCGAAGCAGTTGCCAGAGCTAAGTGCCCTTCCTTTGTCCTTCCATACCCCTACATCTTTGTATTTGTTACTTGAAATTAAAGTAAAATGTCGTGTTGGCTTTCCTAAAGAGTTAAAGTATACTTTCACTTGCGCAAATACAAAGATTATCGTAAAAATTTAATTATTTTGTACTACAATTTACGTATGTAGGTACATTCCTTGGTAGCATCGTACTTTGAACTTTGTCGTTAAATTAAGCAACATTATAGTTAAAATATCAAAAATATAAGGTGGCCCATGTTTAATAAACTTAATATTATACATTATTTAGAGTTTTCAGTAAAATTTGATCAATTTTTATCGTTTTTTTAAACCGCCATAGCGTGACTTAACCTAAAATAATTGTACCATTTTGTTACAATAATATATTCATCTCGTCTCTTTCGCCCTCATAGAACATACCTACAGTAATTTCACTGTATTTATAGTATTTTGCCGACTATTTCAGGATTGTCACGGTGCAGTTCAGCGTAGCAAGACTTGCATACCTAATCAAGTTGCTACACTTGCTACCAGTCAGCTGAGCGCGCGGCCGGACCCCCAGCGGCAAGTACCACCGTAGTGAGGAGCGTGAGCCTTTTTTTCATTTTTATAGTTAACAGTACTAATTTCAGTGAAACTTAAGTTTCTTTTTTATAGCCACAATGTCGAACGAAGATGAAAAATTAATGGCTAAACGATTAAAAGAATTAACTGTTTCGCGAAGTTCAATTAAAGGACAAATTACAAAATTTAAAATTTATTTAAACGCGTTAAACGCTAAAGCAGATATTTCTGTGATAGAATCGGCTGAGTTAAGCCTTAAGGTTAGCAAGCTTGAGAATTTGTCATCTAAGTTCGAGACTTTGCAAAGTGAAATTGAGGTCCTGAATTCTGACCAGTTATCAATTGAGCTTGATGAACGCGAGAGAATTGAGCAAAATATTATTACTAATATTGCAACAGCAAAAACATTAATCGAAAAATACAGTACGGTGGAAATCGAAAGACGTAATTCTGCCGCTGTACCTGTAGTTGCTCAATGTTCTCACGACCATCAGGATCAGGGTTTCAAATTGCCGCAAATACAAATATCTAAATTCGACGGTGCCTATTTCCGCTGGCTTGAGTTTCGTGACACGTTCGAAAACCTTATTCACAAAAATGATCGTATAAAGCCTATACATAAATTTCACTACCTCATATCCTATTTGGAAGGCGAAGCGGCCAGGATTATTGCTAATTTAGAAGTGTCGTCGGCTAATTACGAAGAAGCTTGGAAATTGCTCGGCGAGCGCTATAACAATAAGAGATTATTAGTAAATCACCATTTAAGCTCATTGTTTAGCATACAAGCGCCGCCACGCGAGTCTGAAAAGGCACTCCGGTTCTTAGTTGACCATGTCACTAAAAATTTGAGAGCATTGTCGAGTTTAGGCCAGCCGACTGACAAGTGGGATATGTTAATTATATTTATGTTGTCGTCTAAATTAGACAACCGCACTCTTACGAAATGGGAAGAGTACCGTAACACACTTGACGACGTACCGACTTTAGATCAATTTAACAAATTTTTGGTTGATCGCGCAGACGTTCTCGAGGCATTAAATCGTAATAAATATGAAACCGGTAATACTAAATTCTCAGCTTCTACGTCACGACCAAGCCCGCCAGCACCTAACCACCAAACTAATACCTACTCTCACAATAAACAAGAGCGAAACTTTCATGTTAAGTCGTTTGCCGGTGTCAATCAAAATAAGCCGATTGCTAATCAAAAACGCTATACACCTGGCACGGCCGTATGTATAATATGTAGTGATAATCACAGAATACACGATTGTCCTATTTTTGCCGCTAAAGGCATAAAAGAAAAATTAGCCGATGTCGCTAACTATAAGTTATGTGCTAATTGTCTTCGACAGGGTCACCCCGCCAGCGAGTGTCGTGGCGGACCTTGTCGGGAATGCAAACAAAAACACAACAGCTTGCTTCACGAGCCTAGTACGTGTATTATAAATAATGCAGCTACGTTCAGTCAAGCATCGCTCACGGTTAAATCTCCAAACTTTGACATTAAGCGAGGAATTTTGTCAACAGCGCTTATTGAAGTGTTTAATCCAAAAACGAATCAAAAGGAAACGGTGCGCGCCTTTCTAGATAACGGTAGCGAGTCTTCCTTTATAACAAAATCGCTAAAAGATAAATTGTCCCTAGAATAAAGTCCTATAGACAGTCTAAATGTCATAGGAATCGGTAACATATTATGTGCAAACAACATTGTCGAAAGATGTAATGCTCAAATTAGCTCATTAAATGAGTCATTTAAAGTTGCTTTATCATGCTTTGTGTTAAAGGACGTAACAGGCAACATCCCTAATTATCCAGTAGATGTACAAAGTCTACAGATACCTGATCATATCAAATTAGCTGATCCGAATTTTAACCAACCTGCCGCCATCGATATATTAATCGGAGCGGACTTATTTTGGGACCTCATTGATAGCGAAGAACACTACTTGGGGCCCTCATTTCCTAAATTGCGTAAAACTAAATTAGGTTGGATAATAACTGGGCCAATGCACCCAAATATAAAAAATCGTGATAATTTAAATAAAAATAAAATAAACTGTAATCACGTAATACTTACTAAATCGCAACAAAATGTCGAAAATATGCTAACTAAATTCTGGGAGACCGAAGAGGTCCCTAACAAAAATATTTTAAATCAAAATGATCAAGAATGTGAAAACCACTTCATCGCTAACACATTAAGATTAGACACTGGTAGATTTTGTGTTAAGCTACCGCTAACTGAATCGCCTGAAAGCCTAGGGGATTCTTACAATTTAGCTAAAAAAAGATTTTTTAATTTGGAACGAAAATTCAAGCGAAATCCGACCTTGAAATCCGAATACACTAACTTTATAAATGAGTATGCGGACTTAGGCCATCTGTCAGAATCTGTTTTGCCGAAGCCGTATCCAAGTTATTTCTTATGTCATCATGCTATTTTCAAAAATAGTGAATCCACAGCTATTCGTGTTGTTTTTGACGCGTCTGCTGCTTCCTCTTCTGGAAAATCACTTAACGACATTCTTAAGGTAGGTCCCACCGTCCAAGACTCTCTTTTCTCCATTCTTGTAAGAGCGCGTCAGTACAAGTACATTCTCTCTGGCGATATCGAGAAAATGTACCGACAGGTTGAAGTTCACGACGAGGACCGAAATTTGCAGCTCATATTATGGAGAGAAGATGAGTCTAGGCCCCTTAAAACGCTGCGATTGAATACTCTTACTTACGGTACAGGAAGTGCGAGTTATTTGAGCACGCGATGTTTATTTGAAGTCGGAGAGGAGCAGCATGATCAGCTCATCAAAACTATAATTCAAAAAGATTTCTATGTTGATGACCTGATCACGGGATGCAATAGTAAAGACGAATTAAAGTACATACAAAGTTCAGTCTCGCAGGCGTTAAAGACAGCATGTTTCAATTTAAGAAAATACAAAAGTAACTTACCAACACTATTTGAAGATTCTAAAATAAATACTCAAGAAAATCTGATAATCAGTGAATCAGCTAGCACTCTTGGTTTAGGATGGAGCCCGGCTAGTGATACGTTACATTTTCCAGTGAAAGATCCTATTCCAAGTGATAGCATTACTAAGAGAAGCATTATGTCTAATTCATTTAAAATTTTTGACCCACTTGGCTGTCTTAGTTTATGTATAATAAAGCCCAAAATTCTTCTACAAAAATTATGGAAGCTAGAAATCGATTGGGACCTCCCAGTTCCTGATCATATTAGAAAGGAGTGGGAGAAATTTGTCGAAAATTTACCATATATTCAAAATTTAAGTATAGACAGGCGTGTTTTATGCGATTCACCAACATTTACAGAAATGCACGTTTTCAGTGACGCAGCACAGTACGCCCTTGGCGCTTGCGTTTATATGAAATCTGTAGCTGAAAACGGTGACGTGACTGTGAGGCTACTGTGCTCAAAATCAAAAGTAGCTCCAGTGAAACCCACGACAATGCCACGGTTAGAGCTGGCCGCTGCGTTGCTGGCTGCAAGGCTCAGCAGGGCGGTCCTAGACTCTCTGAGATGTAAACCTGATCGCGTGTTCCACTGGAGCGACTCAACTATAGCGTTAAGCTGGGTGCATAACAAAACCGGTAAATTAAAAGTATATGTAGCCAATCGCGTAAATGAAATTTTAGAAAAAACTAAACAAGCATCTTGGAGGTACGTACCTACCTCAGCAAATCCAGCTGACTTAATTTCGCGGGGCGTGGATGCCTGTCAGCTTCCGAAGCTGGACCTGTGGTGGTACGGACCCACATTTTTAACCGAAGATGAAAGTAAATGGCCTAATTTAAATATTTTTAAGATGAATGACTTGTCTGAAACTATTTCGAATGTTGCTAACGTGTCAACCCCATTTGTGAATTACGAAAAATACTCAACGCTAAATAAATTGCAAAGAACATTTGCATATGTAAAGAGATTTGTATTTAATTTAAAAAATCCTAAAAATAAACGAGTTGGAGTTTTAACCGTGGACGAGTTGACTGAGTCGTTCAGCTTCATTTGTTTAGTCGCTCAAAAACAATCATTTCACGATGAGTACGAGTTGCTTGCTAAATCGAAAACTTTAAGCTCTAAATCTAAAGTGTTAAAGCTTTCACCTTTTTTGGACGAAAGCAAGGTGCTTAGGGTTGGTGGTCGAATAGATGCGTCTAATTATCCATACGAAAAGAAGCACCCAATTTTACTGCACGCTAATCATCGTTTAACTAAGCTTGTATTTGCCCATGTGCATATAAAAAATATGCACGCGCCTCCTCAATTATTATTATCTATTGTTAAGGAAACCGTATGGCCGATTAATGGAAGACGCCTTGCTCAGCGCACTGTAAATAACTGCATGCAATGCAGGCGTGCTCGTGGAGAAACTATTACTCCAAAAATGGGTAATCGACCACCTCAGAGGATTAATCCAGATTTTCCATTCATTTCGGTAGGTTTAGATTTCGCGGGGCCTTTTTATATTTTAAGTAAAAAAGGTCGAGGTGCTAAATTAATCAAATGTTATTTATGTTTATTTGTGTGTTTACGCTACAAATGTTTACATTTAGAAGCGGTTAGCGATTTAACTAAAAACGCTTTCATTATGACCCTTAGGAGATTCATAGCTCGAAGAGGCAAGCCTGTGGAAATATTCTGTGACAATGGCCGAAATTTCGTTGCCGCGGCTAAAGAATTAGGGCAATTCATTAAAGCCAATCAGGAACCTCTAATTGACTTTGCAAGTCAAGAGCACATTAAATTCATGTTTTCTCCATCTTACGCACCTCACTTCGGCGGTATCTGGGAGGCCGGAGTAAAGTCCGCAAAGCACCATATTAAACGAGTAATAGGCAATAGCCATTTAACATTTGAAGAAATCACCACCCTATTTGCGCAAGTGGAAGCTATTCTAAACAGCCGTCCCTTGTGCCCAATGTCTACGTCCCCTGACGATCTCCTTTCCCTCTCTCCAGGGCACTTCTTAATCGGAAGACCACTCACTGCACTACCGTCACCTGCACTGGACAGTCACAAGGAGATGTCTCTTCAACGTTACGCTAGAATAGAAAAAATACGCCAGCACTTTTGGCAAAGATGGCAACGAGAGTACATATCAGAATTACAAGAACGAACCAAATGGAAAACGAACACCGCTAAGCTCAATATTGGTGACTTGGTATTACTCCACGAAGACCATGTGCCTCCTCTATGCTGGCGTCTTGGAAGGGTGGCGCGCTTGTTCCCGGGAGCCGACGGAGTTGCCAGGGTTGCAGACGTGACCACTACCAGAGGATGCGTACGACGCCCACTCGTGCGCCTCTGCCCTTTACCCTCTGCCGAGGATTTTAAGCTTTGAAAGCTGCTGCTTTCAACGAGGCGGGAAGATGTTCAGCCCCTGAACCTGATAGTGTCGTCCGCGAGTGATTTGTTGCTGTGCAATTTTATCAGGCGCTATAGCGCATCGCTATTAATAATTTTGTATACCTACCCGTTTTCTCTTCACTTTTATACACTCACCTTGTAAGACGTTTGTCTGCAATTAAATGTTAAAATAATTGATATCTTGAGTTTTAATCATCGCATTAAGGCTCCACTATGTACTCGACGATACACCGTGTACATAGTATTTCATGTCCGCCGCGTTAAATTTTAAAATCGTTATTGTTTTCGTGATCTACGACTCGATAAAGTATAAAAACGATACCCGTCTTGATTCTTTCACTTCGTCACCCTTTTTAACTTTTTCAGGGGTTGAATTTTCAAAAAACCTTAAACATTCCTTTACTCAATTACTTTAAAGAATACTCTTGCGAAGTTTCGGATCAAATAGTTCAACTAATCTTATTTCGCCATACAAACTTTGGACCCCCATTTCAACCCCTTAGAAGGTGAATTTTGTAAAATCCTTTCTTAGTGCTCGTCTACACCATAAAAGGAACCTACGTGCCAAATTTGGAGTCTATAGGACCAGGGGTTTAGGCTGTGCGTGCATCTTTATAAGGGAGCTTCTTCTTTTATATATATAGATAGTACATTTCATCATCATCATCAGCCTATGATAGTCCACTGCTGGAAGTAGGCCTCTCCTATTAACTATGCGTATAGACGCATTAGGAGTTAAATGCCCATAATCGCCACGCTGGGCAAGAGGATTGGCGATCGCAGTAATGTGTCCCCTATAATGACGCTGCTGCCCGTCATCGATCTTTTATCAAATAATGGTTAGTGACACTTCATACATTTATTTTGCTTAAAATGTGGTACAACACATGATCTATTACATTATAGTTTTAGTTCAAAATATACATATATTATAATCGCATTTTACTATCGGTCTTTATTTTCATAACTGTACATTTTATACATAAATTAAATTTAACTAACCCAACCTACATACATCTAAGATTGGCTCTTTTAGAATTGTACCGAGGATGCTGGTGGCATCGCAATACTCAAAGCGGTGTGCGAGCAAATCGCCAGCTCCTCGGTCTTTAGTTATGTACGTCAACCAGAAGTTTCGCGGTTTCAGCAAACCTAAAGTTTCTACTCCAAACGGTAGAAATCGTACTCTTTGCCGGGGCTCTTACATTTATTAAGTTTTTAAAATTCGGTTTTCTCATTTAGTTACCTAGTTATAATTTAAAAAAAATTGCATAGTTTCCGGTTTAGCTATTAATTGTACCTACTAGTTACATCATCAGGAAGCGTTTCTGATTAAGAAACGTCTTAAGAATACAACTCCTTGCACATTTACATGAAAATTCATTTATCGGTTGTTAATCCTGTAATATATTACTTTCTGTTATACAATGGGCCCATGAGGAAAGGGAAAAAAATCAACAGCGGCTTTCTGACGTTTGAAGTTAAAAATGTCATATGATTTTTTCTGGATTCACTCTATTTTAAGAGAAAATTTGATTTTTGTGAGAACAACATACCAAAAATGCAGCTATACTGCATGTTTTGCGAGTTTAATGTAAAGTTTGACCGTACTATACATGCATGGAAAAACACTAGGTACTATATTTAACTAAAGACCGAAGAGCTGGCGACTTCCTCGCACAACGCATCAGTATTGCGATACACCGAGGAAATGCCGCCAGCATCCTCGGTACAATGCCACAAGGGCCAATCTTAGATATAGGTTAGGTTAAGCAGATTAGTTAGATTTAATCTTTGTACATAAATTGTAGTTTTGAAAATAAACATGCATGGTGATAATTTTTAATTATTATTATGATTAAGTAATGCCGAATATCGTCCGAATTTAATAATCGACATAAGTATTTAATACTGCAAATCAACGTTATTTTACCCTTTTACTTTTATATGTAGGTATTTAAGTATCTCAACTAAAAACAATATTCGAATACATGAATCTTTTGAATATTTGGAAGCCTTTCTTAGAAAGGTGTTAGATTGACATCGATTCTGAAGGGTTCCGACAGGCTTAGATTTAAGTAAAGATTATATTTGACGGTAAATCGATAGTCACTGAAGCAAGCTCGAAACACAAACGAGGTAAAGATAAAAGTAATAAAAATATTCACCGGCCTTGAGAGAGCTTTTGTGGATACTACATTATTTAAGGGCTCGAATTGTACCATTATGAATTATGTCATGCTCCGCAGCAGCGCCACCATAGCTTTTTTGAATATAGTCCAAGAGCCAATGAACCCTGAGAGTAACGGTCTTCCTGTAAGGTTAGAAATTTGTATACTAACGGTTTATGGAATTCTAAGAGCAATAGCCATGACCTGGCAGGCGTCAGCCCTGCACGTCATCAGGCCCTTTATTTTTTGAACTGTTAAGTAAATTGGATTTCAAAACTTGTTTCTGTAAGTTTGAAAAATTTATGGGATAAAGTTAATTTATTGTACATCTTAAAAAAAAATTGACAGGCGATTACAATAAGCAGAAGTATATGACAGATCGAATAGAAAACGCACAGTTGATGAGGTAAAATAAACTTCATCCTGTATACTCGAAATTTTTATATGTCTTCAAATAAACGTCTCGGAGTAAGTATGTGCAATGCCAGGCGGTTTTGAACAGCATAAGACCATGCCAGGCGAGGAGACAGTTAAGTAAATTGGGTTTCAAAACTTGTTTCTGTAAGTTTGAAAATTTAAAAGGATAAAGTTTATTTATTGTACATCTTAAAAATAAATTGACAGGCGATTACAATAAGCAGAAGTATATGACAGATCGAATAGAAAACGCACAGTTGATGAGGTAAAATAAACTTCATCCTGTATACTCGAAATTCTTATATGTCTTCAAATAAACGTCTCAGACTAAGTATGTACAATGCCAGGCAAGTTTGAACAGCATAAGACCTTGCCAGGCGAGGGGACAGTTAAGTAAATTGGGTTTCTTAACTTGTTTCTGTAAGTTTGAAAATTCAATAGGATAAAGTTAATTTATTGTATATATTAAATAAAAATGACAGGCGATTACAATAAGCAGAGGTATATGACAGATACGTCCCCTCACCTGGCAAGGGCTTATGCTGTTCGAAACCGCCTGGCATTGTACATACTTACCTTGAGACGTTTATTTGAAGACATATAAAAATTTCGAGTATACAGGATGAAGTTTATTTTACCTCATCAACTGTGCATTTTCTAATTGATCTGTCATATACCTCTGCTTATTGTAATCGCCTGTCATTTTTATTTAATATGTACAATAAATTCACTTTATCCGATTGAATTTTCAAACTTACAGAAACAAGTTAAGAAACCCAATTTACTTAACTGTCCCCTCGCCTGGCAAGGTCTTATGCTGTTCAAAACCGCCTGGCATTGTACATACTTACTCTGAGACGTTTATTTGAAGACATATAAAAATTTCGAGTATACAGGATGAAGTTTATTTTACCTCATCAACTGTGCGTTTTCTATTCGATCTGTCATATACTTCTGCTTATTGTAATCGCCTGTCAATTAATTTTTAAGATGTACAATAAATAAACTTTATCCTATTAAATTTTCAAACTTACTGAAACAAGTTAAGAAACCCAATTTACTTAACTGTCCCCTCGCCTGGCAAGGTCTTATGCTGTTCAAAACCGCCTGGCATTGTACACACTTACTCTGAGACGTTTATTTGAAGACATATAAAAATTTCGAGTATACAGGATGAAGTTTATTTTACCTCATCAACTGTGCGTTTTCTATTCGATCTGTCATATACTTCTGCTTATTGTAATCGCCTGTCAATTAATTTTTAAGATGTACAATAAATAAACTTTATCCTATTAAATTTTCAAACTTACAGAAACAAGTTAAGAAACCCAATTTACTTAACTGTCCCCTCGCCTGGCAAGGTCTTATGCTGTTCAAAACCGCCTGGCATTGTACACACTTACTCTGAGACGTTTATTTGAAGACATATAAAAATTTCGAGTATACAGGATGAAGTTTATTTTACCTCATCAACTGTGCGTTTTCTATTCGATCTGTCATATACTTCTGCTTATTGTAATCGCCTGTCAATTAATTTTTAAGATGTACAATAAATAAACTTTATCCTATTAAATTTTCAAACTTACAGAAACAAGTTAAGAAACCCAATTTACTTAACTGTCCCCTCGCCTGGCAAGGTCTTATGCTGTTCAAAACCGCCTGGCATTGTACACACTTACTCTGAGACGTTTATTTGAAGACATATAAAAATTTCGAGTATACAGGATGAAGTTTATTTTACCTCATCAACTGTGCGTTTTCTATTCGATCTGTCATATACTTCTGCTTATTGTAATCGCCTGTCAATTAATTTTTAAGATGTACAATAAATAAACTTTATCCTATTAAATTTTCAAACTTACAGAAACAAGTTAAGAAACCCAATTTACTTAACTGTCCCCTCGCCTGGCAAGGTCTTATGCTGTTCAAAACCGCCTGGCATTGTACACACTTACTCTGAGACGTTTATTTGAAGACATATAAAAATTTCGAGTATACAGGATGAAGTTTATTTTACCTCATCAACTGTGCGTTTTCTATTCGATCTGTCATATACTTCTGCTTATTGTAATCGCCTGTCAATTAATTTTTAAGATGTACAATAAATAAACTTTATCCTATTAAATTTTCAAACTTACAGAAACAAGTTAAGAAACCCAAGTTACTTAACTGTCCCCTCGCCTGGCAAGGTCTTATGCTGTTCAAAACCGCCTGGCATTGTACACACTTACTCTGAGACGTTTATTTGAAGACATATAAAAATTTCGAGTATACAGGATGAAGTTTATTTTACCTCATCAACTGTGCGTTTTCTATTCGATCTGTCATATACTTCTGCTTATTGTAATCGCCTGTCAATTTTTTTTTAAGATGTACAATAAATTAACTTTATCCCATAAATTTTTCAAACTTACAGAAACAAGGTTTGAAATCCAATTTTTTTAACAGTTCAAAAAATAAAGGGCCTGATGACGTGCAAGGCTGACGCCTGCCAGGTCATGGCTATTGCTCTTAGAATTCCATAAACCGTTAGTATACAAATTTCTAATCTTACAGGAAGACCGTTACTCTCAGGGTTCACTGGCTCTCCAGCTAATATGAGTATATAGGAAAATATCTACATAAAGTCTATAAAATTCTAGACTAGTTAAAAAAATATCTATATCACTAGCTTTATCGTGAGCTTCATTTCATTGTGGCGCTGCTGTAGAGCATACTTCACGGCAGCGCCACCATCAAATGTCTATAACTGTTTATCGTACAGGCACATATATGGCATCAAATAATTCTATAACAATTCTATACCGACCTAGCATATGAAATTCCTCATTATATTTTGAATATACGGACATATCCCTCAAACCTATTGAGAAAAATATTTTTTTAGCGCCTGACCTAAAAATCAAGGCAATGACGCAAAAAGTGTAGAAATACACTACTTACTTTCAAACAGGTGGTTGTTTACTTACGTACTTTATGCGTACCCTTTAGCGTTAGAATTAGAATGTTAGATGTATATTTTTCCTTGTTTACTTCATTTTAATTTATAGACATATTTCATGTTATTACACAATTTACATATACTTTTTGGTATACCTACATCATAAGTTTACACCATTCAAAGCCATTTTTTAAACTTAGTTGGAGGGTAGTTATTACGAAAAATAAATATAGACATAAACATCAGGTGCTAAAAAGTATTTAAATTGTTTACAACTTCGTATCATCGCACTAGCGTATTCACTGCTCGCTTCATTTAATAGGACTATAAAATATACTACTACCCTCCATACAAGTTTGGCATTTAATCCGCAACATACCCAACGGTATTTTTACCATAAAGCCTGTTTGAAAGTAAGTATTTCTACACTTTTTGCGTCATTGCCTTGATTTTTAGTTCAGGCGCTAAATATTTATCTCAATAGGTTTGAGTTTGAGGGACATATCCGTATATTCAAAATATAATGAGGAATTTCATATGCTAGGTCGGTATAGAATTGTTATAGAATTATTTGATGCCATATATGTGCCTGTACGATAAACAGTTATAGACATTTGATGGTGGCGCTGCCGTGAAGTATGCTCTACAGCAGTGCCACAATGAAATGAAGCTCACGATAAAGCTAGTGATATAGATATTTTTTTAACTAGTCTAGAATTTTATAGACTTTATGTAGATATTTTCCTATATACTCATATTCAAAAAAGCTATGGTGGCGCTGCTGCGGAGCATGACATTATGAATTGTATCATATTTTATTCGTCGATTGAATATTGATGATGGGTTAGGCGTTATAATAGTAGACACACTAAATTGCGATCGCCACGCCAACTCGCTTACTCTACGTGTCGATTACGGATCCATACACACCTATTATGAAACCACGATTAGAATGGGATTCGAAAGCGAAAGCACTGTTAACACAACAATGTATAAGTCAATCTAGGGTAAATTTCTAGTTATATTCATATATTCAAAGTTTAAACAGTGGAGAGACTTACAGACAATAGATTAATTAATCACTCACTTCATCTGTACAACACTTTTCTTGAGCTGCGAGGTCAATGAATGAATTGTGCCAAAATTACAATCTGGATCTACATTGATTAAGACCCGCCATAGTCAAAAACCTTATGTTTTTTAAGTTTCGTTGCTCCCCCGACTGCTGCAGGTGACCGTATGTGCAACTAGCATACAATTATATTCACAAATATGTACTTATAGATATTATGGATATCTTCAATAAAAGTTACTTTTCTTTTCTCACTGTAATATGTATTGCCGCTGCATGCTAAGTTTGTGTGGTTATTTGCTTTTATGCTTTATCTGCTGTGTTTATCTATGTACCATATCTGTGGAAACCTTATAACTAGTTTGTAAAACCTAGTCTTAGTAATTTTAGCTGTTGGTTTCCCGAATAAAATAAAATAAAATAAAAATAAATGTTGTGTCAGTCGTTGTGTTGTGTCAACAGTACTTTACATATAGGGAAGATCCTGCAGAGGATGTTTTTCGACTGATATGATAATGACGATTGAATTTTAAGGCTGTGTACAAGGTGGCCTATGAATAAGTTTTCATCGCACTTGCTGTCTAAGCGCGCCATTGCTTGTATGCTTAGCGGGAGTAATAGAAAAGCGAGATTCCCTAGGGAGTAATAGAAATGTCAGTACGTCATTTAATCATATTTTGTCTTAAAACTTATTTTATTGAACATACTTATTTTATTGTCGGCAAGTGTGATGAAAAACATTGTATGTATCACGGTCGGTAAGCGGAATACTAACTCGAGTCATTAAAAGTCTTGTTAGTAATTCTGTACTGTACTTACCTCCCTTGATGTACAATGTACTATTATTCCCGTTGCCTGTGAGATTTGGACTCAGAATTGATCCTATAGAATGTTCAGAAGTTTCAGAAGGGTCGATTTTCGAAAATACGTACTTACTAGGTGCTAGGTACAATGACTACTTAGAACTAAAACTTCTGAAATAAACTTATTTAAAAAAATCGCGAAAGGGGCTTCTGCTGCCGAAAACTCCACTGGCAGCGGGAAGTCGTTTTTTTTGCTTCACTGTATTCACTTGTTGTTGTATTTGTAATTATTATTGTTTTTTTTTTTATACCACGTCGGTGGCAAACAAGCATACGGCCCGCCTGATGGAAAGCAGTCACCGTAGCCTATGGGTGCCTGCAACTCCAGGGGTGTCACATGCGCGTTGCCGACCCAATAAGAACTTGTACACTCCTCTTTTGAAGAACCCCATACTGTAGTCCAACGGGAAAACCTCGGCAGGGAGCTCATTCCACAGACGGATCGTCCGCGGGAGGAAGTGTTTATTTGTATTGTGCTGTATTGCCTGCCATGAAACTGTTCACGTGATGGCCTCATCGGAAGACCAGCGCTGGCACTCGCTAGCAACATGCTGAGATGAGGACATTTCGTAGCATACACGCTTTTATTTGTAAAATTATTTTTCGTTGCTGCTATGCTATTCTCTTATTGACACATTCGACGCTGCGTTCGTCAACGAGCTCGACGTCGAGACAGCCTTGTCTAAAATCCTAGCCGTTTGATTTGACATTAGGAATCGAGGCTGTGAGCGAGGTTGTGGGCGAGTTCGTCGCTGTTTTTCGTTAGAGAATACGAAGTTCGTACATTAAACGTCAAACTCTCGACGCAGTGTAGTTCCAGCTCACGCCGCATTCGTCGCTGCGCACTAGTGTCGTTTAAAGTGCATTAGTGAATACCATTTTTAGGCTCGACGCTGACGCAGCGCTGCCACAGCGCTGACAGCAAGGCGGTTTCCTTAGTGAATAACACTGCTGTATATTGTAATTTTTGCGCATGTGTATGTTACGAATAAAGTTATTTCTATTTCAATTAGAATCATTATTCTAGGTACTAGGTACGTACTCGTACCATGTTAATTGGCTACAATTATAATATATAGGCATAGATATTGTTTGATGTGGCAGCGTTTAGGATCTCAAAGGGATTGTAATTATTCGGTCAATAAATTCTAGATATCACTACCGAAGTACCGAGCTACAGAGGACGTCATGTCTTCATCAGCCTATCTCAGTCCACAGCTGGACGTATTCCTCTACTAATAACTATGCGTACATACGCATTAGGAGGTCATAATCATCATCATCATTATACAGGGTGTAAATCTAATACGGGCGAAGCTCTTAACTGGTGTTAGTTTACGACATAATAAGTACATTCAAATAACTTTTACTTAAAATTAGAGCAACAAATTTTTCCATACAAAATAATTCGGCGCGCAATGTAGAGCAACATACGCGAGTTAAAGACTCGATGACAGCTAATTTCAAAAGCAGATGACATAGCTGCCATATTAACAATAACAAATGTTCGTACCTACATTGCTGCTCCGATAATCTTAAAAAAATTCTGTGGGGTCATAATTAAGAGTAACTTTAAAAAAACCTTGTAATCCATGATTACACTAATGAATCCCATGCCTGGTTTAAATCAAATAATTTCATTGATCGCCCGTATTAGACTTACACACTGTATATCAGCCGAAAGACGTCCACTGCTGAACATAGGCCTCCCCCAATATGTGGGGGTTGTTGACATAATCGTCACGCTTGGCATCCGGGTTGGCGATCGCAGTGTCTCCACCGCACTTTAGGGATGGTCGTAGTTTTCAGACATACCCGGGTCAAGTGTATGAATGATCAGTGACACTTTAGTCCCTTAGTCGACTCCTACGACACCCACGGGAAGAGTTGGGGTGGTGACGAATGTATTCTTACTGCTGTCACCACATGGCATTAGGAGGTAAATGCCTATAATCACCACACTGGGCAAGCGGGTTGGTGGTCGCAGTATGATGACGCTGCTGCCCATTCGAATCAAAAAATGTTCAGTGACATTTTTTGCGATTGTAAAGAAAAGTACATAATTGGAGGATTTTAATGAAAACAACACTTGCCGTGTGGTGACGGCAGTAAGAATACATTTGTCACCACCCCAACTCTTCCCCCGGGAGTCGTAGGAGTCGACAAAGGGATCCAAGTGTCACTGACCATTTTTTGATTTGATTGATGATGGGCACCAGCGTCATCATAGTGGACACATTACTGCGATCACCAATCCGCTTGCCCAGCGTGGTGATTATGGGCATTTACCTCCTAATGCGTCTATACGCATAGTTAGTAGGAGAGGCCTACGTCCAGCAGTGGACTGCGATAGGCTGATGATGATGTATGTATAATGAAAAGAAAATTTAAAGTCCTAATTTATGTGTTACGAAGTTTTTGTGTACATTTGAGTTCATAAATAAACAAGCAAATACAAGGCGATCGAAATTAAATGAGCATAGAAAGATACTTATGTATCTGAACAGATTTACCAATCTAAAATATGCGTACATATTACCTGTAATATGAATCTGAGCATGTGTCTCATTAATATGATACTCAGTATTAGGTAATTACTTAAAAAAAAAAAAAAATCTTCATTGATATGTTACCTATGATATTTAATATTCATCACTTATACTAAATACTAGAGTTACTTACTACTTAAAACACACAAAACAAAATTATAAATCTAATAATTTCATTAGATCGCCTGTAATGTTATGTTTTTAAGTTATCTTTTGCGACTTCGAAAGATCTAAACAATATTTAATTTTACAAAACAATAATAGTTTTAGTCTGACTCGAAGTTATAAAACATAACCTTTATTAACCTTCCCAAATCGATAGCTTCTATAAAACTAAAAGTAGTTTACAGGGTTTTTTCCATTTCTTCGGAGAACTGTTTTATCAAGGTTTTGACTAAAAAAAATTGACTGCTATGCCAAAGTCAGGACAGAGGGTAAATAAATTCACAAGAAGATGTTTCGAAGTCATTCCAACGACAAACAGGTTCAGACTTGTTTTTATACCTGCGGCTGTCAACTTGGCTAAACTTTCTTCGTCAGACTTAAGAGACGGCACGGGTCATTTTCTCGTACAAAGGTTTCAACCGTTTCCTCTTTCATGTTTGACGTTGTACATTTAATTAGTTTTTCAGTGAGTTTAAATATTTCATTATCATCATCATCATCAGCCTATGATAGTCCACTGCAGGACGTAGGCCTCTCCTATTAACTATGTGTAGAGACGCATTAGGAGGTAAATGCCCATAATCGCCACGCTAGGCGCATTGGCGATCGCAGTAATGTGTCCACTATAATGACGCTGCTGCCCATTATCAATCTTTTATCAAATAATGGTCAGCGACACTTCAATCCCTTAGTCGACTCTTACGACGCCCGCAGAAGGAGTTAGGGTGGTGACAAATGAATTCTTACTGCCGTCACCACACGGCCCCAAAACGGTTTAAATATTTGCGAACTGCTAATATGTACTTGAAAACGTTTGACAGAACCTAACATATTTTAGTATCTGAATTTAAACTTTCGTGATATAACTATAATTTCAACGGTTAAACTCACGTGTATTTAGGTCAAAATTATTTTCGTTGTCTTGTTTCATACCACTCTGTCACGTTTTAGTTGCTGTTTCGACTCAGTATATAAAAAAATCCAGCGCACTTGCATTTCTTTTCCACGCTAGATTTTAATCCATACATCAAAATCTAGAAACAA
This sequence comes from Thaumatotibia leucotreta, assembly GCA_025490895.1. NCBI lineage: Eukaryota > Metazoa > Arthropoda > Insecta > Lepidoptera > Tortricidae > Thaumatotibia > Thaumatotibia leucotreta. Next base: position 120,366 of record JALPQI010030316.1, on the reverse strand, counting down.
ACCATTATCTCGTACAAAAATTACAACCGTGTCACGTTTTTTAGGGACACAAAATAAGACAACGAAAATAATTTTGACCCATTTAGTCACTACGCGCGACATGTTTGTTTCGTTGCACCAGCAGTGTTATTCACTAAGGAAACCGCCTTGCTATCAGCGCTGTGTCAGCGCTGCGGCAGCGTCGAGCCTAAAAATGGTATTCACTAATGCACTTTAAACGACACTAGCGCTCGGCGACGAATGCGGCGTGAGCTGGAACTACACTGCGTCGAGAGTTACCGCCTATAGTTCGACGACGAGCTGTTCTACATTTGTGAATACCGTTTTTCGCAGCGCTGCGCTCTACGTCGAAGTGAAAGCTGTCTCGTCGTCGAGCTCGTTGACGAACGCAGCGTCGAATGTGTGAATAAGAGAATAGCATAGCAGCTACCTATAAAGGAGAAACCAGTCGTAAACGGAGCGTACATGTTTATATTCTCTCCGAAGGATTTTAGTCGAAGCTGCAGTTGTCTTTATAAACACTGTGATGGCTTTTATTCAAAGTGAGAAAGACAGAAATGTACAAAATTTTTTTTATTTGAATTCTAGCTTGCGTCGTCTTTTCTCTTAAGTATTATGAAAATACTTCGCTCATTTTGCGTATACTAACAAATAAGTATATATTATTCTGTCTAGACACAGTCTAGGCATATTTAACCCTCATATTTGGATGAATAGACATATTAAGTTTACGATCAACCAATAAAAATACTAATAAAATTTTTGATCTAATATTTTCTTCGGTTACCGCGAGGATTACTCATGAAATAAAACTATGAAAACGGATAAACTCGCGTATATCAACTAATTTTAACTTCATTCCGACGTTTCGAACACTTTACAGGGTTCGTGGTCTGCGGATGACTGACAATGGAGGAAATTTGATAGATCTACCTCCATCAAAATAAGAAAAATAAGTACAAAACTACCCACCAAAGAAAAATTACTAAACCACAGACAATAAAATTTAAGGGTGGATGTACATACAAAATTTGCAAATTAAGCTAGTTATTCATTACAAATATTTTCAGAATGAAGACAAGAGACAAAATAAATAATCTACGCCGGTTCTATCCCTACGCCACTGCCTGAGAAGTATTTCCTTCCTTTGTATGATTGTATTGTTAGGAAGGTATCCCAAAATTGGGACCGGCAAGAAACTCAGCGGGACAACTCTTTTCAAAAAACATTTGTAGTACATCTTAAGATCATCATGCATTAAACCAAAACATACAATTTTGATTAATAAGGAAATTTAAAATAATTTTGAAAAAATGTTGCCAGTACTAAAAAGGGGGAGAATGGTCACCACCGCCAAATACATCAGCCTCACGGTTTATGTCTAGACTGTTCCTTTATCAGATGAACAACTGGATCCCAAGCTGGTGGTAGAGACAAGCTTCTTTCCATTCTATTAAAGTTTGGATATTTCATTATCTCAATAGCCTCACGCAACATTCTAGGCATGTTTCTCTTCTCCTTAACGAGAACCAAAGGCTTGTCAAACTTAATAGAATGATTCGGTCCATCACTGACATGCTCCCAAACCGCAGACTGTTGTCGACGGTGCTTGACATCGGCTATGTGTTCCTTCACCCTAGTAGTGATATTCCTCTTTGTCTGCCCAACATATGAAAGCCCACATTCACAGTCCAGCTTATACACTCCTGCATTCAGTAAGGGCGTGCTATACTTAACAGGCCTCAGAAACTGCGACATCTTCTTCATTGGCTTAAAATAGGTTTTAATAGAAGCACGTTTCAAGATGCGGCTGATCCTGTCTGTAACCCCTCCAACAAAAGGCAGAACGGCTGGCCTGCGCTCAACAGTTCTGTCTTTCTTAGATGTTTTGGTTATAAGAAATCCGGATAAAACGTTCGAAACGTCGGAATGAAGTTAAAATTAGTTGATATACGCGAGTTTATCCGTTTTCATAGTTTTATTTTTTGATCTAAATAAACAATAAAATTGAATATTTTATGTTGAACACATTAGATTTTATGACTATAAATACATGCTTCAAAACGCGCGAATTTTTGTAGGTAAATACAGTAATTTAGTTAAAACGATGACAATGACTGACTAAAAAATATGTAAGAAATAGTGTTTAAAAAAAAAGTCGATCTCAAACAATTTATGGTCATGCATAAAAAAATCGAATCACAAAAAAATTTGTCCGAAAATGACACCTTTGTCATATAATAGTTTTTACATCTTTTGACATTAAAAATGCATTTATAAAGTCTATCGGGTTACTAGGCTTGTTCAGATATTTATGAGCACCTAGCCGCTCCGATAAATCTGACTCTAAACTAACTACTCTATGAAATAATTTCCACATAATAACGTCAGCTGTCTCGTACAATAACTAGCCTGCATTCTCATATGTAGCCTTTGTACAGTCGACAAAAAGGGTCAGCCGCTCAAGGCTTTCTGGAGCGAACTGTACAGCTGGAGTAGGGTTGGCACTCATCACACGTTTTAGACGTGACTTGGTTGTGAGGTACGTGTATAGTTAATACTATTATTTCGCGCGTATTAGTAGCAGTAGACTCTATGTCAGGAGTACAAACTACAAACATACTATCAAATTTAATATAAAAATCACCATCATAGTATAAATGTATAGAGGTGACACACCACAATCATCATGTCAGCCGGAAGACGTCCACTGCTGAACAATTTCCCCCAAAGATTGCCACAATGACCGGTCCTGTGCCAGCCGCATCCAGCGGACTCCTGCGACTTTCACCAGGTCATCAGTCCACCTTGTGGGGGGCCTACCCACGCTGCGCCTTCCGGTACGTGGCCGCCACTCGAATATAAAAATAAATTCATTCACTTACGCAAATAATTAAACAACACAAACGTAATAAGAAGTTTAGATCCAGCTAGGTCGCTAGTTTTCAGGCCCCAAACATAAACATAAAGTTAACAGTGTGAGATTTAACTTGTACAGAATTACTTCAATACATTATTAACTTATGTACTTAGAAACATAAGAATCAACCTTTTTCTGTATGACCACTTAGTGTATGTAATGTAATCACCGTCCACATTTATCCTTGTAAGATCATCCGAACTGTTTCCTTTAAATCTTATTTCTATTCACGTTATGTAAGGAATACTGGAGAATTTCGATTGCTTGTCAAATCAATCAAGGGAAATGAGACTTTATTAAGTTTACAGAGGTTTCAATTTCATTAGTAGTGGAGTGTGCATTGTAATTTACATTGGGCCTTACGAGGTTATAATAAATTTAACCATTCACACGAAATGATAAGTGGCGCCCAACGAAGGGCCGACAATCGAAGTGGAAAAAAACTCCTGAAAATTAGATTACGAGCTGGCAAGAGACAATTTTTATCGCATTAAGTATAATTTGTCTTCAGTGTAAACATTCAGGATATTTTGTCTCGGCTAAGATGTTGATTTAATTTTGACTGCAAAATTATTTAGTGATTATTGTTTACATAAACAAATTTGAAGGTAATAAAAATGTACATTAACATTTTGTGTACATCAACAATGTAAAACAACTTTATTATTTCATGATAACATTAACCTGCCATGCCTTCATTTTCTGTCCCCATTAAGAAACAGAGGTTTCTTCTGTTTTTTCTTTACCCACCAGTACTTAGTGCATACTCATACCAGTTGCTACAAAATACTCCTTGTTTGTAACGCCATTATCATTATTTTCCTGTGCCAAGCTATGCTTAAATATATCTGGTAGTTGACAAAAAATAAGTCCCAGGAAACGTCACAAATGACATGTAATTTTTTTCACATGCTAAAAGGGTGGTAAACAACCAAATATTATGGGCTAAAAACTTCATACTGTAGTTCATTGATTTTGTCAGCCTCCGTAACCCGGATGCTGACAAAATCTCCGTAACCCGTAACTCCGTAATCCGGAATGTGGCTGTCGTATTTAAGTATCTAATATGTCTATATCTATTATATATATATATATCGTCGCCTTAATTCAGCCTCTGTAGCCTAGTTGGTAGTGACCCTGCCTACGAAGCCGGAGGTTCCGGGTTCGAATCCCGGCGAGGGCATTATTTGTGTATTTATTTATCACAAATATTTGTTCCTTGGTCATGGTTGTGAATGTATTTAAGTATCTATATGTATCTATCTATTATATATATCGTCGCTTGGTACCCACATCACAAGCCTTAATTGTGCTTACCGTGGGACTAGGTCGATTTGTGTAAGATGTCCCAAGACATTTATTTATTTATTATTATTTATTTAATTGAGCTTACCGTGGGACAAGGTCCATTTGTGCAAGATGTCCCAAGAGATTTGTTTATTCATAAATGTTTTTCTTGAAAACCTCATACTGTTATCCATTCAGAAAATCACAGAGAATATTCCTAGAATGCTAAAAAATTATATTGGGCTTGGTAATATTTCATGAACTTTTTAAGCCTCATTTTCGTTGAATTCTCCCAGTCGATTAAGCTTTTTTGATAAATGTTACGAAAACTTTTCAAGTATTGTTTGTCTCTTTTGGTTTAATCAATATATCTATAAGACTGAAAGGGACAAAGGGCTATCGGCTTGCTAAGTTAGGAGAAATTTATGAATAAGGGAGATAAGGTCCACGTTGTTTTTAGTTACACCAGAAAAGAATTCAAATACAAATTAAGAGACTGCCGCTCCCACAGTCAAACTGCTGTAACAGTTTTGTGAGACGATACTGTAAATTATTTAATTAAAATTGTGTCAAATAATTCAATAAATAATAAAATAATAAGCTCGACAATTTATTTACACATGTGTTCCATCTATTCTTCCAGTAATTTGAGTCACTTTTAGCCCGGTTGCCCTCAATATGCTATGTCATCTGACACGACATATGCTGAGTGGCATCCTTTTTGGTGTTCAAATCCTTGCTGTTACTACTTGAATTTATTGTTCACACCAAATAAACCTTTCTTATTCTTATGATTTGACTAATAGTAAATCTAATTGCAAAGACATAAGGTCCAATAATAATCTTTTAGTTAAACCTGTACAAATGATTTTCCAAACTCGATAATTCATATAACATTTGACACATGTGACAGCCCTAACAGACGTTTATACGACCGACGATACATTTCGAGAAAGCTTGTCTTAACAACTTCGTCAGTTCTCCTTTGTGCTTTTAGTGTTCCGTAACAACACGGAAACTCGATATTATACGAGTATATCCTCTCTCTTGAAGTTCGTGTGAAATCGACCTAGTTGTAAACTATACTTTTAATTGTGACCTGGGTAAACAAAATTGTGCTAAATCATAGGCCACGACGATGTATGGTTCTAAATCTTCAATCTTATTCGTAAACGGGTCAGTCTGAAGAACAAAAGTTGTCCACTCGGTGGTCAAAAGCAAGGATCGGACAAACGCCTGTCATTTTGAAAACATAACCCTGTTCCGTACAGTAGATATTTCCTTATCTTATGATGTTAACATATTTTATTGAATGAGATATTTTTTTTATAACTCTATCACAATGTATCTATTTAAACCAACTTCCCAACTTCCCAACTTCCCAACTTCTTCTTGTACACAACGATTGTGAATTTATGACATTGGTCACTAATAATAATTAAATATCCAATAAATCTAAATCGTTTATTGGTTACAATCATGATGGCAGAAGATGGCATTTGAAACAGTGCCGATATATTGGGTGCTCAAAAAGTTTTAATTTGCATGGTAAATATCCCGTGTTAAGTCGCACTAATTAGGCTGGTTATGTTTGTTTAGGATAACAAACGTACTTCCTTCAAGTAGTGTTCCCTCCTTAAGACTTTGAGCGCGGGGAACTCCCGAGGGAAGTTCTCTATGGGAGGTCTATTTTCGCTACAAAGCGGAAAAATCATGGGATCGGCTACGAGCGGAGCGCGTAGCAATCATCCGAAATGCAAGTGTTAAAATATTATCGAACCGGGTTACTCACGTATTTAAGTCAATGATTTCTCGACATGTTTCAACCCAGTACGCGTCGAGCTTTGGCCGAGGGTGCCCCGGACGAGGACCCTCCTAATGGGTAGAAACGTGTCGAGCAAGCATCGACTTAAATACGAGAGGAACCAGGTTCGATAATATTTGAATGTGTTTGAGTCTCACGTTAGTTATAATTGGGTCAAAATTATTTTCGTTGTCTTTTTTCATAACACTCTGTCACGCTTTTAGTTGCTGTTTCGTTTCGACTCAGTATTTAAAAAAACCGGTGCACTTGTATTTCTTTTTATTCATACGCTACATTTTAATCCATACATCAGAAATTGAAAACAAAACATCCATCTCATACAAAATTCACCACTGCGTCACGTTTTTTACGGACACAAACTAAGACAACGAAAAGAATTTTGACCCAATTCATAATTTTTTTTTATTTTTTTTTATACATTTATTTTCAAAACTACAATTGATGTACATAGATTAAAGAGATTGAAGAGTCGAACATCGGAAGAGGCAAAAACAGAACAGGTAGGATAAGATAAGATGTCTTTATTGTTAGGGTTGTGTACATTTAGGTTTTTTTTTTACTTTTTTATGTATATTTATTTTCAAAATAACAATTTATGTACAGTCAGCTGCAGTGATAAGTAGACCCCCTTTGCATACAAATTTGTATGCAATTTGTATGCACTTAACTCTGCAGCTGACTGTACATAGATTAAATCTAACTAATCTACTTAACCTAACCTATATCTAAGATTGGCCGTTGTGGCATTATATCGAGGATGCTGGCGGCATTTCCTCGCTATACTAATGCGTTGTGCGAGGAATTAAGTCACCAGCTCTTTTGTCTTTACTATTATCAACCAAATCAATCTAGTTCTTCAAAAGAGGAGTGTACAAGTTCTTATTGGGTCGGCAACGCGCATGTGACACCCCTGGGGTTGCAAGCGCCCATAGGCTACGGTGACTGCTTTCCATCAGGCGGGCCGTATGCTTGTTTGCCACCGACGTGGTATAAAAAAAAAAAAAAAAGTTTCGCGATCTCAGCAAATAATGTGCGTGCGCTGGGGCTAACTAAAATTTTAGTTTAATTGAAAATATTAAAAGTAACAAAGTTTCAAAAAGCAACGTACCTACAGAATACAAACTCCTATACCCAACTCACGCTTCTCCCCCAAATTGTTTCCGAAAAGCTCGCTACCTGTTTTACCTCATTCTATTAGAACTAGCCGACCCTTACTCAAACTAAATCACGGTTGGCTGGCTTAATCCCTACCTTATTTCAATCGTGTTAAGGCCTGTGTTTTTATTTATTTTGCGTTGAGTATTTGGCGAGGGGTGAATTGATTTTGTATCTCTCTGTTGCCACTGTTTACAAAGTTAAGGATTCAGGGTTACCGGTATAACTGACCAAATACGTACGCATACAGTAGAAAACTCGTTTCATTGTTGTTGTTGTTGTTGGGGACTTCACATACACCCTTGAATTTCTTTGCAGGTGTATGTAGGTTTCCTCACGATGTTTTCCTTCACCGTAAAGCACTTGTGAATATCAAATGATATTTCGTACATAAGTATAGTAGATAGTTTGTTTCATTGTACATCTACATATTTATTTCTTGCGATAACTGTTGATAATCAACCGTACCCATTTTAAACAGTAGTTATAAGACCAAGTACATTATGTCCCATGGACGTCACGTCTAATGAACCAAATGAATCTCTAATAAAACCGGGCAACACAATTTTTGAAGTAAAGTCGTTATATATTATATTGAGATCAGCAAATACCAGCGTTCAACAGTCTAAAGAAGTGGATATCTGTACTCAGGATTTCCTTAGGACCAGAGAAATTGTAATTGGACCAAGAAAATTACCATGATCTTTTAAAGCGATTCGGTTTAGGTTCTGCTTGTCAGTTATTGACAGTTATTCTATGGAACTGACACAGCGATTCAGATTAGATCCTAAACTGAATCCTATTAGTACTTACATCGTGGTAGCAACCAGGAAATTTGAATTTATTTATTAGGGCAGGAATCTAGAAACAGTTTTATTTATCTGTGGTTAATGCTGCAAGGTAAATGATTTCCTCAGTTCAGGCTTCAGATACCTATGAGCGAACTAAAACGCTGTAGTTTCAGAATATCTTGAAATTCTTAGAAAATCTAAAAAATAGCTTCGCGAAACTAAATCTAGTTCTACATAAGCATGAAGCCTTCTAAAATAAAAACCGGACTTCTTATCTGGATCTTAAAGTCCGCTATCAACTAACTAGACGCTGTGTGGAAACTGAAGACATCTAGCTGCAAAGCCCGTCCATATTCCTCACGTGCCTTCACTTTCCAAATAAATTCTACCAGAAAACATTCTTTACGACGCTATTTGCTTGTTTGATGTATGTTTTTAGGAAAGTTAATAGACTAGCGGGAGTTATTTTGGATTTTTTATTTATTTTCATTGCAGCCACGTGTTCTGGTAATTTATTTACGGGTTTGGTTTCTGAGAAATGATTATAAAATTTTATATAGAAATGCAGTTTTAAATGCAAAATCCTCGTGAGACTAAAGAGAAAATTATATTTTCAATCCAATATAATTTCGTTCAATAAAGAGTATATTATTGGAGGGTGTGGGTAAGCCGCCCACAAGGTGGACTGATGACCTAGTGAAGGTCGCAGGAGTCCGATGGATGCGGGTGGCGCAGGAGCGGTCATTGTAGCAATCTTTGGGGGAGACCTATGTTCAGCAGTAGACGTATTTCGGCTGATGTGATGATGATAATAAATCTTTCTCGTGCAGCTATGGCGTTTGGGTCTTGTGGTAATTCCGGCTCGTGCCAGATTGGCGAAACCTTAAAATTCGTTGCATGTTTGGCGTCATTTATAATAAACTCAGTTCAAAGATTAAACGGGTGCCTTCATATGAGTAGTTTGTCAACCCTCGTCAATGTATTTTTATTGAAGAAACCATTTTATAGTATTAGGGAATTTCATAATGATGACTTGACATGATAACCGTACATTTCTTTTCTGAAATGAACTGAATATTTGTATTTGTGCAAAGAAAAGCGTATGAGAACTTTGGTTTGATTTAATCCCAACTCAGACGTCTGTGAAGTAAAGTTGGTCTTCTTTTTTCTTTGGTATTCAGAGAATTTAGTATTCGTCACGAAAAGTTCTAAGTACCTATTGTTCATCACGTATTTATTTATCACGCCTTAGAATCCATCCTGGTGTAGAGTTAGAACCGGAAGTAGCTTTTTTTTTCTCATTCGCTATTTAGTTTAACGATTCAAAAGCGCTCGTTGCTGGGCCTATTTGAATAAAGAATATTTTGACTTTTGACTTTTTTTTGCTCCTTCCTTGAACATTGTTAAAATCAGTTGCTTTATTGAATGAGGAGATATTCGATGTATGGAGATAACGTGAATTATTCTTTTTACATTACGATTAATAGGTACTTATTAAAGAATGCAGTTTTTTCATGTAAGCACTGATAAAATGATTACCTTGTTAAAAATAATGATAATGATGCTTAAGAACTTAACACGTTCCTTGTGCAGCCAAAATACGAATTGCACTCACTCACGTGCAAATTCTTGCAAAAATCAACAAAATTTAAAAACCGCAAGAAACGAATTGTTCAAAGTGATACTTTTTATTGCTGATATGTGCAAGTAAGTTAGCTCATCATCGTCATCATCAGCCTATGATAGTCCACTGCTGGGCGTAGGCCTCTCCTGTCAACTATGCGTAAAGACGCATTAGGAGGTATACCCATAATCGCCACGCTGGGCAAGCGGATTAGCGATCGCAGTAATGTGTCCACTACGATGACGCTGCTGCCCATAATCAATCCTTTGTCAAATAATGGTCAGTGACAATTCAACCCCTTAGTCGACTCTTACGACACCCACAAGAGGAGTTGGGGTGGTGACAAATGTATTCTCACTGCCGTCACCACACGGCATACGAAGTATAGGTAAGTTAGCTCATACGTGCAAATTTCAAATTATCCCTAAGTTTAAAATGGGTCATGTATCTTATGTGCTGCATTCACGTATCGTCAATTCCATCAAATGCGCCAAATATGATGCATCCACAGGGAACGTACGAGTATTAAGCACTAAAGAGACGGCAAGTGGCGGATAAATATATAATAATATATCATAGTAAATTGTTTTATAAATCACGCGCGAACAAAATGAACTAAATGTTCTGCGGGCAAAGCGCCCTCGGAATGCGACGTCATTTACGAGAGGCAGAAAAATGAATAAAGCCTTATTTCTTTGTCACGGTTTATTGCGGGTGGTGCAATTGACAGGATTAAATACCCTTAAATAATATTAAACGTCAAAGCACCGTAAAATAGGGTTAGTTGGATCGGATTTGAGGTTCACACCTCAGTAAAAGTTTGCTTTTACAATTCTGATTTACGTTTTTACTTTAACCGCTTGGTGACGACAGCAAGAATACCACCACCCTAACTCTTCCCGCGAGTGTCGTAAGAGCCGACTAAGGGATTGAAGTGTCACTGACCATTCTTTCATAGAAGATTGATGATGGGTAGCAGCGTTATCATAGTGGACATATTACTACGATCGTCAATCCGCTTACCCAGCGTGGCGATGATGTGCAATATGTGCATTTACCTCCTAAAGCGTCTATACCCATAGTTTATAGGAGAGACCTACATTCAGCAGTGGACTGAGATAGGCTGATGATGTGATGTGAAACGTTAAAGCACCGTAAAATATGGTTCATCATCATCATCATCATATCAGCCGAAAGACGTCCACTGCGGAACATAGACCTCCCCCAAAGATTGCTACAATGACCGGTCCTGTATTACCCGCATCCAGCGGACTCCTGAGACCTTCACCAGGTCATCAGTCCACTTTGTGGGGGGCCTACCCACGGTGCGCCTTCCGGTACGTGGCCGCCACTCGAGGACCTTCCCGCCCCAACGGCCATCGGTTCTACGCGCAATATGCCGCGCCCACTGTCACTTCAGTATAGCGGTTTGGAGAGCTATTTCGGTTACTTTGGTTCTGCTGCGGATGGTCTCATTTTCAATCCGATCTTGTAGAGAATAAAGTATTAGTCCGCCTATTTTTAAAAGCGAATCGGAAATTAGAATCTTATTTATTGTATCATTGCATAGGTCTCTTAAAAATAATAAGGGTCTCAAAAGAAAGTTTTTATCTAATGTAAATATTTTCCGAGATAACCGCCCAAAATAAAAATAAATGAGTTCCCCCGTCTAACTTTTGATCCGTGGGTGAGGTCCAAACAATATGAGAAAAAACATTAATAGTGTGCTTATAGAAAACTTTAAAATAAAATTATTTCGAACGTACCTAATCGGCCCTACCGTTTTTTAATAACTACGGAACCCTATACTGAGCATGGACCGACATGCTCTTGGCCGGTATTTTTTGATCATTGGCTTCAATTAGCTAAAGCTTCTAATGCTGAAAAGAAATAGGTATTCACGGTTCTGCGTTCATAGAATATTCTATTTTGCCCGTAGATGATGAGATGAGATGACGGGGAAGAGGCCGCTGAGGCAAAAGACAAAGATATAAATTATTTTAGGCAATATAATACCCCCAAAATTTCAAGAATAACAAGTAACACTGATTTGCTCAATAGATTTTTGCTGACATCCGATCCATACATAACTGGTTTACAAACTTTACCTCAAAAAAAAGATGGGTTCTTTATCTAAAGACTGTATTTCACTTATTGCAGATCAAATACAATCTTAATAAAACATTACGTACTGTTTGTTAGACTTTTATTGCGACTTTTGAATTTTAAGCGCTGTTCTATGAACGCGTGACCACTGTGGGCTGTCTCGTGTACAAACGCGTGGATATTGCAATAATTAGAGTTTTCTTCCGAGTTATTAGTTATATATTTTTATTTGAACAATATTGACAAACATAACAGTAAAAAAAAGAAACTCTTGAAAGCAGAGCAATTAGATACAGGCAATAACAGTTGTACAACTGCCTGCCTGCTTAGGAAATAATAATAATAATAATACTTGACTCCTCTGGTCAGTAAAATGAACTTTGTTAAACTTAAAATTTTGAGTAAAACCATGTTTGTACGAAACATCGGTGGACTTTTTTGTGGAATGCATCTTTTATAGATAGTGGGATGTATTACGTCCATAGTTCATGACTTGGGCCATCTGTTGGCGAAGAAAGACAACACAAACCGTATACTACATCTGGCAATGGTGGCAACTGGCATTATGTTCTTTCTATAGGGTTGCTTTCTTTACATTTTGTTATAATATTTAATTTCAACCCCAAGGGGCGAAATGTCAAACATTCACGTAATAAATATGTATACATATATTGTATGTAGTAGTGACTTAGGGCTGATTTTTCAATCCTCAGTTAAAAGTATCTGTTAGTTAAAATTATTACCATCCTCATCTCGGGTCATCAGTCAAAAAAGGATAGAGCTAACATTTATTTGACAGAGATACTGGTAACTGGGGGTTGAAATAACAGTACTTAATCAAATAAAAAATGCGACCAAACACAAAACAAATGCTTATGGATAGGTTACTACAAAGAGCTTAATACAAGGAGCTTTTGTTAACTTTTTCACCTTTGAGTGTTTACTGTTATACAGGATGATTTTTAAATCGTGAATTGTAATATGTTTTTCTAGCTCTTTAAATTAAATGCCAGTTACTTAAAAATGGACATGTTATTAGGGTTCCGTAGCCAAAATGGCAAAAACGGAACCCTTATAGATTCGTCATGTCCGTCTGTCCGTCTGTCCGTCTGTCACAACCAATTTACTCGGAAACTATAAATGCTACAGTAACGAAATTTGGTAAGGATATGTGTTGTATGAACCGCTACAGAATTGTGATACTAAATTGTAAAAAAAACCATTGGGGTGGGGGCCCTATACATGTAACTGAGGGATAGATTTTTTTTTTTAGTTGTACATAAGCGTGTGGGGTATTAATAGAAAGGTCTTTGAAAATGATATGAAGGTTTATACATCACATTTTTATTTAAGCAAATCGTTTTCGAGATATCAGGTCTCAAAGTCTGAAAAATGTGTCCCCCCCCCTCTATTTTTTAAACTACGCGATATAAAATTCTGAAAAAAATATATGTTATGCACATTAATTAACTCTATCAACGATTTTTGGTTTGATAAAATTATCTCCTATAGTTTTTGAGGTAGGTTGATTTAACTGTATTTTTTAATAATAAATTGATAATGGTACGGAACCCTTTGCGCGCGAGTCCGACTCGCACTTGGCCGGTTTTTTTTTTCTATTTTTTGGGGCTTGTGTTTTTGTATTTTTTGGCTTTAGAATATCACAACGGATTATTAAGACAAATTAATTGAATAATTTAAATTACCCCTTCAAATTGATGTAATTAATAACACATTTTTTTTCATTTCGTTAAAAATTAAATAATATTCATTACATTTGACGTTTTAAATAGTTTAAATAATTGTTATAATTTCTTAGAATCACCTTAAAATTTTTTTAAAAATCCACAAAAAAAACATGATTATTTCTAAGTAACTTGTGGGGCATCCAATTGTTAGTTATTCATAGAGTTAGAAAAACATATTACGATTCACGATTTAAATTTCACCCTGTAGTCTTAAGCAAAAATTCTCTATGGGTCAATCACGTTTTTTTTGTTGTTGTTATTCTGTCATGTCACCCAAAAGACAAAAGTGGCATAGCTTTGCTGGTGGTAGGACCTCGTGCAGGGACCGCCCGGATAGCTACCACAAATAGTTAGTACTGTGTTCCGGTTTATGGGTAAAGGTGCATTCAGACCAAACGAACGTTCGCTATTCTATCCCCCACTTTACGAAATCAACGAATCACGTTTTGTGTCTTCTTCTTCCTGTGCCATATCCTCAGCGGATGTCGGCGACCATCTTCCGGAACTTGGTTCTATCTTGTGCCAGTCTAGACAGACCGGCGGTGTCATTGATGTTGGACCAGCTTTTAATATTGTCTATCCAGGTTAGCTTTCTCCTTCCTCTGCTCCTTTTACCGTCGATTTTCCCTTCCAAGATGTTTCGGATAATGTTATACTTGTCGTGTCGATATATATGTCCGAAATATGAGGTTTTCCTTGTTTTTACGGTGGTCAAAAGTTCAAGTTTTTTGTTCATTCTATTCAGAACTTCTGTGTTTGTAACTTTGTCTCTCCAGGAAATTCCTAACATTCTTCGGTATAACCACATCTCGAATGCATTGATCTTAGCCTCCATGGTTTTATTAATGGTCCATCCTTCGACACCATAGAGAAATATCGACAGTACGTAGCATTTGACCATGCGCCATCGTAACTTTAAGTTAATATCTTTGTTTGTGTAAAGTTTATTCATTCTCGTGAACGCACTTCTGGCAATTTCGATTCTGGTACGTATTTCTTTTTCTGGGTCCCATTCTTCGTTAAGTGAGCTACCCAGATATTTATATAATTTAACTCTTTCTATTATATTACCGTTAATAGTCAGTGAGGTCGGTTCAGATACATTCTTACCCACAATCATGCATTTTGTCTTGGCTATATTCATTTTAAGGCCGTGTTCTTCTACTACAGAGTTGAGACGATCTAACAGCTGCTGCAGTTCTTCCATTGAGTGAGCAAGAATAACGGTGTCATCAGCATATCTGAGGTTATTAACCGCCGTTCCGTTGACTATGATACCAGTTTCCACGTTTTCGAAAGCTTCTTGAAATATAGATTCCGAATATAGGTTGAATAACAGCGGTGACAAAATACAACCTTGTCTTACACCTTTTAGGATATTGAGGTCGCTCGTGCTTGATGCTCCTACTTTTATGTTTGCTGTCTGGTTCCAGTACAAGTTCCTGATGATTCTTTGGTCCTTGCCGTCTACTTCCGTCTCATTGAGTATTTGCATTAGTTTGTTATGTTTCACTTTGTCGAATGCTTTTTCAAAGTCAATAAAGCATGCGTAGACATCTTTGTTGAATTCCAAGCTATTCTGAATCAAAACCTGCACTGCAACTAAAGCTTCTCGCGTTCCTAACCCGCTTCGGAATCCAAACTGAGTTTCTGATATATTTTTATCTATTTTGTCGTAAATTCTCATGTGTAAGATTTTCAAAAATACTTTTAGTGCATGACTCATAAGGCTTATTAGTCTATGATCGCCGCACGTTTTTGCATTCACTTTTTTGGGTAATGGGAGGAATGTGGATTTGAGCCAATCTTCTGGGAGCTGTCCTGTGTCATAAATGTTATTGTAAAGTTTAACCAAAAATTGTAAGCTTTTCTCGTCTAGCAATTTTAACATTTCCGAGTATATACCATCAGGGCCAACAGCTTTTCCGTCCTTCAAAGTGTTGATTGCTCTTTCTATTTCAGCTTTTAGGATTGGAGGGCCTTCCAGAAGTTCTTGAGTGTCTATGTCATCCGTGAGGAGTTCTTCTCTTTCGTCTCCGAACAGCTGTTTGATGTACAGTTCCCATGTCTGACACTGTTTTTCTTTATCTGTAATTACTTTGTTTTGGGTATTTGTAAGTTTTCCTGTAATTACTTTTCTATGAGTGTTTGTAAACTCTTTAACTTTTTTGTGCAAATTAAAACTATCTTTCCTTTTTTCTAAAGCTTCTATTTTATTGCATTCTTCGTTCAAATACTTATCCCTGGATTCTCTGATCTTGGTTCGGATCTGTCTATCTATTTCAGTGTATCTGTCTTTATCTGTTTCCTTAAATTGTCTTCTTTGTTCCATAAGGTTAAGTATTTCTTTAGTAATCCATTCAAGTTTTGTCTCTCTCTTATAGTACCCCAAGCAAGATTTGGCTGTTGTCACAACTGTTTCTTTTAGATGGTCCCATTTCTTTTCGATATTATTACTACTGTTTGTATCTACAAATGAACAAATTATTTCGTTAAGAGTTTGCTTGGTTGCTTGTCTTATGTTTGGATTTTTGAGCTTGTTTATATCAATTTTCCTATTATTATTTACTTTCTTAAGAATTTTTAGTTTCAGATTTAATTTTGCGACAAGAGGATTGTGGTCCGAACCAATATCTGCGCCGGGATATGTTTTGACATTGACTATTGAGTTTCTATAGCGAACCTGGATCATGACATAGTCTATTTGATTTCTTACGATATGGCCGGTTGTATGTTGGGGAGAGGTCCAGGTGTACAGCCTTCTAGGCGGATGTTGGTGCCAAGTGTTGGATATAACCAAGTCCTTCTCCACGCAAAATTGTAGTAGTCTATCTCCCCTTTCATTTCTATCGCCTAGACCATAGTTGCCCACTATTTTCCCAGCTGCTCCTTTTCCAATTTTTGCATTCATGTCACCAAGTATTACGACAATTTCTTGAGATTTAATACCGTCCATAACTTCGTCTATCTCTTTGTAAAAGTTCTCGATGTCCTCATCCGAACTTTGTGCTCACGTTTTGTGTAACGATCGAATTTCGTAGAGTTGGGGATAGAATAGCGAATGCTCGTTTGATCTGAATGCACCGATAGCCGGTTTTACTGGCATAGAGGCAATCCATCTAAGTCCTCAGGGTAGGCAGCGCATAGGTGATTTTTCGTCACTATGTCCATGGGCCTCAGTTTTTGCTTTCCATCAGGTGGGCTGAGACCTCAGTAGTCTACCTCCGTCACATAAGAAAAAAGTTTGCTAGAAGAAAATATGCAACACGCTCTATTAACATTATTATACCTAGTGGGTGGCCCACCGTGGACCAGCAGAAAAAAAAACAAAGTGTTGTAAATTGAAATGTAGTGCTGGCGCAGAATTAATATTAGCTGGACAGAAAAACGCACCAATCAGGAAGTAAGTACTAGACAAAGCAAAAGAGAAATGTATTGGTCACATACTCAGACACGAAGGGTTGAATTTAACCATTTTAGAAGGAAAAATCGAGGGAAAAAGAGGTAGAGGAAGACTCAGAGTGCCATATATGACACAGATAAAAGAATGGTCCTGTAGTCAGACATACCAGGAAGTATAGACAATAGCCCAAAATAGGCTTGAATGGAGAGTGCTGCTGCAGGGCCGGGCCCGCTTAATAATGATGATGATGATGTTGTAAATTTACTGAACTGTGATGAACTGTGAGACTGTAACTATGGCAAAACGTGAAATAAACAATGTGATTAAATATAGTCACCAAATAGAAATAAATACGAATTTCACATTTCTCATCCCATTTCAAGATTTTTCTGGAATATTTCGCGTGAAAACATTATTATGCAGCTGACAGCCCTGATATCGTATTTGAACGTCAAGTGTTAAGAGTTGCGAGAATTCTGAGTTCGCAATTGAAATGTTGAGAACCCTGCCCTGCTTCCTCTTAAGAGGATGGGAGTATCTTGTATTTATTTCGCACCTTAGAAAAATACTTGAGTTGTCGCGGTAAAGGTTTTAAAGTGATTGACAGTGGTGAAGGATTTAAGGTAATTTTTTTAAATAATGACATTAGAGTGGTGACTGCAGTAATAATGGGTCAAAATTCTTTTCCTTGTCTTCATACCACTCTGTCACGCTTTTAGTTGCTGTTTCGACTTAATATATAAAAAAAATTAGTTCACCTGTATTTCTCTTTCACGTTAGATTTCAATCCATACATCCGAAATTGAAAACAAAACATCATCTCATACATAAATCACCAATGCGTCACGTTTTTTAGGGACACAAAATAAGACAACGAAAAGAATTTTGACCCTAATACATTTGTCACAATCCAAATCTTCCCGTGGGTTTCGTAAGAGTCGACTGAGGGATTGAAGTGTCACTGAAAAGTTTACAGAAGATTGATGATGGGTAGCAGCACCATCATAGGGAACACACTACTGCCATCGCCAACCTGCTTGTCCAGCGTGGCAATTATGGGCATTTACCTCAAAAAAATCTCAAATTTGTTACTGAATTTTTCATACCTTTGGTATAGGAGTAACTAAACTGAGTAATCTCAATTTACATACTTATTTTCGTGACATTAGGGACAATTTTTTGGTTTCATAACTGAAAAGTACGCACGATGCCGATTAAAATGATGTATTACAGTCCATGATCGCAAAAAAAATTTTAAAAGGTACACTTTCTGCAATGACCCTTTTAGCACAAATGTCGTGTCGCCGGCATAGGAGTACAATTTTTCTGGTCACACATGCGGGTCACAGGCATACGAGTTCTATAAGATGATTTCGATCAGTATAGCAATTAATACTTAGTAAAAACAGTACTGCGGGCTAACTTATTAAGTAAAAGTTTTCTAAATGTACTTATTATGTCCACGTTAGAGCTTCGCCCGTATTCGACTTACGCCCTGTATTCTTTGGTTACCGCTGCTACCATCTGGGAAATAAGAATTTTCAACGCTAAGTGACATTAAAGTGCGCAAGGGTGCAATAAAATTGTGATATCTCCTTGAAAGTAATATAGAGCAGGTGTCACTACGGATACTTGAACGTGGAAATTGCAGTTGAGTTTATGTGCACTCCATATGTTGCATAAAGAGTTTTTTTTCAAACTTGCAATAAAATGTTATCATTACGCACCTAAAAATAGGCTCGGAAGTATCGTTGGTTGTCACAAATAGAACAGGATAGTAATGGAATTTCATACAAACATTACAGGCCTGTAAAGTTATCGCTTTGTTATTAGTTCAATTGCGTCCCCAGCATCGTGGTTTTTAGGCATAACATTTTATTTTTATAGCAGAGTTGCCATCAGAGAAAAGTTTTGTATATTATATAATTTTGTTTTGATTATAAAATTGAATGTCTTATTTGAAAAAAAGTACTATTTAAGCTTCGGCGTGAAAATATCATTTCGGCCTGCAAGCCCTTGTTTCCCGGCATCTGCAGTAATGTATTATTTCTAAAGGGTCGTATCATACGTATGCACACTATGGCTTAGAACTCTATTTACAGTTATTACGGTTCAAAATTTAAATGCATTTTCATCTGTTTCATGCATTTTCGAGGGTTAATTTGATGTATTCCGTACAGATTTTGGTCAAATTACAATGTACCCTATACCTTTACATTTTCCATTTATTAAAATAAAACATAAATTGTGCGTACCTTTGTTACGTGCAATAAGATCTTTTATTCTCAAAACGTGTTGTGACGTTAGAATGAATACATTTGTCACCACCCCAACTCTTCCCGCGGGTGTCTTAAGAGTCGACTCAAGGGATTGAAGTGTCACTGTCCATTCTTTGGCAGAATTTTGATGATGGGCAGCAGCGTCATCATAGTGGAAACATTACAGCGACCGCCAATCCACTTGCCCATCGTGACGATTATGGGCATTTACCTCCTAATGCGTCGATACGCATAATTAAATAGGAGACGCCTCCGTCCAGCAATGGACTAAGAGAGGCTGATGATGATAATACTCAAAAACACAACACGAGAGTCATCGGTTTCAAAATGGCCTCGGTCATGTCACGACATTTTAGACAGACATGTTTTTTGAGAATGATTTTCTATAGAGTATGTTCATTTCATAATTTCGATTTATTATTTTATTGCAATACGTACCTAAAAAAACATAGAAGACAATAGGTAAATACATGAAGATGCTTACAAAAACTAACTACTTACTTGAGGTCACCGAGATCGGAACCTAGAGGGAGAGTTCCCATAAGGCTGGCTGCATTTCCCCTTTGGATGGCAATACCTATTCGTTGTGCGAGGAACAAGCCAGCTTTGGGATCCCCGGTGACCTCAGAAATTTTTTTGGATAACTGAGCTACGAGTTTTCGAGCGTCTAAGCACCACGGCCCCAGGGTCTCGATTTTGTACTAAAATTGGTATTTTTTATTGAAAAAGAACCATTATTTTGTTCATTCATAAAAAAGAATAACAATAATCTACTAAGCTTGTTTTATACCAGCATTTCGAAGACAGAAAACTAAATCCCAGAGAAAAAGAAAATTTTAATCTAAAACGTACTCACGTACTCCTTGTACAATTTGTTCCACATACTTGGGGTGGAATGAGAGCTAATTTCCGCTCTAGAACAGACCGCTTTATTTTAAGTAAACTAAGTTATCTGTACGTAATATTTTCTTTAAAAATATGGTTGGGAAAAATTATACGCTTTAAATCGACTCGAGTTACGAATTTCGTTTTCGCATGTGTATCGTATGACGTTTTGTAGTACATAATTATTGCCCTCCGAAGTATAAAAAGTGCCACCTGTACTGAAATAGTACATTACATCAGAGGCTGGGAAAATGAGGATTTCCGGCCAAGTTGGATAGGTAACGAGGCCGGGAATACGTTATCACGCCGAGGCATGTATACTTTTATAGTGCTTTTCTCAAACATACAAAGAAATACACTAAAATAATGACAATGTTGTCAAAATTATAAAAAAGTTACTTTGCAGGCCTAGGCCTGAAAAATGTTATGAAATTCCATTTCCATCCCATCGATACTTCCGAGTCTATTTTAAGGAACGTAAAGACAATATTTCATTGCATGTTTGAGAAAAATACATTTTGATGCAAGTTTTTATCACCATTGATATGTTTCGTGTACATAGCTGTGGCATATCACTCTTATTTCACGTATCAATAAAGTTTATTGCTAAAATGTGAGTGGCTATTCATTGTGAATACTCGTATTGTCGATTTTATCTCATTTTGAAACCATCGTAAAGTTCGGACGAGCCTTTTGTCTCGAGCAAGCACCGAGCCAGCAATTTACGTGGCACCCAAACTATTCCAGTTATTTCGAATTTGAGGAATGCAGCCCGTTTTTCGGTTTTTATTCAAGTATTCGCGTTTACCTCTGCCCTTTAACTTTGCGAAATACATTCGTTACATATTTTTGTCTTTGATCTGTATTTAGAATTGTTAAATACCTTTTAATGAAGATTGCTATAAATATTAGAGGCATGATATTTATTACTTTGCTAATCCGCAATACAGTACGTATAAATTGGCTATGTAAAGTTTTCTAAAGATATGAAAATAATGAATGAATGACACGAGTGACATAGGTGTTTATATACCGGTTGGCCCATTCAAATCGGTCAGTATGGGAAATTCTGAAACTATAAGACATAAGAAGATTTGTTCTTAGGAACCATGTCATTGATTTTGATAATGTTACGTTCGTGGGGTGGGTTTTCTATAGAAAATGTATAAACAAGCCACTAATTAAAACTGATACTTTAATTACTAATTAAAAGAACAAACACCAACTAAAACACTAATCACACACTTAATACGCCTTTGTCAGCCTTTGTAGCCTAGTTGGTAGTGACCCTGCCTACGAAGCTGGAGGTTCCGGGTTCGAATCCCGGCGAGGGCATTCTTTGTGTATTTATTTATCACAAATGTTTGTTCCTTGGTCATGGCTGTGTATGTATCTAAGTATCTATACGTATCTATCTATTATATATATCGTCGCCTGGTACCCACAACACAAGCCTTAATTGAGCTTACCGTGGGACTAGGTTGATTTGTGTAAGATGTCCCAAGATATTTATTTATTATTTATTATTAATACTGGTCTACTTTTACACTCTCAAACTCGCCGATAGAATCGCAGTCTTCGCTCTTAATGTTAGCTCTTCGCTGTTTCGATAGAAACTACTCTTCGGCCGGGTCGTGCTGTGTATTTATACCAGCCACTCAAATCTACAAAGAACGACTAGATTCGACTCTAGAAAGTTCCCGAGTTAGGTGCGCGAACATTCTAGAATATCGCTGTCTCTTTCTACAGGTTTCTCTTTCACACCCGTCCAGAATGTTCTCTCTATAGCTGTCTCGTTCACATCGTTCCAGAACATTCTCTCGTGCTGTCTCTATCTAATAGTGCTTTCTCTTTCACTACTATGGGAAATTTAGCTATATACCGATTTGTACTTTTTATCATGCCACCGGCGTAACAATAATAAGGAAACTGCGCTGATAAATACGAAAAAAAAATTTTTTTCTTTACATTTAGGTACACAATAAACACCTAGTAAAATAAATTTAAGTACGTGAAAACAATGAATTCCATTCATTTTAGACATCATGTTTCTAAGAGACATTTACTGCTTAAGACCTACACAAACGATATCTGAATAGAAATAGTGTATGTTTATTTTTTCAAAACAACCGAGTTCGATTTCCTGGCTGGGTACAGTTTATTTTTCAAATGTATGAATGCAGTTTTTCTTTTTATCAAAATCGATGACATGGTTCCTAAGAACAAATCTTCGTATGTCTTATAGTTTCAGTCTTTCCCATACTGACCGATTTGAATGGGCCACCCTGTATATTTATTTTCAAAACTACAATTTATGTACATAGATCAAATCTAACTAATCTACTTAACGTAACCTATATCTAAGATTGGCCTTTGTGGCATTGTACCGAGGATACTGGCGGCATTTCCTCGCTGTATCGCAATACTGATGCGTTGCGCAAGGAAGTCGCCAGCTCTTCGGTCTTTAGTTACATCAACCAGACGTTTCACGATCTCAGCAAACAATTTGCGTGCGCTGAGGCCCCGCAAACTTAAAGTTTCTACGCCAAACGGTAAAAATAAAAATACTTACGGTGCAAAATAAATATTACAAAATCATATTTCATGCCTACTTTTTCATATATCTCATCTTTCCTTGTTTCAGGTACGTCCAATTTCGTGAAAAAAATCAATCACAAATCTGAAGATTCATTTTGAGAGGCAATATCGAACGTAATAACTGAGTCCTTACCACGGGCGTAACTTAGTGCCTATCCCTTTCGCTCGAACAATAACGTGAGTATATCTGAGCGGGATGGACATAAAGGAAATCACTCCATCAAAACAGTAACGTACTATGAGTTATAAATAAATAAATATCTTGGAACATCTTACACAAATCGACCTAGTCCCACGGTAAGCACAATTAAGGCTTGTGATGTGGGTACCAGGCGACGATATATATAATAGATAGATACTTAAATACACAGACAGCCATGACCAAGTAACAAGTATTTATGATAAATAAATACACAAATAATGCCCTCGCCGGGATTCGAACCCAGAACCACCAGCTTCGTAGGCAGGGTCACTACCAACTAGGCTACGGAGGCTGACAGAGTTGAAAAGTAAAGAATACGTTAGGCTTTACTCGATACGTAATCTATCGTGCTTGCCGTGTGGTGACGGCAGTAAGAATACATTTGTCACCACCCCAACTCCTCCTACGGGTGTCGTAAGAGTCGACTAAGGGATTGAAGTGTCACTGACCATTATTGATAAAAAATTGATGATGGGCAGCAGCGTCATCATAGTGGGCACATTACTGCGATCGTCAATCCGCTTGCCAGCGTGGCAATTATGGGCAGTTACCTCATAATGCGTTTGTACGCATAATTAATAGGAGAGGCCTACGTCCAGCAGTGGACTATCAAAGGCTGCTGATGATGATGATTAATCTATCGCGCTCTATTGGAGCGAGCGCGATGGCCTGATTTACGTATCAAGTAAAACATAACGTTAAAGTCATACGGCTACGTATTTTACGTATTGTGATAAATTTTTCCGGGGAAAATTGCAATATAAAATAATCTTACTATGAGTAAGACCGGAATTACACCTGTAAGTTCTTACGTAAGTTGGAGGGACGGAGCCATACTAAGGAGTGAGAGGTAAATATTTGAGAGGTAATATTTTTTATATATTGAGTTGAAATAGCAACTAAAAGCATGACAGAGTGGCATGAAACAAGACAACGAAAATAATTTTTCCCCTCACTGGCTCGGAAACACCTACTTCCCTCACTTATTTCAGTGAGGAAAGTTGCATTTTAATCACTTGTGAGGGAAGTAAATCGACATATGAACCGTGAAACGTTCAAAACCATGGAACGTCAAACGCTGGTATGGCTATGATGCGCTGATAATTTTTTGAGGGACACCATGAAAATTTTATCATACACCAGATTATTTCATTTATTCAAGATAATAAATTAGGAAATAAAACTATGAAAACGGATAAACTCGCGTATATTAACTAATTTTAACTTCATTCCGACGTTTCGAACACTTTACAGGGTTCGTGGTCTGCGGATGACTCTTTTTGTCATCCGCAGACCACGAACCCTGTAAAGTGTTCGAAACGTCGGAATGAAGTTAGAATTAGTTAATATACGCGAGTTTATCCGTTCTCATAGTTTTATTTCATGAGTAATCCTCGCGGTAACCGAAGAAAATATTATAATAAATTAGATTTTTAGTATTTCATAAAACCTATCGCAAAATCTTATCATATTGGACAAAAACCAGATAGTATAGTTTTACATTCAGAACGCAACCCGCTAACACTGACGTCTTGTACGTCAATGTTGCCAACTTATAAAAAAATACTCGAATGTACAGTTTTGTGCAATTTAAGTTTACCTCACACATTTTTTAAAATGATTGATGTTTTAGCTGCCGGATACCGATTTTATACTTAAAAATAATAGAAATTTTGACAATTTAATTAATGTAGGTAGGTTTTATTGCAATTATAAAAAAAATCTAGTCACATAGACGTAGTCATTTACCAAATTAAGAGTTCTGCCTATTTTTTGGCATATTCTGGACTTAAGTCTAGCACATTTTTAAATACTCTAAGTTATTTAATAAAGACTGATTTGCATTATTTAATTTTTTACACGTTCGTAGCTGCTTCCTCGCTTTAGTGTGGGGAAAAATGTTGTGTTACACATGGGAACAAAGTTTGTTTAATTATCGTGCCTTGAAACCCTCGCAACGCTCGAGATTCCATTTTGAAACCATTCGCTTCGCTCGTGGTTCAACTATGGAATCTCTCGCTAGCTAGGGTCTCAATATTGGCACGATGATTAAACAACCACTTTCCTCCCTTGTACAACAAATAACTATTGATCCAGCTACTGCCGTAAAATTTTGCTACGCTTTGCCAAATTTACATGGAATATTGAATGTTAAACATTGCAATCTGTTTGCGTCACGGAAAATTGAACTAAGTACACCCTCGCAATTGGTGTTGTACATAGTACATTGCATGCAATGAGTGTGTATGATTTGGAACTAAATGGGTGAATATCTGAGCGTTTCAACCGCCTAATTTTAGTGGCATCATTTTTGCCGAAGTTTCTAAACGTCTCAATGTTGTACTTCGTCATTTGTATAAGGTACCGTGCCTCCTTCAAATGACAAAGTGGCACATTATACTCGTAACGAATAGGAACTTCGGCAAAAATTATGCCACCAAAATTAGGAGGTTGAAACGCTCAGATATTCACACAAATTTGCTTTATGTGCCGCCTAAACTATTTTTTAGACTAAGGCTGTTTTCAAGGGCCTAAGCAATAATTATACAGGGTGTGGCCTGTAATAGGAGCAAAAAATGAAACGGTACACTAATAACCCAATAAATAGTCATAATTTAATAGTTAAAACTTAAAAAAAAAAAATTTTTGCAAAAAAAAAAACATTTTTCCATTTTTTTTATGTAGTTTTACTGCAGTCGACTTATACCAAAAAAGTTAAATCGGTGTAACACAAAAAAAAAAATTTTTTTTGCTAAACCAGTTAAAAAACCATGAGTTAAAAAAAACTTTTTAGCTCATTTAGTTTTATGTCCACTGAACTACCAATATGTTTAATCATTAATAAGGTACAATGTTGTGATACCTAGATACATCACTCATAGGTCGTAACTTTAACATACTGTTTCTCCTTAATGGATAACTTTAAAACACTGGGACCTTTTGCGAATAACTAGAGGCAGTCAGAGGAGTCTTCCATTTGATTTATTGCTCCTGTTACAGGCCACACCCGGTATTTTGTACTTACTAAAGCCTAACTAAAGGTACTAATGATAATGCTGCTGCAATTCAATATTTATGATTGAGTTTGAATTATTATTTTTTTGGATTAGTTAAATTTAATGTTTGTATAAGATCTGTAATAATTTAACAATTTTCAGCGACCAGTAAATAATCGATTGCAAAAAATAATTGTACATAATTAAAAGCCTTTAAAATTTAACGTTATAATTTTTGTGTTACAAAGTTACATTTTCTGCAACACCACCACAACTTTCGACACAGAAAAGGAATAAAAATTCAAATGATCTACGAGAGATCAACACTACGAACCTATGTATTTAAAAGGAGGTAAATTCCCTTTAACTACTGCTGAAAGTTGTTATACATACCAAATAGTTCGTAATTATGACAAACTTTTCGAATACGATCGTGATTTTTGTTCAGGGGGGTTACCATGACATACTACAAGTGCGGTTCACTTTAGGCCGAGAGAAAAGGACAAGACTATACAAGTCGTTTATCACTATCGCTTTCTCTGAACCTAAACTGAATCTCATTAGTACGCCATGGTCCCTGTGATTAAGGGCTTAACTTAACTAGGTATGTACCATTTTTTTGCAATTGACCCATTATTTGCGAATTTTCATATACAAGTATGTTTCATTACTCTCCTCTTCCTTTTTGTCCAAAAAGTAATTATTCTTCCAAAACACTGATTAATAATCTTTTTCCGCGTAAGTTCTCCTATTGTGATGTTAATGTTTTTGTTCCTCTGCTTTGATATTACTTTGTTTTTCATTTCTTTTAGGCCTTTTGTTGTTCATTGGTAAGAAAAAAAATATCAATTGGAATAGTACATTACGATATCACGTCACGTTCCTACTATGCGGCCACATTTTAAAATGGATTATTTTTGGAAGATGTGGTTGTATTTGTTTGAGCCGTGTGGTGACGGCAGTAAAAATACATTTTTGTCACCACCCAAACTCCTCCTGTGGGTGTCGTAAGAGTCGACTAAGGGATTGAAGTGTCACTGACCATTCTACAAGATTGATGATGGGCAGCAGCGTCATCATAGCGGACACATTACTGCTATCGCCAATCCGCTTGTCCAGCGTGTCGATTATGGGCATTTACCTCTTATAGCAGAGGTCTATGTCCAACAGTGGACTATCATAGGCTGATGAAGAAGTAGTGGCTGTATTTTAGGAAAATATGGTCACTTCTACCCACGCTTTTACCATGTAATCCTATTTTAAGATGTGGCCGTATTACAGGCACGTGGCGACTAGTGCGAAAAAAAAAGCAACTGAAGGACAGAGATGATGTTTTTTGACGCGCTAGTGCAAGAAGTGGTTCATTTCTTATCAGGTTGAAACTTCGCAGAGCCATTGTTCTCAAAAACTTCATACGATACGCGTGGGAAAAGGAAATACGTGCTTAAATCCTGTCAATTTAAAACACTCCGTTTGGTCGTTTTTGTAATTTATTGCTACTGTTTCCAACTTCTTGTTTTTCGCACTTGTATCGTCATGTACTACTGTATTTTTGTCAGAAAATGGTTTAGGTTAGGTTAATACGTTTGAATATTTATAGGGTACAATTTTAACGTTAAATTATATTTTAGAATAGGTACAGGGTGATAAATATTGTTTTGCACCGTTTACGACAACTTTCGAAGAGCTCATTAGTCATTGTCTTGTGTCAAATAAATACTACATTTTCAAATACTATATCACGTCAAAGTTACAGGAAACTTTGGATATTTATAGAAAGTTGCATATTGCCATAGGCCACACACTAAAGCGAGCATAGCGTATACCATTTACAAGTTTCACAACGTTCTCAAAATTACATGAAATTACTGGAAACTTTTAAGAGAAAATTCGTATGCAATTTGCCATTGAATAGTACATTTCCTAACTAGTGCGGGAAAACTTTTTTTCGGCGAGGGTGCTAGTTGGAGCCCGAGTGAAACGAGGGCGACAATCACTCGAGTTAAAAAAAAGTTTTTGCACGTGTACCTAAAGGGACGATTTTTTTGTTAACAAGTGCGTCAAAAAGAGAAATTACCGCGCGCGAAGCGTGCGCAAAGTTCGTTTTTTCGCACTAGTTAGGAAAAATATCTTTCACTTCAGCAAGCCTAGCTAAGGTACTATTCTGCAATCGTATACTATAAATATATGAGAATGACAGATTCAAACGAAAAGTCACGTGCGTCTTGCTTCTTTGGTAGTGACCCTGCCTACGAAGCTGGAGGTTCCGGTTTCGTATCCCGGCGAGCGAGGACATTATTTGTCTATTTATTTATTATTAGGGATCGGAACTATGGATGACAAAATTTTACAAAACTTGTCATGTGGACATAAAAGGGCACCTACATACCCAAACAATGTAAGTTCAAGATTCCGAGATATGCAATAAAATTTGATACATACTTTTCCTAACTAGTCCGGAAAAGTAAACTTTATTTTCTCTTTTTAAGGCACTTATTTGCTCTTTTTTAGGCACTTTTTATGAAAAAAGTCGTTCGATACACGTGTAAAAACTTCTTTTTAACTCGGGTGATTGTCGCCCTCGTTTCACTCGAGCTCCAACTTTCATCCTCGTTGAAAAAAAAAAATTGTTTGCACATGTAACGAAATGTTTGTACTATTTCAATAATATTCGTATTTATCTCCGATTAAGGGTTCCTGTATGTCAGTTTTGTTAAAGTCTTGCATCCAAACTTTCGATCTATATTAATCATACATATTTGTATCTTAATCATGGCTGTGTTTTTTGGTCATGGTTGGTCATTTAAGTATCTATTATGTATATAATTATGTAGTCGCTTGATAACCACATCACAAGCCTTAATTGTGTTTACCGTGAGACTAGGTCGATTCGTGTGAGACATACCTGGGATAACTCGGGGCATTTATACGAAAGTGATGTAGCAAAATATTTTATCGACTAAAAATATATCGATGTTACTGTGAATGACAACATCAAAATGTTATTCGGCATAAATAAATATTAGGTACTTACTCTTCAATTAAAATAAAAAAATACTTTAAACGGGTAGTTCTCGTTTATTTTAAAATAGTTTTCAAAATATACAATTAATATTAAAATATCAATATTCAAATTGTCATTTTGATTAAAATGACATCTGCATACTTGTTTTTACTATCTAAAGAGAGGCCCGATATCAGATAATTATGACATAGAACCTTTGTACTGTGATCGAGAATGTTCAATAAGCACATCTTTTATTATAATTATATCGACATCTTTTTAATCGATATCAAATCCCTATAACTTGCCCCCAGTTATCCCAGGTATGGTGTGAGATGTCCCAAGATAAATATTCATTGCTTGCCCAATCAGAAATTACAATTTTATTAACACGTTCGCCCCCGGTACTGTTTCACTAAATCCTTATACTACACCGATCGAAATTTTCTTATTAGATCTCCTATGTCCTCCGAATTGATTGTACTCCTATGCCGGCGACACAACACTTGTGTCAAAAATGATCGTATTTCGATGCGACAGGCACATGAGTAAGAACTTGACTTATGCTAGTGGCAATAGAGTACGGTAATTTTGATCACGTATATGTGTCACTAGCATAGGAGACAGATGTTTTTGATCACAGACGCTGTGTCACCGGCGTCGAATGTGTTAAGAAATATGTAAATGAAAATATGTTTTCTGAGTCCGATACTAATCATGTAAAACGCATTTCTCCGAGCGTTTCTGCGGCCGTGACTTCGGTGGCAACATTATTACCTGGTTTCCGCGGGTATCTCATACAGTTTTTGGATATATTGGTACCTAGTTGTCAACTACGTCTACCAATATATCCAAAATTTCTTGCAGTTCTCACAGGATTCGTGTGATTTGATATCGATTAAAAATATGTCGATATAATTATAATAAAATGAACATTCTCGTGCTTATTGAACATTCTCGATTACAGTACAGAGGTTCGATGTCATATCTGATATCGGGCCTCTTCAGATAGCAAAAGTATGCAGATATCATTTTAATCAAAATGACAATTTAAGTATTGATATTTTAATATTAATTGTATATTTTGAAAACTATTTTAAAATAAACGCGTAACTAGCCGTTTAAATTAATTTTTAATTTTAATTGAAGAGTAAGTACCTAATATTTATTTGTGCCGAATAACATTTTGATGTTGTCATTCACAGTAACATCGATATATTTTTAGTCGATAAAATATTTTGCTACATCACTTTCGTATAAATGCCCCGAGTTATCCCAGGTCTGGCTAATAAGGCTGCCACCGAAGTCACGGCGGTTGAAACGCTCGGAGAAATGCCCTAAAATATACATCCGTATGATACACGCACGCTGTATAAAGATGGTATTCTAAAGAACCAATTACACCATTGTGCCTTAAGGTTCGTTTAACACGAAAGCCGAAGACCTGTCATATTTATCCGAACGTACTTTATTGAATTATAACAAAATTAATGTCGGCGACTATAGCTCAGATTGAAAAGTTTTCTTGGCACATCTTATTGGAAATAAAGAAAGTTATTAGGGTTGTCGGGTTTTATAAATTAGCGTATTATACAGGGTGTTTTTTTTATATTTCCGTTAAATTGGACAGGTTACTTGAGACATTAATAGAAATTACCTGGAATGCCCTGGTATATCGGATTTGGTTAATTACGTAAAAATATTTTTTTATTCTATTTCATACATAATAATTGAAATGGCAAGTGTGAGAGAACCTTAAGAATAAGATGTCAGATGACTGATGGCACATGTCAAAATAAGTACCATTAGGATGTACCTACTCGTAATAAGGGTTGCAATACACTTGTTCAGTCATAAAACTTATTTTTTTAATAACTCAATAACAGTTAGAGTTAAAGATACTAGTTTCTTAAAGAAATTGATTATTTTTTACCTTAATAAGCTTCCGTTATGGAAGAGGAAAAGGTACCATTATGTACATTAATTAAATCTAACTAATCTACTTAACCCTTAACCACCTACGTGCGGTCTCACAGACACTGGATTATTCAAAATTGACAATAACTGAACGCAAGTACATCGCTCACGCCTCTGTGGCCTTGTACCTTTGCCCAGCCCCTCCGCAGTGCTGACCATGCTGTCGACTCGTTCAGACGTGCACTCATTTGGATTTGGTGAGTAATAAAGTAGCATCGGCGGTCCGTGAGACCGCATGTAGGTGGTTACGATACATTTTGAAAGTGTCTCAGCACGTCTCAGAGACCGCACGTAGGTGGTTGTGTTATTTTAATTTTGAAGACAGTTTTGAAAAAAGGTTTAAATTTATGAAGAAACTGTCCGAAAAATTAGTGAAACCCTATTTAGAGCGTCGTGCAAATAATCAGCGCCTTCCACGGGACTAGAAACTTTAAATGAATGTGAATGTTCGAACAAAGTGTGTGTCGACGGCAGACAAGAATGGTTATTTTGAAAGCATGTAATTTTACAAAAATATCTTATTTGTAACCAAATTAGATAGTTTAATAGCATTTTTGATTGCTCAATTTTATTTTTTTATAATGAAAAGCTTTATATTATATTCTTTAATTTTGTAATCTCATATCCTGAGGGATACTAAGTTTTGTAATCGAAAATACAACAAGTTCATAAATATGTTAAGTTTGAAATACAAAATGTTGATTATTTTTGTATTCTTGTTGGTTAATAAATGCCTAAAACTATTTAAAGTATATTTAATATATTTAAACCCTCTTCAGACCCGCCAAAGTAAATAAATCAGGTCCCATAAGAAGAAGCGGTCTCCATGACCGCAGGTAGGTGGTTGTGTGATACAAACAGGACGTAGGTAGTCAAGGGTCCTAACCTATGTCTAAGATTGGCCCTTATGGCATTGTACCGAGGACGCTGGCGGCATTTCCTCGCTGTATCGCAATACTGAAGTCTCCAGCACTGCGGTGTTTAGTTACGTCAACCAGACGTTTCGCGATCTCAGCAAACAATTTGCGTGCGCTGGGGCCCCATGAACCTAAAGTTTTTATGAAAATTAAATAATTATTCGAGTGATACTCCACCAGTTATAAACCTCTAGCATGTGGTATATTAAAAATGTACTATTGTTGAATAAATCACAAAAGAAATCTAATTTCCAAGACATTGGTGACAGATATCCTTTTGGGTCGTCTCCAGCATTAACAATCAAACGGTAGGTAAACATAAATGCTTGGCCGTGTGGTGACAGCAGTAAGAATACATTTGTCACTACCCCAACTCTTCACAAAGGTTTGGTAAGAGTCTTTGAAGTGTCACTGACAAATAAATGGTCAAAGATTGATGATGGGCAGCATCATCATCGTGAAGTAGACACACTACTGCGATCGCCAATCCGCTTGCACAGCGTGGCGATTATGGTCGTATTGGGCATTTACCTCCTAATGCGTCCATACGCTTAGGTAATAGGAGAGTCCTCTGTCCAGCAGACAATTATAGGTGATCATGTATTGTATTTGTCAAATATTGTAACTTTGGGCCGTAATATGAGGTCAGTCCCTCGCAAGTTTTTGTTAAAATAGGCTTGCTCAATCTTTTATTTGGGTGAGGTTTTTCTTAGCATAAAGAAGAACTTTAATTGACAACCCTATTAAAACGTCTAGCCGGTAAATCCCTTGAAAGCGTATTAAAAATCTTTTAAGAAATCTAATAGTTCAGTAGCATTTTGTGAGCTGGCTGAATAACAATAGTTTAATATTTCTAATGCTTGGATTGTATTCTTTCATTATTAACTAGGGAATATAATCTCATGACAATTACGTTAAGTGAATTATAAAAGTATCATCATCATATTAGCCGAAAGACGTACCGTTGAACGCAGGTCTACCCAAAAGTTGGCCACAATTACCGGTCCTGTGCCACCCGTATCCAATGTACTCCAGCGACCTTTACAAGATCATCAGTCCACCTTGTGGGGGGCCTACCCATGCTGCGCTTACCGGTAAGTGGCCGCCACTCGAGAACCAACAATTTCGTTACTTAATTATTATTGCAGACTTCGTTTCATTCTGCTTCCTGTAAGTAATTTAAAAAGTTGGAGTTTCGAATCAAACTTATAAAAACCTTATTTTCATAACGGAGCCACAAACGAAAACTTATTAAAATGTTTATAATTACTTACCAAGAAAAAATTAGATTGACAACCCTATTGCTCGGTCTAGTAACTTGCAAAGCACTTTGTAACTTTACTTCGCAACCAGGGGTTGATTAAATTTCTTTGTACTATAAACGGTGTTTTGACAACCCTTACAGAACTAACTAGTGAAGAATAGTTTTTGATTAAAAAAACAGTTTGTCGTATACATTAAAATAAAAAAAAACGTTTATTTCGGACCACATAAAAGAATCCATATATTATATGTTAGTAACACTAATTTGAGAAAAAACTTAAGAGTCCTAGGGGTTAGCAATTAATTTTAGATACAAATACCACTAAAAGGGACCCACTTGTACCTTCCTATGACCACATTTACCCAATACTTGGTCAGTCGCAGCAGTCGTTTAGCAGTCTAGCTAAACGCTCAGCTATACATTTCAGCATGCTATTATTGCTGCCTCTTACTCTGCTCAGTAATGATGCTATTTTTTTGCGGCGGATGGCAAAAAAGTCATCCGTACTGGATGTAATCTTTTGGTCTGAATGCACCTTAAGAGAATAGCATAGCTGTATTGGCTCAATGCATTGAGCGGCCATTAGATATTAGCTTAGATCGACTTTAGACTTTGCCGATCTGCCGACGTACGATCTTGGATTACGGTGTCATGTAAAGGGCCCTCACAGAACACGCAAATGGGAAGTCCAATCTGTTTGTGTTACCATCTAAAACGCCTCAATCTCTTCCACAACAGTTTACAGAACAGCTTAAGCGACTTGGTTCCCCTAAAATGATATGCTGTTTTAGTCTTTAGCCTGTCTTTAGACTTGGTCCGAATTACACACAGACTCACTAGACACCGCAACTATTTTACCGATGCTTTTTTTTGCTTTTTGTGGTGGGTGTGACTGACAAAATACCAAAAAAAAAACCCGCGGTAAGTTTTTTGCATATAGGTTAATCTTGGTAGACGGGCTTACGGAAATAGTCACACTTTATGTATAATTAAACGGTTAAACTCACGTGTATTTGGTTATTACACGTGACTTGAGAGTTTAACCGTTTAATTATATGTATAGTTATATTATGTCTCCTATAGTAAAGTATACCTCGGCTGCTCAAAGTCAAATTCAAGTATGTCCATTTTTGCAAATTTTTCAGGAGAGCAAAAAAACTTAATTTGTCATTTTCATCGACAAATAAAGTCAAAATTAATTCAAATTTATTGTTATGGCGTTTAACACTATAATGTGAATGATGATTTTTATTTTTATTGCTCAGTTTAATCACAAATAATAAGAAATGTTTTCAGCTTTGTCGTACACCCACTTTTTGGGAACAACCGTCAACGTAAAAACAAGCAAGTCTGATGCTTGATTTTAGGTTTGTCGCATTGTACTAAAATGTAGGGGAAAATGAGGCAGTTACGTCTTTTTGCTTTTGTTATAAAACGTATTTTGTCGAATTCTCTAAAACAACTAGATCGAATATGTTCAAAATCATGTTGTGAGTAGATTGCATCATGTCCCATATTTCTGATATTTTTTCATATTTTTTAGACCTACCAATAAAAAATTAAGGGGTGTAGACAAATTTTTTTAGACTTTCTGGACTATTATTTCTGAAAGTATTCCATTTATCAAATTATTGGTAAAGAAACCATAAACTTATTTTAAAATACCTATCATATGATGTATGACAAATTAACATTTGGATAAAAAAAAATTGACATTTAGATACATGTATGGGATGCCACCCTTTAAAAAATATTATTTTGCAATTTATATTCAAAACTCAGTAGCAACACACAATATATACCTTGAGCTGAAATTTCATAAACGTACGCTAAACAGTTACAACAGAAATCGCTGTTACATACAGACGGACACACAGGCAGGACGCAAATGACTTCCGCTTTTACTTAAAAATCTTAAAATATACGTATAAACGTCTGGTTAGTTTAAAAGCCAAACGCTGAAATCAAGCATCTCCAGAGACAATTTGAATTTCAAGTACTTATCTCATTTAGAGATACTGCTTTCCAGCTTGGATCAGGACCAAATGCTTGGTTTTAGCGTAGATGTTGAGGGAAATTCGACAAAGCTGAAAACATTTCTTGTCTTTAACTTCAAAAATAAGGGGTTTAGAAGAAAATTTTTGATGCAGAAAAATGCGTTTTCGGTTCCTTTTTCAAAATATGCAAAAAAACAAAAACTGAAAAAAATGGACATACTTGACTTCAACTTTGGGCAGCCGACCTGTCCTAAAAGGTTCCCATTATACTGGATTAGGACAAATAAAACAAGAAAGTCATACGCATATAAAATTACCATTCAAAAACGCTCCAGAAATTTTTGTTCACAAAATGATCCTTCTACAATAAATCACGCTTATGAATCTCTGTATTAACCTGTACACGTACACACTTAACACGTTAACTGCGAGACTGATTTTTTTGTACTTGCATACCATGCGTTACCAGGTATTTTCAGTCTGGTAGTTAAGTTCCATTATATGCGAACCAGGTTTTAATGGCCTGGTGAAAGCCATTCATAGAAATATGATCCTAAGATCAAGAATATTAAAAGTAAATGAATGAAATTTCGCGTGTGTTAAGTTCATTCATGTACCTAATGAATTGGACAGAAGTTTGTTGACTTTTCTTTTTTAAGAGATGCCAGGTTTACCAGGCCTGTTAAAGCACCAATAAAAAAATATGCTGTGTTTTTTGAACCTGGTAATGCACTACGAAAATATAATAATAGGGATGGGACAATGAAACAAATATACATGAAATCGACAAGTTCATTACAGAGGATGATTTAGTTAAAGTGCTTTTCGTTAAAACATGGCAAACAATACGATTTATGACACTGATTGCACCCTGATTTTATCTTCTTTATTTTCTTGTCTGCTTGTTTACTAGTTTATGTTTTTCGTAATTTTTCATAACAACCGACGCAATTTTTCCTCGTACCAGTTTTAATGAATTGGTGGCCTTTGGTCTTTTCAATGGCCTGTTTAAATACCTGTAATTAAATGCGTATTATAGTATTATTATATACGCAAATCGGCGGCCGCATGTAATAAAGTGGTCAAAACTTATGGAAGGTAGGAAACGATTTTGTGCTTGAAGCATAATGTTACCGAGTGTTGACAACAAGATCTTTATAAAACGTAATAGAACCACAACTGAAAACACGTGTGCACTATCGATGTCAAACAAAGCACTGGACCGCACTAGCCGCGGCGCACGCGCCCCTCCCCCGCTCAGTGCGGCTACCAGGCCTACAAATCAAGGCCTGGTATTCGCACTGAGTTTATTCAATTTTAACTCCGTGCGAACTATGTCTAAAAAACCTGGTGCATATTTTGAACGTGTTAAACGTATAAGCTTAAAAAATGGAACATAGATGTATAACTATTTCGCTCGTACTCGTAGTACTTCTCGAATTACGGCGCCTGAGATGACACGATTTTAGAGCGCGCACAGACATAAAGTCATCAACAAGGCAAATAATGCCTTGTTTCGCAGCGAACGTGTTAAACTGATATTTATAAATATAGTTATGATTGGTTCAGCAAAGTTTTGATTGGCTATATTATTTTTTGACAAAGATATTGCGTGAACATAATGCGCGGTATAAGTTTTTAAGCTAACATGGTCATAATAATCATCATAATATCATACATCGACAATCTGCGAAGGCCGAAGGCCGAGCTCCGCGTAGAGGTGAAGGCCCGAAGCGTCCCTCAGAGGCGTGATAGCTCGCTCGCGCTTAATTGGGTCATTGTCAAATTTAGATTATCGTCTTTTCGGTGGACATACCTAAAGTTAAGGAATTGCTGTACTAATTTTGGGATAAAACAATTGACGGTACAACTAGGTTCCCCGGTCTATAGCCCTATGCAATCAAATCCTAACCTAGATTGTTAAAAGCTGTTAAATTTTGACCACCGAGTGGACAACTTTTGTTTTTCCGTCTGACAGTAACCCAATTGTCGTTAACGTTAACTTTTTTGTGAGAGTTAAGCTAATTGGGTGTCCCTAGAAGTGAAAATGCCCATATATGCCCCATCTGGTGCCTATTTGAGGTGATCTGTAAGCTTTCGCATGAATAATTTAGCAGGGTCTTAGGAACTGGCTTTAGGCAACATTGTTCACTTAGGCCTCATTCGGGTTTCCGTTAAGCTGACAAGTACCTAGAGTACTCGTCGGTTAGGCACTGGTCTCACCGCGAGCTACTAAGCTAACAATCGGCTATAAACACGAACAAAAGATACGCACTTCAGTGTAAATAAAAGAGACACGGCGATACAGTGCCTTAGGTTGAAGCTGAATTCAATAGCTTACGTCCAACTTGATAGGTATTTTTAGGGTTCCGTAGCCAAAATGGCAAAAACGGAACCCTTATATATTCGTCATGTCCGTCTGTCACAGCAGAGCTAGTCGGAAAATATAAATGTCACAGTAATGAAATTTGGTGAAGATAATATGTGTTGTATGAAACGCTACAGTATATGTAATTAATTATGATAATATATTGTAAAAATAGTAGATTACATGCTAAGGCCGTTCAAGTGGGAAATGTTTCGGATGACGTGTAATCGTAGACCGAGGCGAACCCGAGGCCGACAAACATGTGATCCGAGGCTTTCCCATTTAACGGCCTAGGTGTGTATTTTTCTGCTCAACAGAGCCGGCAGGCGGCAACTTAGTTTAGCGCAGCGGCCGGCAAAGTGCTGTTTGCCGGCTGGAGGGCAGAAATAAATATTTTAGATGTACCTATGTACATAAGGCGTGTGGGCTATCAATAAAAAGGTTTCTAAAACACATTTTTTATTTAAGCTTAAAGTACATTCATGAAAAGCTGCAAATGAAAGGGTCTATTTTCTTGTTGCCACAATTAAAAGAACGAATCTTATTAGCTCAAGCAAATATCATTTAAAGATAACATTCTAAGTACATAGCAGAGCAGCAAACATGCATATTTGTAAAACGAAGAAATGTATATTGCATAAGCTGTAGTTTCTTTTCTTTTGCTTAATGTTTGTGATGTTAGTTCACTTCGCTATTCGTAAGTATATGCCTGTGCACAGGGATGTTTCACTTACCGAGGATGGGATATAATAGTGTATTTTGTCAGCCTCTGTAGCCTAGTTGGTAGTGACCCTGCCTACGAAGCTGGAGGTTCCGGGTTCGAATCCCGGCGAGGGCATTATTTTTTTATTTTTTATTTATTCATATCAAAAAAAGAACATATATAACTTAAATTTATGATGCGCCACAGAAACCTGTGTAGGTTTATGCGTGGTGCAATTGCGTCACATCACTCACACAGCGATGTAAGCATATTATTATGAACTTTAAATCTTACTATAGGTATACATTGTACATGTTTAGATACTACCTACGTACTTAAATAGGAGGTAAGACGAGGCATCACACATCCCCGCCCGCACTAAAGATTATAGTATTTCTTGAAAGCGTTTTTGCATTTCTTTTTACTTTCTAAGATGTTATAAAATAGGTCTTTACTTATCACAAATATTTGTTCCTTGGTCATGGCTGTCTATGTATTTATTAAGTATCTATATGTATCTATCTATTATATTATATCGTCGCTTGGTGCCCACATCACAAGCTTTAATTGAACTTACTGTGGGACTAGGTCGATTTGTGTAAGATGTCCCAAGATATTTACTTTTTTATTTATAATAATAATCTACTCAAGAATAATAAATATATTATTCTTGAGTAGCGCTTCCAATTCGAATATTTGTACCGTTTCAGTATTCCAATAATACGGCAAGAGTTATTCGAGGATTATTTATCTTTTTGTAGACTCTGTAATGCCTTGTAAGAAACATAGTTGTAGCTACGATAACTATTTTTAATAGCTTCGTATTATTACACTATCAAGTTCCACTATACTGCTGCATTTCTGTACTTTGTCGGTGTTCGAGGGACGACAAAGAGTGGACTCTAATGTTGGAAAAAGAAAGCGAAAAGAGAGAAAGTCGGAATTAACCGTTATGAGATTTAAATCTAAATACGTTAGGAGGTGGGTGAGCAAGAATGTTGGCGGTTGCTATTTTTTACTGTGAAATGAATCGGAAATGAATTTAAATTTGCGAAAGGTAGATTAAAATATTTCCATCAATGTGTTTGCCATTGTTTTTCGCTTACGTTTTTAAGAACATAATATGGTCGATAATTGGCTCTAGACGTTTAATCCTGTTTGTTTACAGCATAACGGGGGCATAAATGCATTATTAGTCAAATATATCTGTAATATTTGTAATAACTAGACGATGAAAAAATCAAGACGAAAAATTTGTCAGGTTGTTCGAGGAGGCAAGGCAACTGATAAATCTTCGGAGGAGGTTTTAAGTGTCGAACTCTCCTATTGACTATGCGTATAAACGCATTAGGAGGTAAATGCCCATAATCGCCAAGCTGGGCAAGCGGATTGGCGATCGCAGTAATGTGTCCACTATGATGACGCTGCTGCCCATCATCAATCTTTTATCAAATAGTTGTCAGTGACACTTCAATCCCTTAGTCGACTCTTACGACACCCGAAGGAGGGGTTGGGGTGGTGACAAAATGTATAATAAAAATGCATATCGAAGATCTAAGAATGTAAGGTAACTAACTACCTAGTTTTCTAGTAAATTGTATGTTTTTAAAGCAATGAAATTATTTAAAACAACGGATTCAGAATTCTACGCGAACACGAATATCAAAGTGAATGTACAGCACTAAAACTTATACACCACATCGCTTTTTATAAAATGGTTATTCTTCTTGGTTTCTAAGATTTA
Source organism: Thaumatotibia leucotreta (assembly GCA_025490895.1). Taxonomy (NCBI): domain Eukaryota; kingdom Metazoa; phylum Arthropoda; class Insecta; order Lepidoptera; family Tortricidae; genus Thaumatotibia; species Thaumatotibia leucotreta. The sequence continues at coordinate 80,573 of JALPQI010030316.1, read as the reverse complement.
ATTAAAACAAGTTTCCATTTTGTATTTTCTGACCATTTTCTGGGTTTTCTTTTATAATTGCTTGAGAGCTGAGACGTGACATGACTATAAAAAGTAATATGCAATTTTATTTTTTGAGCTTATAACATAATTTGTATTTGTATAGGTAACACTTTTTAGTTGTTACTCCTTTGAGGCCAACTAAAATAAATGATGTTATCAAAATAGTTTAAAATTTTCAAAAAGGGTAGTTTTTATAAACGTCAACATATCGTCAGCTGACAAGCAAAACTCATTATCAAAAACCGGCCAAGAGCATGTCGGGCCATGCTCAGTATCTAGGGTTCCGTATTTATTCGAAAACGGCTGGGCCGATTATGTTTGAAATAGTTTTATTTTAAAGTATAAGCCCACTATTCATGATTATTTTTCATATTTTTTGGACCCACGGATCAAAAGATAGAGACTAAACGAGAGAGAGAGATAAAAAAAAATTGTGTGTCCCCGGACACAATTTTTTATTTCTTTTTAAGAGTCCTATTCAATGATACCCCACACTATAGGATTACAGCAAATTTTTTTTTTTTCCCATACATTATGATGGTCACGTGACTTTTCTCACATAAATTTATGACCAGGATGCTTAGCCAAGTTGCCAATCGCTAACGCTTAATCGGCAATCGTAAGCCAAAGGCAGCTAAAACTGTTTTTGTCGCGCTAATGTGTAAGAGTGACAGAGAGAGAAAACTGCAATAGTTACGCTACTATGCGCTAGCGATTGGCAACTTAGCTAAGCATCCAGACATCGGAATTTTGGTAGCATTTTTGAGCTGTCATAGGGACTTCTCGTTCACGACTACCGATTTTACATAATGTATATTGATAAATACAGAATACAATGTAAAGTAATTATGACTGCAAGTAGAAGTTAACAATAGGCGGTTTTATAATCGCAAACGATAAGCAATAGGTAAGTCACATGATCATAATAATGTATGGAAATGGTCACGTGACTTTTTTACTTCTTTCGTCGTGTATACGATTGCGTAATGGTAGCATGACGTCAGGGGGGGGTGACCATGACGTACTAATGCGGTTCAGATTAGGTTCAGATAAAGGTACAGTTATATAAGACTCGTATAGCCTTGTCCCTTTCTCTCGACCTGAAGTCCGTTAGTAAAATCTAAAATGGCGACTGAAAAGTTAAATACCCTCATAATTTTATATAACACCGTCGAAAATCTGAAGCTTTTAATTTAATTTAGTAAAAGCTCATCACTGTTTCTCTGGTTTAGTCCGCTCATTATTTTAAATGATGTCTGTCTCTTCAGTTTTGATATTTTTCTTATTCATTTAAAAAATTAATAAGAAAAATATCAAATCATGTTATAACTACAATTAAACGGTCAGCCTCCGTAGCCTAGTTGGCAGTGACCCTGTCTACGAAGCTGGAGGTTCCGGGTTTGAATCCTGGCGAGTGCATTATTTATGTATTTATTTATCAAAAATAATTGTTCCTTGGTCTATGTATTTAAGTATCTATAGGTATATGTATCTATCTATTATATATATCGTCGCCTGGTACCCACATCACAAGCGTTAATTGAGCTTGCTGTGGGATATACGGTAGGTTAAGTTAGGCTAGTTAGATGTAAGTGGATGGGATATTCGCACCTCAGATGTCCGCTTTCGTGAAACATCTCGGCGAAGCAATCGCTGATCGTTGGGACAGATCCCTCAGCGTAGTAATGGGCTGGCTTAGATCGAAAATTATAATTTCCATACTCCGTGCTACAAGCATGTGTATTCGGGGTACGCGCCACAAATTTAACTCCTTCAAAAACTTCTTTGGCCTAAAAGATGGCTCAGCCCTACCCAATCTTTCCTCTACCTGACTAGAGTACCTAATATCTCCATCAGTGCTTGCGTGATAACAATTAATTTATCCTTTGTTACTATATTTTTGTTAATAAATGATTTTCCCTCCCTGATGTAAGTTATGTACTCTCAAATATATTTACGCTGCGACTATAACATGGACGTCTAACGCCAGGTCAAAAATTCCCCCAAAACCAATTGTTCAATAAAATTGTGCCAAGATGGGCTGGACATGGTACCCACATCACAAGCGTTAATTGAGCTTGCTGTGGGATTAGGTCGCGTTAAGAAAACCGCTATGTCCAGCCCCTCTTGGCACAATTTTATTGAACAATTGGTTTTGGGGGAATTTTTGACCTGGCGTTAGACGTCCATGTTATATATAGTCGCAGCGTAAATATATTTGAGAGTAATGAAATAAAACTATGAAAACGGATAAACTCGCGTAAATTAACTAATTTTAACTTCAACATTTTTTCAAAATTATTTTAAATTTCCTTATTAATCAAAATTGTATGTTTTGGTTTAATGCATGATGATCTTAAGATGTACTACAAATGTTTTTTGAAAAGAGTTGTCCCGCTGAGTTTCTTGCCGGTCCCAATTTTGGGATACCTTCCTAACAATACAATCATACAAAGGAAGGAAATACTTCTCAGGCAGTGGCGTAGGGATAGAACCGGCGTAGATTATTTATTTTGTCTCTTGTCTTCATTCTGAAAATATTTGTAATGAATAACTAGCTTAATTTGCAAATTTTGTATGTACATCCACCCTTAAAATTTATTGTCTGTGGTTTAGTAATTTTTCTTTGGTGGGTAGTTTTGTACTTATCTTTCTTATTTTGATGGAGGTAGATCTATCAAATTTCCTCCATTGTCAGTCATCCGCAGACCACGAACCCTGTAAAGTGTTCGAAACGTCGGAATGAAGTTAAAATTAGTTAATATACGCGAGTTTATCCGTTTTCATAGTTTTATTTCATGAGTAATCCTCGTGGTAACCGAAGAAAATATTATATTTGAGAGTACTTAACTTACATCTAACTAGCCTAACTTAACCTACCGTATATCCCACAGCAAGCTCAATTAACGCTTGTGATGTGGGTACCCGGCGACGATATATATAATAGATAGATACATATACCTATAGATACTTTAATACATAGACATTAGACAGCCATGACCAAGGAACAAATATTTGTGATAAATAAATACATAAATAATGCACTCGCCAGGATTCAAACCCGGAACCTCCAGCTTCGTAGACAGGGTCACTGCCAACTAGGCTACGGAGGCTGACCGTTTAATTGTAGATATATTTGAGAGTACATAACTTACATCTAACTAGCCTAACTTAACCTACCGTATATCTAAGATGGGCTATTGTGGCAAACATTCATGTCCTATGATTTTTTCTATGTAGCACAATTCCTGTAGGTCACACAAACAAACGTCTTAACTTATAAATTTATTTACAAGAATTTGCACCTACGGATCAAAAGTTTGGGGGACACATTTTTTTTTCTTCTGGAGCGATTATCTCCGAAAACATTGACTTTAGAAAAAAAACTTTATTTTAAGACCCTTATTATTTTTCGAAGACCTATTCCATGATACCCCACACTATAGGATTACAGCAAATAAAAGAATCATCCCAATTTCACCAGTTGGGGAGGTACCCGAAATTAAAATATTTTTCTAGTTTTTATTAGACCACTTTGTTGGCATGATTAATATGTATACCTGTACCAAATTGCAGATTCCTAGTATTAACGGCCATTGAGCTATACTGCGGACAGACGGACAGACGGACAAGGCGAATGCGAAACGATAAGGATTCCGTTTTTGCCATTTTGGCTACGGAACTCTAGCTAGTTTGAAATGTCTTACAATCTGATTGATAACGTTACTTTGACATGGTTCCTAAGTGCCTAGAGTTCCAATTGTTTGAGTGTACCCGATTATTGAGCGATGTAGGCTTATTTACTTCACAAAAACCTTAATAAATTAGAATTCTAGCGATCTCTCGTTAGCTTGAATGCTTTGGAATGACAAGAGGTTTGGACATACTGAAAAGCCTTTTTTCATCATGAACATGGCAGATTCTTTCAAATCTTTTAACATAAAAGCTCGAGCCTTCTTAATAAAAAATGTTTGAATAAGAGGTATGTCTTTTTTACCCTTTACGTATTATATGATTTATTTGGATTAGAAGTATATGGAGGCTTATTTTCTGAACTTGAGCTTGACTATATAAGAATGTAAATAGCGATTTAGGATTATTTATTTAGGCTGAATTAATAAAATGAAGGGTAAAATAAATACGGTCATTGTGAAATTAAATACTGTGTTTGTTTGCGTTATCTATTTGTAATTGTTATATTATGAGTTATTATGAAAAAGATCTTTAAAAAGGTTACCGAAATTAGTCACATCTACAATGCGCCCAAGAGGAAAGAGAAAAAATTCAACAGCGTATTTCTGACCAAATTTGAAGTGAAAAATATCATATGAAGTTTTCTGGATTCAGTCTATTTTAAGAGAAAAATTTAGATTTTTCTTAAAACCGTTTTAGACCGTTACGCTATGATAAACGCATCTTAGGAAACGATTTTGTCACCATGTTGTCTTAGTCTTGTCATAATTAATTGACAGACATTAAATGAACAAAAAAAACTTTAATTACGGAGCAAATGTAAAAAAAACTTTGAAGTGCATTTTTTGCAATAGTTTCATTAATAAAATCCTTTTTTGTGTAGGTATTAAGGCATTCATACCATCAAAACATCTCCCAGAAAGATGTTCGGCGGGAGTTGCTGTCGTTAAACGTTCACAAGTCGAGCGGGCCAGACGGCATACCTGCAGTGGTGCTTAAACGTTGTGCTCCTGAGTTGTGTCCTGTGTTAACGCGTCTCTTCGCTCTTTCCAGTATCAAACGGGAAGTTCCATCTTCGTGGAAGACGGCCCTTGTGCACCCTGTTCCAAAAAAGGGTGACAGATCGGATCCATCGAATTATAGGCCTATCGCTATCAACCCCACAAAGACACAAGTTTGCGCGTTTACCGCTAAAAAAACCCCATTTACTGTGGCTCCAAAGTTCCAAGACACAGCTCTTACCATGTCAGGGAGTATTGGGATCCTCGGAGTCGACATTTCCAACGACGTCCAATTCCGATGTCACCTAGAGGGAAAAGCTACGCTGGCATCCAAAAAGCTCGGGGTGCTCAATAAAGCGAGGGGATACTTTACTCCGGTGCAAAGACTTCTGTTATATAAGTCGCAAGTCAGACCCCATATGGAGTATTGCTGTCACCTCTGGGCAGGAGCACCTGTATACCAGCTTGCACCCTTTGACTCGGTTCAGAGACGAGCTGTCCGAATAGTCGACGATCCCAGACTCACAGGCGGTATTGAACCCTTAAGTCTAAGGAGAGACTTCGCCTCCTTATGTGTGTTCTATCGTCTGTTCAATGGGTTGTGCTCTGAAGAACTGTTCGACATGATGCCAACGTCCACTTTTCATCATCGCACCGCTCGCCACCGACTGGGCGCTCATCCTCACACCTTGCAACCTAAATGGTCGCGCACCGTGCGGTTTCAGAGGAACTTCCTCCCGCGGACGGTCCGTCTGTGGAATGAGCTCCCTGCCGAGGTTTTCCCGTTGGACTACAGTATGGGGTTCTTCAAAAGAGGAGTGTACAAGTTCTTATTGGGTCGGCAACGCGCATGTGACACCCCTGGGGTTGCAAGCGCCCATAGGCTACGGTGACTGCTTTCCATCAGGCGGGCCGTATGCTTGTTTGCCACCGACGTGGTATAAAAAAAAAAAAAAACTCAGAACATCAAAAAAAATTTTTTTGTAGTTTTGACCAAAACTCATTTAACATTTTTTGCTTCTTTTAGTCTCAGGAATATGGTGTTACAATTTTTCCCTTTCCTCAAGGGCGCCTTGTATATCTATTCATGTTGTAAATAATTGTAGATATTACCTCCTGATTCGTCCACACGCATGCGTAATCAATAGAAGACGTTTACGTTTAGACTCAGTAGAATGCAGAGCCAGGAGAATGATTGGTGACAGGAGGCTGATAGCTGGGCTACACTCTTTAACCCATCGGTGGAAAGTTGTCAGTCTGTCGGTGTTCTACAGATTGCACTTCGGGGAGTGTGCTCAAGAGCTTCATGACTTTCATGAGCTTATTTCGCAATCCCCATTTTACCATCGAAATTCTAGACGCACGGCTGGGTTCCACCCTTACTTGGTAGATATTCCATTTATTCGCACGAAGCGCATCGCATCTTTTTTTCTTATGAGTACTGCCAAGGAGTGGAATTCCCTGCCGGCGTCTATATTTCATATAACCCGTCAACCTTCAAGTCAAGGGTGAATAGGCACCTTCTGGGCAAACTCACTCCGTCGTAGGCCGCGTCTCTACTCTTGGCTATTCTGTAGCCATGAGTAAAGCCCCATTTCAAATAAATATTAAAAAAACGTCCAGCAGCCGTGTGGTGACGGCAGTAAAAATACATTTGTCATCACCCCAACTCCTCCTGTGGGTGTCGTAAGAGTCGACTAAGGGATTGAAGTGTCACTGACCATTATTTGATAAAAGATTGATGATGGGCAGCAGCGTCATCATAGTGGACACATTAATGCGATCGCCAATCCGTTTGCCCAGCGTGGCAATTATGAGCATTTACCTCCTAATGCGTTTATACGTATAGTTAATAGGAGAGGCCTACGTCCAGCAGTGGACTATCATAGGCTGATGATGATGACGTCCAGCAGTGAACTGAAATAGGCTGATGATGTGTGTGTAGACTTATTATATTATAGGTCACGAGTATGTTATCCTTGAGAGGCCCAAAGGGGCCATTTTTAATTCAAAGCTCCCCTCACTTTTCCTTAGATTTGGTACTTTTATTATGAATTCCATTCAGAATCGTGAGCTCTTTCGATCCTGACAGGAGAAAAAAAATCCCAAGGATTTTTCCATTCCGTTGCAATTTTTTCGTTTTGGTAACGGAATGGAAAACTCAAAAAAAATATGTAAATTTTGGGTCAAAAATCTCGTATTACGAGTATTCATTGAAAGAGCTCACGACTTTGAGTCAGCAGAAATCATTTAAAATACCTATGTTGCAAAATAGTGGGGGAGTACTTTAAAAAAATTCCAAAGCTGAAAGTGACAGCTGATAGAAAAACTACCTACCCTATCCTACAGAAAAAAAGTTAGTTTAGGAATACCGCATTTTTTGTTATTCCTGACAGCACAGTTAACGAGATTCGTTAAAAGTTCAGAATGGCACGGTTTTTCGTACTCTCGCAATTTCACAACAGATTCAATAGATACCAGTATGGAAAGTTTTCTATGAACCTGAAGGTAGATTCGTAAAAAAGTTTCAAATTTATTGTCTGTGGTTTGGTTTTTTTGTCGGTAGTTTTGTACTTATTTTTCTTTTTTTGATGGTAGATCTATCAAATTTCCTCCATTGTCAGTCGCCCGCAGCCCACGAACGCTGTAAAGTGTTCGAAAGGTCGGGGTGAAGTTAAATTTAATTAATATACGCGAGTTTATCCTTTTTCATAGTTTTATTTCATATTCGTTAAATTTCGTAAATTTTATGTATACTGTGCACTAGTACAAAACAAAAATAAATAAACAGGGGGGGGGGGATATGCACGATGAACATCTATCTTTCGAAATAAAAATGAAATGAAAAAAGGAATACAGTGCATTTAAAATGTGTAATGGGCTACCAACTGCCCCTCAGACAGGCTCAGTCTGTAGCGTTATTCAATAACAATCTCTAAAAATATCGCTGTCCGAAATCTTGTTTGAATTGGTTGAGTATTTACTTCTTATTTTAAAGACAAACGGGTCGTAATCGCGTAAACTTACGTTTACTACTACTTACGTTTACGTTTACTAGTATGTACATTATTTATTTTGCTGGTGGTAAGACCTCGTGCAGGGTCTGCCCGGACGGCTACCGTTTTACCCGTTAACCTGCCGCTAAATAGTACTGTGTTCCGATGTAGGGGTAAGATAGCCGGTGTAATTACAGGCATAGAGGCAATCCAACTAAGTCCTCAGGGTAGGCAGCACATAGGCGATTTTTTTGGTCTCTATGTCCATGGGCCTCAGTTCCCGCTTTCCATCAGGTGGCCTGAGAGTTGTCTACCTTCGTCACATAAAAAAAAAAAAATTGTGTAGTATATGTACAAATCTGTATTATATTTTAAGCTTTAATTATTTATTAAGCTACGAGTATAATAGTTAGTTATGAGTATAACTAATATTATATAAATTAGTATTCGTTATTTGGTATTACTCAAATACATTCACCACTGTATACGTGTATTTTTGTCTATCTTTTGGTCCCTATAGTTAACTACTTTGCTCAAAGGTTAACTGGAAGGGATCTTTTGCAGAGATAAGTTCGCCTTTGTACCTGCATAAATAATTATGTTCTTCCTGTATTTTGTGCACAATGAAGAATTTACATACGTACATATTATAAAGTACATATACATAAAATAAAATGAGAAAACCAAATATTGTTTTGTACTACTATCCACAAAAATGTTATTTTCTCAGTGATATAATGTAAACTGTTAGTACTTTGTGAGCGTGTTAGTATTCTCTGGATATCTAAAACAAAGAAATACCTTACCATGTTTAGTTCATCAAAATAATATTTTATTATTGTAGTACTTACATTCAAGTCAAAATAAAAAATATAGATGAGCGCTTAGTGATAAAGTTACGTATAAACGACCGTATGGTAATAACAATATTGTGTATACATATATTTGGCAATTTGCACGCATCGATATCTTTGGCCTTGACTGTACGGCAACCAACCAAATTGTTTACTACATGTTGAAACATTAACAACACTTCGAAACTTTGCGGTAAGTGTCGATATCTTAATTGATATTATGATATGATGTAGCACCCATACTGTAAGTTTAGAGGGTTGCTAATGTATAAACTGAGGATTTGATAACATAATTGTTTATACGTTAACTTCTCAATATAACAGGCAAATTTTTGAAGATTCAAGATACTTTTCTTAAACATGCAATGAAATATTTTCTTTGCGTTCTTTAAAATAGACTCTGAAGTATCGCTTTTAGCGCGCAGTAACTCACTAAGATGGAAATGGAATTTCATAACACTTTTCTTGCCTAGGTCTGCAAAGTAACTTTTTTTTTATTTCGACAACATTGTATTTTTTTTTTTGTGTTTCTTTGTATGTTCGGTGTGAAAACGGATTCCCGGCCTCATTATCTATCCTATAATACCAACTTAGCCGGAAATCCTCATTTTCCCGAACTCTGGTATAATGTACTATTTCATTAACACGCTTTTACTAAATACGAGTAGCTTCACTTGTAACTATGTATGTAAAAAAATGGAATCTGAATTGGAACCACTTGTCGGTCTTCGATTAATGATGAAATTTTACACACGCTCCGAGTTCTGATGACAATACATGACTAGCTAAGAAACGTCATTACAAATCCAATAGGCGGCCTCCTCAAGATGGCGGAATAGCTGTTTGGAATCCGCCCCCATGATATGGGTATCAAATGGAAGGTTTTGCTGTCAGGAATACGAAAATAGAACATAAACAAGGGCAACAATCACCCGAGTTAAAAAAAGGTTTTTGCACGTGTATGGGACGATTTTTTTCATAACAAGTGCGTCAAAAAGAGAAATTAACGCGCGCGAAGCGTGCGAAAATGTTCGTTTTTTCGCACTAGTTAGGAAAAAGTGTTTTCTTGGTAGTTATACAAGTAGTCTTTTTTTCATTCATCAAGGGTCAAAATTCTTTTCGTTGTCTTATTTTGTGTCCCTAAAAAACGTGACGCAGCATTTTTTTACAAGATGTTGTTTTGTTTTCATTTTCTGATGTATGGATTAAAATCTAGCGTGAAAAAGAAATACAAGTGCACCGGATTTTTTTTATATACTGAGTCGAAACAACAACTAAAAACGTGACAGAGTGGTATGAAACAAGACAACTAAAAGAATTTTTACCCACCTACTTAAAGGTCTTAAAAGCATTAAGCGTAAACCGGCGTTATGAAGGTATCATCTTTCATTATAGATAAAAATAATATTTCCTTTGTAATGCAAAGGTTGTAAAATTGCTTGGGCTGTTTATAGACTAATCCATTCATAATATGCCCATCCAATTTTGTAGCTCACAGTCCTTATATGTAATCGTATAAACCCCATTTATGGGGTTCCACAACTGAAAGAAAAATCGCAAACTCTACAATGTGCCCATGAGGAAAGGGAATAAAATCAACACCGGATTTCTGACCAAATTTGAAGTTAAAAATGTCATATGAAGTTTTCTGGATTGAATCTAATTTAAGACTTTTTTTTTAAACCGCTTTAGACCGTTACGCTATGATAAACGAATATTAGGAAACGATTTTGTCACCATGTTGTCTTAGTCTTGTGACACTTAATTGACAGACATCAAATGAACAAAAATATCTTTAATTACCTAGCAAAAGTAAAGTGCATTTTTTGCGATAGTTTGATTAATAAAATACTTTTTTTGTGTATTAAGGCATTCAAAACATTAAAAAAAAAAAAAAAAAATCTTTTTTGCTCATTTCACCAAAACTCATTTAAAATTTTTTGCTTCTTTTAGTCTCAGGAATACGCTGTTAGAATTTTTCCCTTTCCTCGTGGACATCTTATATAGCAGTGTTAAACCTTAAAAAATGCAACTCGAAAAGTATTTCATAAAACTGTTTAAGTTGTTCCACAATATATCAAAACATTTTATAAAATAATTTGATTTGTTCCAGAAAACTTAGGTACCTATATTCTGAACCCTTCGGAAACCTAGCTTGACACGGCCTGTTTTTATTGAAAATATAAAACCTAGGCGAAGAAATAGCGCCGTATAAAATGGCGACACTTTTATAACAAATTGGCGACAGAGTGGTACAGATTTACGACTTGACCCTTTCCCTTACAGGCTTAGGAAATTTAATATTTTTCCGCCGTAACTTCAGTATCAAATGTGGTAATACAATTTGGATTATATGGTAGATACCCTAAAGAGCCTAGAACCTAGAAGAAAATACGTACATACAGTGTGTTAACATGATACATGCTTATATTGAAACTGAGGAATGCGATGTAGATCATGTAGATTTTTAGCCCAACCATTAGCATTATAAATAAATAAATATCTTGGGACATCTTACACAAATCGACCTAGTCCCACGGGCTTGTGATGGGTACCAAGCGACGATATATATAGATGGATACATAATACATAGACAGCCATGAGCAAGGTACAAAATAATATTTGTGATAAATAAATACACAAATAATGCCCTCGCCGGTATTCGAACCCGGAACCTCCAGCTTCGTAGGCAGAGTCACTACCAATTAGGCTACGGAGGCTGACACATGCTTTTATTGAAATTGAGTAATGCGATGTAGATTTTTAGCCAAACCATTAACATTATTTGAATCAAAATATTAGTTTTAAAAGTAATTAACTTTCTTAGAAAATTTAATAGAGAAGCAATGTACTTCAAAATGAATCATTAATTTGATTTTGACAATGACAGATCGCAGCCACTCACAACGTTTGACAACTAAGCAGTACACGCGTTACATTGATCGTTCGGAGGAAATAAACTTAATTATACGATCAATTTAAATATTTGTCAAATGATAATAGTTGAAAACGATTGCTAGTAATACGTATTACCCATTTTCGTAAAAGCCCGGTCATGGCAACACCCTGTATATCTATCGTTCGCCAGCAGAATTCGAAAAAAAAAAATACGAATATGGCTGAATTTCAATAGAATTTGTTGTTGAATTTAAACTTTAGTGAGACATCATATCATCATCACCATCAGCCTATGATAGTCCACTGCTGAACGTAGGCCTCTCCTATTAACTATGCGTATAGACGCATTAGGAGGTAAATGCCCATAATCGCCACGCTGGGCAAGCAGATTGGCGATCGCAGTAATGAGTCCACTATGATGACGCTGCTGCCCATCATCTATCTTTTATCAAATAGTGGTCAGTGACATAATAAATATAAATTATTTAATGTAATTAAATAAACGATTAAACTCACGTGGATTTAGTCACTACGCGCGACATGTTTCGGACAGTCTAGCCCCCTTAGTTATTCATAAACGTCTGCTAACTTAACAAGCCCCTAATAATTGTTTGTCCCTTTTGCTCTTATGGACACATTGTTAAGACCGAAAGGGACAAACAATTATTAGGGGCTTGTTAAGTTAGCAGACGTTTATGAATAAGGGGGTAGGTCTCCATTATCAAGCACTGAGCCCGCGTTCACGTCAAGCGAAATGCGAGCGGAGAATGAATATATTTAAATCTACGAACAAATAAAACATGGAAGCCGCACGCCATACTAAATTGCCTTTCAAAAACGGTCCTGAATTTTAGTTGATAAGTGTCACCCTCAATGCAACAGCAATGAATTCAATATCAACGTATAAAAATGTAAGCCACAATTTAAAAATAGTTGTGATTGTTCCAAATTTTGATTGCATAATTATATTCTATGAGCATTTATTTGTCAAAAATGTTGCGCCGAAATATGCGCGTTGTTACGAAAAACGCTGTGTCCTGCCCATCTTGGCACAATTGAACAACTGTTTTTGGGGGCATTTTTGAGCTGGCGTTAGACGTCCATGTTATATTATTATATGGCCGCAGATTTAAATAAATAAGAAGTAGATACTGCAGGCCTAGACTATTTGCCATTCGGGAATCGCATACGATAAGCTAAAAAGTGATAAATGTATGAAATTATAGATTCGAAAAATCACGTGACCACGTATGGAAACGGTCACGTAACTTTTCATTCGAATGTGTCATTTCAATACACTTAGTTAGAATAAATTTAGTCAGCCTCTGTAGCCTAGTTGGTAGTGACCCTGCCTACGAAGCTGGAGGTTCCGGGTTCGAATCCCGGCGAGGGCATTCTTTGTGTATTTATTTATCACAAATGTTTGTTCCTTGGTCATGGCTGTGTATGTATCTAAGTATCTATACGTATCTATCTATTATATATATCGTCGCCTGGTACCCACAACACAAGCCTTAATTGAGCTTACCGTGGGACTAGGTTGATTTGTGTAAGATGTCCCCAAGATATTTATTTATGAAAAAAAAAAAAAAAAAAAAAATACATTTATTACCTATCGCGTATCGTATGCGATTACTGATTACCAAATCGCATCTTGGCTAGGCATGCGAAAGGTATTCAAAAACACCAAATTGTTTTTTTAACTGACCGTTACTTGATCAAAGCCATTCCAAATTTAAACAAAGGCACAAAAACAAACGCACATAAATAACAAATATGGCGGACGCGGCCGGCGTAATAGCAACAGTTTTGGTGTAAACTCGTAAATCTTCAGATTTTAACTAATGTATGGCTGAAACATGGTTTGTGGTTCTTTTAAAAGCTGTTTTGCGTCATTTAACACTTTTTTTTGGGAATAAGGTCGAAATCTATTTGCGATTATGATTGATTTTAATTATTTTGAGACAATAGGGATGATCATCATCATCATCATATCAGCCGAAAGACGTCCACTGCTGAACATAGGCCTCCCCCAAAGATTGCCACAATGACCGGTCCTGCGCCACCCGCATCCAGCGGACTCCCGCGACCTTCACCAGGTCATCGGTCCACCTTGTGGGGGGCCTACCCACGCTACGCCTTCCGGTACGTGGCCGCCACTCAAGAACCTTCCCGCCCCAACGGCCATCGGTTCTACGCGCAATGTGCCCCGCCCACTGCCACTTCAGTTTAGCGATTCGGAGAGCTATTTCGGTTACTTTGGTTCTGCTGCGGATGGTCTCATTTTTAATCCGATCACGCAGAGAGACTCCTAGCATAGCCCTCTCCATTGCCCTTTGGGTGACTTTGAGCCTTCTTATGAGACCCATTGTAAGCGGCCACGTTTCAGTACCGTATGTCATCACTGGCAACACACACTGATTAAAGACTTTCGTCTTCAAACACTGCGGAATATTGGACAAAAATATGTGTCGTAGCTTCCCGAACGCTGCCCAACCGAGTCGGATTCGACGATTGACCTCTTTCTCGAAGTTGGACCTACCTAACTGAATAGTTTGCCCTAGGTATATATATTCGTCTACAACTTCGAGTGTAAAGTCTCCGATTATGACGGGAGTTGGTGCTACATGGGAATTCGACATGATTTTCGTCTTATCCATGTTCATCCTAAGACCAACTCGCTCGGAGGCTTTACTGAGGTCAACGAGCATAGTACTTAAGTCCTCCAAGGTCTCAGCCAAGACTACTATATCGTCAGCGAATCGAAGATGAGTGAGGTACTCGCCGTTTATGTTGATACCCAGCCTTCTCCAGTCCAGAGTCTTAAAGACATCCTCCAGTGCAGCGGTAAACAGCTTAGGGGAGATGACATCTCCTTGCCTAACTCCCCGCTGCAGCAGAATAGCCTTCGAGCTCTGGTCTTGGAGTCGGACTGACATTGTGGCGCTCTCGTATAAACACTTCAACACCTCGATATAGCGGTAGTCGACTTGGCACCGTTGGAGAGACTGTAGCACTGCCCATGTTTCGATCGAATCGAAGGCTTTCTCGTAGTCCACAAACGCTAAACAGAGGGGCAGGTTATATTCTTCGGTCTTCTGTATAACCTGGCGAAGCGTATGGATGTGGTCTACGGTACTAAAGCCTCTTCGGAAACCGGCTTGTTCGGGAGGCTGGAAGTCATCAAGCCTGCGTGCAAGACGATTCGTAATGACTCTTGAAAACAGCTTATAGACATGGCTCAGAAGTGAGATGGGTCGGTAGTTCTTCAATAACGCGTTGTCACCTTTTTTGAAGAACAGTACCACCACACCTCTGTTCCATGCCTTTGGCGTTCTCCCTTCCAGTAAGACGGAATTGAACAACTTCTGAAGGGCCGTAAGGATCGGTTTACCACCCGCCTTCAGAAGCTCAGCTGTAATTCCGTCCTCCCCAGGCGCCTTGTTATTTTTGAGCTGTTCAAGAGCCATTCTAATCTCGCACAGGCTGATGTCCGGGATGTCTTCTGTATAGTGTCGGGTCAGTCTAGCTCTGAGGTCTTCCGCTAGATCAACTTCGGGTCTGCTAGTTGACGTGTACAGCTGTCCATAAAAACCCTCTATCTCACTCAGCAGCCCAGATCTGGATGTGACGATTCTACCATCCTCAGTCTTTAATTTGGCGAACAGACAGATCCCTTGCAAAAACTTTAGAGCCCTTGTTCCGCTCGATGGCTTCTTCTATACACTTGGTACGGAATTGGCGCATATCGCGTTTGAGGGACTTAGAGATCTGTCTGTTGAGCTGCCGGTATAAAGTCGCATCAACTGAGGATTGTAGAACCAGTTCACTCCTTTTTTCCATTAGCTTCTGAGTGGAGTCTGAGAGCTTTCTGGTCTTATTTGTCCGCTGGGCCTTAAAAAACTTAGACCCAGCGCTATGGACAGCTTCCACAAACCCGTCGTTGAATACGTCCACGTCATCGCCTAGGCAATCGAAACGGTTTTGGAGTTCCAGCTGAAAGCTCTCGGGGTTTTGGAGATGGAGTGCAGGACGGAGCGTAGACTTCATCAGTCGCGAGCGTTCTAGCTTAGGACATATATTCAACGTGCCTCTTACCAGGCGGTGATCGCTACCGGTTTTAACCGTACTGATCACAGAAACATCGTTGAATATATGTCTCTTCGTCGACATGATGAAGTCGATCTCGTTTTTAGTTGCACCGTCGGGACTCATCCAAGTCCATTTTCTGTGCTCGCGTTTCTTAAAGAAGGAGTTCATCATGTAGAGTCCCTCCTTCTCCAAGAAACCAGCCAGCAGATGGCCCCGGTGGTTCCGACGTCCAACCCCAAATTGCCCCACCCTCAGTTCGTCACCATCTCTCTTGCCCAGTTTCGCGTTGAAGTCCCCCATAACAACGGTGAAGTAGGTTCTGGAGCTATGCATGGCTTTTGAGATATCATCATACATAGCCTCCACCTCGTCGTCGGAGTGTGTCGAAGTCGGCGCGTACACCTGTATGACCTTCAGCGAGTATCTCTCAGATACTCTGAGTATAAGGTACGCCACCCTAGCCGACACACTCTCGATCTTCACCACGTTGTTTACGAGGGACTTGTGGACGATGAACCCGACACCTCCCTGGGACTGTTGGTCGCCCTCCCGGAAATAGAGCAAGTTGCCGGACTTTAGGATTATCGTGTCCTCGCCCTCTCTTCGGACTTCTGACAATCCCACAATGTCCCAACGCAACTTGCTCAATCCTTCCTCCAGTTCCACTAACTTTTCGTCGGTCCGCAGTGTACGTGTGTTGTACGTTGCCAGGGCCAGAGGTCGTCGTCGAGGGATAGGGATGATGACTGTAGTTAAAATAAATTATTTAACATTATGTACGACATAATACACAAATAAATTATAACTAAGATGTAGATTGCAGTAATTTTTGTACAGAACTTATATTTAATAAATTGAAAAGAACTTAAAAGAGTAGGTCATTTATCAAACGTGACGTCACTTTTGAGTATTTCATATAAAATTCCATAGTGGTGATCGTTTTGACAGTTCGAAAAAAGTTGCTGATTTGACTTGCCGACTGGCAATGCCTATATGCAATCATGCCTATTTTAAACATTATTCTGAAACATATTCCGTACGATACCGTCACGTGATTTTTCGTTCGAATTTGTCATGTGTTTGTGTTTTCTGATCTACTGAAAAAGTTGTTCTGTATAACCTACCACCCCGTTAAAGGTTTTCAGTGGATGGTGTAACACCCTGTATAGTGGCCATGTGGTGACGCCAGTAAGAATACATTTGTCACCACCCCAACTCCTTACACGGGTGTCGTAAAAGCCGACGAAGGGATTGAAGTGTCACTGACATTCTTGATAGAAGATTGATGATGGGCAGCGTCATCATAGTGGACACATTACTGCGATCGCCAATCCGCTTGCCCAACGTAGCGTTTATAGGTATTTGCCTCCTAATGCGTCTAATTGGAAGGCAAATACCCATAAACGCTACGCATAGTTAATAGGAGAGGCCTACGTTCAGCAGTGGATTGAGATAGGCTAATGATGTGAAATATATATCCTTGGTCGTGGTTGTGTATGTATCTAAGTATCTATATGTATCTATCTATTATATATATCGTCGCCTGGTACCCACACCACAAGCCTTAATTGAGCTTACCGTGGGACTAGGTTGATTTGTGTAAGATGTCCCAAGATATTTATTTATATATTTATTTATTTATATAGTCAGTTATTCACGGTTAAACTTTCAGTAAGTACATCTGATCGTATTGAGTTTTGATAATGACAATATACAGTGTGTTTCCATGACCCGGGCTTTTACGAAAATGGGTAATAATACGCATTACTAGCAATCGTTTCCAAGTATTAACATTTGACAACTTAAATTGACCGTACAATTAATTTTATTTCCTCCTAACGATCAATGTAACGCGTGTACTGCTTCGTTGTCAAACGTTGTGAGTGGCTGCGATCTGTGATTTTCAAGTGCAAATTAACGATCCATTTTGAAGTACATTGCTTTTCAATTAACTTTACTTAGAAAGTTAATTACTTTTAAAATTAGCATTTTGAATCGAATAATGTTCACGGTTTGGCTAGGAATCTGCAGCGCATTCCTCGGTTTCGATAAAAGCAAAGAAGTAAGTAGAAACACACTGTATATTCTGGCAAACCAAAAACCAAACCCTTGATAGGGCAATGGTAATATATTTACCACCTCATTTTGAAACGTATTCTGTCACTGAAACGTGTAAAAGCCAATAAAATTTTGGTGTGACTGATACCCTATTAGGGGTTAAGTCAGTTACTTGAAACCAAAAAATTCATAGCTGTTTATGATGTCGAAATAATAGCAAAAAAAAAACAGTACGATTCTCTCTGACTGCACGAAAGAGACAAATTCGTGGTCAACTATACACGCATAGTGAAAAAAAATCAAGACAAGAGTATTTTCCACATGAAATAAAACTATGAAAACGGATATACACGTGTATATTAACTAATTTTAAGTTCATTCCGACGTTTCGAACACTTTACAGGGTTCGTGGTCTGCGGATGACTGACAATGGAGGAAATTTGATAGATCTATCTCCATCAATTTTGTCAGCCTCCGTAGCCTAGTTGGTAGTGACCCTGCCTACAAAGCTGGAGGTTCCGGGTTCGAATCCCGGCGAGGGCATTCTTTGTGTATTTATTTATCACAAATGTTTGTTCCTTGGTCATGGTTGTCTATGTATTTAAGTATCTATATATTATGTATCTATCTATTATATATATCGTCGCCTGGTACCCACATCACAAGCCTTAATTGAGCTTACCGTGGGACTAGGTCGATTTGTGTAAGATGTCCCAATATATTTATTTATTTATTTATTATTTATCAAAATAAGAAAGATGAGTACAAAACCCACCAAAGAAAAATATACTAAACCACAGACAATAAATTGACCACCACCCATGAACCCGCGAACGGGTAACCACGAACCCTGTAAAGTGTTCGAAACGTCGGAATGAAGTTAAAATTAGTTAATATACGCGAGTTTGTCCGTTTTCATACAAATAAACAAATTTGATTTTGATTTTGAATTTTGATAGTTTTATTTCATGTGTAATCCTCGCGGTAACCGAAGAAAATAAGAGTATTTTCCAAAAAAAAATGTGCAATATACTTTTTATACCTTATAAGATATATATCGATAAACAAAAAGAAAAAACACAGCTTTTAATGAGCAATCGTTAAAAAAGGCGCTTTATATTTTGTAGGTACCTGCATAAATATTTTCTAATTCCCCAAGCAGGTTTTTAAAGCTAAAAGGTTTTACCTAATGAGCTAGACTTTGTTATTATGATTGCTTACCAAGGTACATAATAATCCTTACATCTTAAGTAAAAACTTATAGGTACCTGCTTTGTATCTAAATGAGAGCCGGAACCCATTACTTTTTTTTTTTTTTTTTATTTGAAATGTGCTTACTCGTGGCCACAAACTAACCAAGGGCAGAGACGCGGCCTACGATGGAGTTAGTTCGCCCAGAAGGTGCCTATTCTGCACCCTTGACTTGAAGGTTGATGGGTTATATGATCTCGGTATTTCTCTTTTTAAAAAAATACCTATAAAATATATATTTTTTGTAATAAATTTTTTAATGCATGTTATTTAAATAAGATGTATTATTATACTGTTTGAAAAAATAAGTCAACCTGAGTTTCTTACTGATTCTTCTCAGGAACGGTGTAGGGTTTGAACCAGAGGTAGATTTTTTTTTCTCTCTCTTGATAATATCAGACGATTCGAAAATGCTTATTAATAAGCTTACTTGAATAAAGAATAGGTTGACTTTGACTTCGGAAATATAGACGCTTATAAAATAATTTTGAGAATGTACTGCAACTTATACTGTATGTTTCCAATTTCCCATAGATGGAACTGCAGGTTACTGTCCCCGGTGGCATTCCCACACTATTTCCTTCAAACTTTCTAGGTTTGGAGGCACGGTACCTTAAACAAATTACGAATTATAACATTGAGACGTTTAGAAACTTCGGCAAAAATGATGGCACCAAAATTAGGCGGTTGAAACGCTCAGATATTCACCCATCACATGGTAGTAGCGAGGTCTCGTTACATTGGTTCGCGACCCAAGTTCCAACTAACAATACAAACTCTGATATATTAATATTCTACGGGTTAGTCCACCTGCGACTCGTATTAGAGATTTAAGAGCAGGAGTTGGCTTTATGAGATTCTGGCTTAAAAGGTGCGCTTGCCATGTTTACGACATAGGGCTTACCCTAAGTACTAAAGCGTAAGAGCCCTTTAACCGTTAGGCTACATATTACACAATGAGCTATTGGATACAATGTAGACAATTATGTAACATGCTCCTATATCAATTAAATTCCATATATTCTTAACACGTTCACGGGCGTAGCTGCTATAGCATGCGGGCCCCCTTTATATGACACAAATGCTATAGAAGTTTTTAATCGTCCCCCTTTTCTTAACTAGAAATGTTAGAGAATTCGCTCCGCTATAGAAAATACCCATAGTCCTCGACTTACTGTCACATGATTTTTGCTTAGTTTTTGAGTAAGCGACAACCTCACCTCCTTGCCCTCTTTTTTCGCGCACAAATGCTATAGCAGTCGCGGTAGTATGGGGATTTGTTCAAATGTGTGGCATGTGCGCCGGGAGAGTGCAAATACATAAGATGATGTTTAAATCATTATAAATATTGTTTTTATCTATAATTTCTATATATTTTGAATATGTTGCTGTAAAGAATTTTAGTAGGTATTTTTTTTGTGAAATGAAACGGAAATGGATTTAAATATGCGAAAGGAAGATTAAAATATTTCCATCAATGTGTTTGCCGTCGTGCTTCGCTTACGTTTTCAAGAACATAATTTGGTCGATAATTGGATCTAGACGTTTAATACTGTTTGTTTACAGCATAACGGGGGCATAAATACATTATTAGTCAAATATAATCTGTAATATTTGTAATAACTAGACGATGAAAAAAACAACACGAAAAATTTGTCAGTTTGTTCGAGGAGGCAACTGATAAATCTTCGGAGGAGGTTTTAAGTGTCGAGGAGTTGAAACTATCAGCTGACGAACGGGAACTGGTGTGGCAGGACAATGATATAGAATTTTACTGGCATATGTAATCGACTCCTGACTAAGTTATTCTATAGCAGTCGAATGCTATAGCAGTATGCGTCCTTAACTACCATATTTCTTATGTGTCATATGACACACATGCTATAGCATGTACCAAATTTCCATACAAATTTTTGTGTCATTTTTGGTTGGAAGCCAAACTCCTTACCGTTCGTTGAATGTGTTAACCTCCTAACGAAGTATTAGGTCATAGAATTGAATTATTTGACTTTAATATAAGGAAACAGGATTCCGACGAACCACGCTGCATTTCCTGTGACAGAATTTAATTTAGCCCACACACGACACGCTACGAGCAGTATTAGAGCTATCCGATGCATCCAAATTCAATATAACCTCGTCCTGCCCAATGTGATTTATAAAGGACATATTCGGTTTTTTAGAACAAAGAAAAAGCGACTATATTTTCAAACTCGTTAGGTTTAAATTTCAATAGCCCAAACTTAGGCGGGACGTAAACGAGAGTACAGCGGAAGGTTTCACGGATTTTTCCGGATTTAGTACAGTTTTGGGTGAATTGGGTGTGAAGTCTATTAGTTTACATCAGGTGATTTTTAGTCACAGGTTTTTTGAGGGTTTATTCTGAGTTCATGTTGATAAAATTTCACTATAAATTTGATCAAACGCCGCAAATATGCAACCCTTGGCAGTGGCTATATGTTTGAGGCGTTTGGGGTCGAAACGCTGGGGCCTTGGGGACCCAATGCGCGTCGTCTTTACAGAGACATAGCCTCACGACTAATTGATGCCACTGGTGACCAGAGGGCTGGTCAATATTTCGCTCAGCGAATAAGCTGCACAATCTGCCAATGGGCACACTGCCCATTGGCAGCGATTTGGGCGAGATTTTTTATTTGTAGGTTCTTTTAATTTATATATATTTTTTTTTATATTATTGATTATGTTATATAAGTAGTGTTAAATTAAACCTTGATTTCCATTTTGTAGCCAGTTACGAAATTTTGGGTAGGTACCAAACGATACTAAAGGAATAAATAAATAAATAAATAAATATCTTGGGACAACTTACACAAATCGACCTGGCCCCACGGTAAGCTCAATTAAGGCTTGTGATGTGGGTACCAGGCGACGATATATTAATAGATAGATACATATAGATACTTAAATACATAGACAACCACGACCAAGGAACAAATATTTGTGATAAATAAATACACAAATAATGCCCTCGCCAGGATTCGAACCCGGAACCTCCAGCTTCGTAAGCAGACCAACTAGGCTACGGAGGCCGACAGATGTAACTATCTATTATATATATTGTCGCCTGGTACCCACATCACAAGCTTTCATTGAGCTTACCTGGGACAAGGTCGATTTATGTCAGATGTCCCAAGATATTAGATTTTATACCGAAGAACGAAAAAGAACCGTTCTTTTGTATGGATAAAATATCGGTATCCCATCCCTACCCTCGACAGGTATTTCAGGGAGTCCATGGATTCGATTCCCACCTCCAACGTTGGTAAACATTTTTTTTATTTAATATGTTAACTAATGAATTCCTTTGTCCAGTTCTATTGTGCATCCCAACTAAATTTCTCAGTTCAAATACCCGAATCTGGGGTAATTAAATGCAAGACCATATTCTAGTTTGCGCATAAATTCGCGCCAGGGTATGATTTCATAGCATTTAATTATTTTCGGTGAGCGATCTGGCAGATTACGAGATAAGACAGCTTGTCTGAATATGTATGGATTTAACAGACGCTAATTTGAATGGACGCCGCATGTATACGGTTATGCAAATCGACTCTCTTTTGTTGTGCGTTAAGAGAACGAATGAAAACATCATTAAGAGGAAAAGAACATGAGAGTGTACACCAGAGAGGCTGACACGAAAAATCGTCATGTAAACCTCTCTGGTTATAGTAATTCATATTACAACTGACAATATGTGGCAATACGTTTACATCTCATCTTGCGGGATTTCTCGGCTACCTGCCTTTTTTTACTGTATTGATTGAAACTGAGTACAGAAGGTTTTGTAGTATTTTTTATAATTTTAATTACTTAGGTAATTTGCGGTAAGATTAAACGGTCAGAATGGGAAAAGACAAAAAGCCCTTCTGTTGGGTAGCATTTTGTCTCAGGGAACATACCCATACTACGTGACCCTTTTTTAAGCGTTTTTGACCCCCTCCCCCCCCCCCTGGACCAAGGGTAGTATATGGCAAGACAATCCCCCCCCCCTTAGTTTTCACGTAGTATTTTTGGTACATATATGAAAACGTGTACTGTAAAAGTGCAGGCGTAGGTTAAATAGTAAATTTTAATTGTAGAATTGTACTTTTGGCTTTAAAAATTGTAGTGATGGGGAAAACGGTGGCGTGTAAGTCCAATTAAAATTACGTTATAACAAAATAATCTCGAAATATACTAGTCACGTGACAAGATACCAGACCCCCCCTCCCCCTGGTGACCAAGAGTGGTACTTTGACCGACCCCCCCCCCCCTAAACAGGTCACGTAGTATAGGTATGTTCCCTTACCCCATTCGAAAAACCGTTTCATCTTACCCCAACTTGCTTTATAACATATTTTTATTTAATTAATAATTATATCGTCGCTTAGTAGTCTTTATAGGTCGATTTGTGCGACATTGTGCCGTGATATTTCAGACGAGAATGGACTGTGGTGAAGTGGAAAATCTTGCAGTTGCGTGATCTATTTTATAATAAGGTCTGTGATGATACATGTTCATTATGTAAACTAGTTGTTTGCTAGTATTATTGCTTGTTACACATTTAGTCACAAAACGTTGTAACTGAAGTTCAGGTTAGTACATACAGTGTGACTTCAAATTGGTGATACAAAATAATAAAACATGAATCTATTAATGGTTTTGAACAACTTTTACTATGGAACCAAATTTGAAAACTCAAGAAAAACCGACACTTCCATAGAAATGTACTAAGATAGGTTGACCAAAATGTCAACTTTTATCTTGAGTTTTCATATTTGGTCGCCTAGTAACAGTTGTTCAAAACCTTTAATAGATTCATGTTTTATTGTTTTATATCACCAATTTGAAGTCACCTTGTAGACTTTATTCAGTGCGCACAATCAAACAAAGGAAATACTACTTTATTGAGTCAGGGTCACTACCAACTATACCTGCCGCAAAACAATCTGGCGACTGAAGGCGTCTTGCTATCTACGTTACACTTGTTAGTTCCAAGTCAGAGTGAGAGAGATAGCAGTATGCCCTCAGTTGCCAAATAGTTATGCGGCAAGTATATGCTACAGAGACTGGCAACTTTACTGTTTCTTTTTCTTCCTCTTTCTTTCATTATTACTTTTCGTATTTGGGCGAATCATTTTTTTTCTGCATATAGTCCAATAAAATAATATTTTTGATGCATTACATGACATCAAAATTGCATTGGTATAGTCTTTCGGGTTATTCAAGCCCACCTTGTATAGCCTAGAGCATACTATAAATAGTACACTCACTATAGTATAATATTTCATGAATCATGAGATGTTAACAACATAGTTTAATACCCTCTTCAAGAGACGTCGCACCTGGGACCCAACGATATGCGTCTTAGTCACAATTTGAATACAGGGTGTTTCCTGAATCACTAATCCTCTCACACAGCGTATACAGTGTGTTACCGTGACCGAGGCTTTTACGAGTCGGAGACTTGAGTAATAATACGCTTTACTGGCAATCGTTTTCAAGTATTAGGAGTTGACAAATATTTAAATTATCTGTACAAGTCATTTTATTTTCCTATAACAATCAATGTATCGCGTGTCCTGCTTCGTTGTCAATCGCTGCGAGTGACTGCGGACTGTCATTATCAAGCGCTAATTAACGATTCATTTCAAGTACATTGCTTCACATTGAACTTTTAATTTTTTCTTAGAAAATTAATTTCGTTTAAATTTTTAATTTTTAATCAAATAATGCTCAATCATCGGCCTCAAAAAAAACCTGTATAATATAGGCACACTGTATAAGTGATACTGAACAACCTTTTAGTATTAAACCAACGCTGAAATCACGATTAAAAAACACTTTCCCATGCAAAATGTCGAGATCACATTAGCAATTTGTATGAAAAAATTTTTTTCATACAATTATCGAGCATCTGTCTCACTCAAGCGAACGTATCACGAACAAAAGATACGCATTAAAAAAAGAGACACGGCGATACTCGCCCGACGGTGATAGCTGGGCGAGTATCGCCGTGTCTCTTTTTTTATAGGTACGGGAGTGTGTACCTTTCGTTCGTGTTTATAGCCAATAGTGCATAGCTTAGTAGCAAAAAAGTTCAAATTGGTTGAGTTCACATTACGGCCGTAATATTAAGGCCCGGTTACCCGCTGCCGGCGACGTTTCAGAGAAACCACCCTCAAACATTCACGAACAATAAATACGAACGTCATCGGCGGCTGACACGCGTCTGTCGCCGGTCGCTGGCCAGAAAACCCACGGCCTAAATGAATATCCTCGATTGGTTAATACATTACGGCCCTATTCATAAATTCGCTTCGCACAACTATACTCTGGAATGATTTGTCAACTGCGGTGTTTTCGAGCCGTTACGATCTTCAAACCTTCAAGATAAGAGCGTATTCCCATCTTAAAGCTCGGCAACGCACTTGTAATACCACGGGTGTTGCGGGTGTCCATGGGCGACGGTGATCGTTTACCATCAGGCGATACCACTCTGCGGGTGTCGTAAGAGTCGACTAAGGGATTGAAGTGTCATTAACCATTATTTGATAAAAGATTGATGGCGGGCAGCAGCGTCATCATAGGACACATTACTGCGATCGCCAATCCGCTTGCCCAGCGTGGCGATTATGGGCATTTACCTCCTAATGCGTCTATACGCATAGTTAATAGGAGAGGCCTGCGTCCAGCAGTGGACTATCATGGGCTGATGATGATGATACCACTCTTGCCTCCTACTCCATAAAAAAAAGAATTTCCTCGTACCTTTTTCTGTCAACTTCACATATTTTTATTACGATTCCAATCAAATATAATGATGCCACGATTTCATTTGGGAATGGAGTCTTTTGTTCCATAAAATGCCGGCTGGGAGTAATTAATATGATGAAACGCTGTATTGGCACATATAGCCAATATAATACAGTTGCTTCAATTATAATCAACATTTTTTTTATGGGACAGTTGGCAAATAGTTATCAAATAATTTGATGTGTTCCACAAAATATGTAGATGGCAACTATATCTCTCACGTTAAGGTTAATGCGGGTAAGACCGTCTATCAGCAAAGTCCGTTCAACTGATTTCCGCCTACTGAACAGTAAAAATATTATGACGGGCTTTCCTTAAAAATAAAATATGCCGAACCTATCCACACTGACCAGACTGACTTTATACCAGAACCTTTATACTTGTCCCTTAGAGTATGGTCAAAGGCGCCTAGCTTTATAACAGATTGCATACATCATACATACATCATCAGCCTATGATAGTCCACTGCTGGACGTAGGCCTCTCCTATTAACTGTGCGTATACACATTAGGAGGTAAATGGCCATAATCGCCACGCTGGGCAAGCGGATGGGCGATCGCAGTAATGTGTCCAGTGTCCACTATGATGACGCTGCTGCCCATCATCAATCTTTTATTAAACAATGGTCAGTGACACTTCACTTCACTAAACTGGAGTGGCCGAGTGGTTCAGGCATTAGTCGCGAAAGCTGAGAACGTGGGTTCAAATCCTAACTCTAGCGTTGGTAAGCGTCGGTATTTTTTCTTTGGTTATGACATCTTATATTTAAATTTATAAAATAAAAAAAATAATCGACTTCAACCCATTTCTTTTCTAAGATCCCACCATCAGACCTCGACTTAGTGCCAACGGGACCATTTCATGGTAACTTTTCGATAAAAAAAATGGAAATCTGTTCACGATGACACAATACATACAACACAGCTCATTTTCGACACAGTTTTTTATCAATTTGACAAAAAATATTTTTCCTGACTAGTGTATAAATTTCTCTTTTTAAGGTACTTGTTATGAAGAAAGTCGTTCGATACACGTGTAAAAACTTTTTTTTAACTCGGGTGATTGTCGTCCTCGTTTCACCCGGGCTCCAACTTTAACCCAAACCGAAAAAAAAAAAATTTTGCACTTGTATCGAAATATACTATTTTGTTTTACAATTGGAGCATTTTTACGCGCTAGTGCGGGAAGTGGGTTATTTTTAGTCAGATCGCAACTTCCTAGGGCCATCGTCTTTAGGTACTGTAAAACGTTTTATGACACATGTATGAAAAGGAAATTCGTAACTCGTGTCTATTTAAAACACGCTTCCATTGCGTTTTTATTTATAGCCACTCGTTTAGAACTTCATTATTTTCGCACTTGTATCTTAATGTACTATTCCGTGTTATCTCAAACGGTTGTTCATAGTAGAATGAGGTAGCCGTTCTTCTATCTGTGGCCAAATAGTCGATGTTAGCCTTCAATTTGTAGTGTTTTCCCGTATTGAATTTCCAGATTGGATTTCTACGGATGCTGGGTTGATCAACCGACTTCACAAAATGAGGTAAAGAAATAAATATCATGGAACAATCTTACACAATTCCACCTTGTCCCACGGTAAGCTCGATTAAATAAATAAATAAATCAATCAAATAAATAAATAAATAAATCAAGACATCTTACACAAATCGACAGTCCCACGGTAAGCTCAATTAAGGCTTGTGATGTGGGTACCAGGCGACGATATACAATATAATAGATATATACATATATAGATAATTAAATACATAGACAGCCATGACCAAGGAACAAATATTTGTGATAAATAAATATACAAAATTAAATAATGCCCTCGCCGGGATTCGAACCCGGAACCTCCAGCTTCGTAAGCAGGGTCACTACCAACTAGGCTACGGAGGCTGATAAATATCATGGAACAATCTTACACAATTCCACCTTGTCCCACAGTAAGCTCAATAAGACTTGTTTTGTTGGTACTATACAGCGACATCGTAGATACAAATAGATAAATAAATACATATACCATTGGTCAGTAGATAACAAAAAATCTAACCTAAAAACTTGCATATAGTTGTCGATTTCTAATAACAAAATAATTTAATTATATAGCACATTTGAAGCCTATTTACCCTTAAATAAATATTGATCTATGACCTATCATAAGTTCCTTCTTAGATCTCAGGGGTTATAATTTCATTTTCAAGCATTTTTAGAACACAATCTTGGTTTTATCACTAACTTAAAACCTTTAACCTTCGACCTCGAAATAAAACTACCGTATATTAACTAATTTTAACTTCATTCCGACGTTTCGAACACTTTACAGGGTTCGTGGTCTGCGGATGACTGACAATGGAGGAAATTTGATAGATCTACCTCCATCAAAATAAGAAAGATAAGTACAAAACTACCCACCAAAGAAAAACAAACAAAGTAGTAAAGTAAGTGTAAAGTGTTCGAAACGTCGGAATGAAGTTAAAATTAGTTAATATACGCGAGTTTATCCGTTTTCATAGTTTTATTTCATGAGTAATCCTCGCGGTAACCGAAGAAAATACTTCGACCTCGAGTTCACTTTTTGTTTTTTGTTCACTTTATGTTGGCACAACAAAGTGGCTCCACTCCACCTGATCGTAAGTGAAAAGTAGAGTCCAAATCGCGGCGGCAAACGAACAGGAGACCAGCAGTAACCTGTCAGTTGCCACCGCCTTGCTGGCCCGCTAGATGCTTCTTCACGCTTCGTTTAAAGGGTCCCAACTTACATTTTTAGTTAAAGTTATTGATTTTCATGTGTATTAACGTAAAAATATATCTGCGAATGTGTTTCACGATATGTGTCAAGGACTTCAATGCAGAAGTCAGCCATATTTGTTTACTTTTTATTTTATTTCTACTGGCCGTTTTGTTTTTCATGTGACGAAGGTAGATAACTTTCAGCCCACCTGATGGAAAGCAGGAACTGAGGGCCCATGGACATAGTGATCAAAAAGATCGCTTATGCGCTGCCTACACTGAGGATTTAGATGGATTACCTCTATCTATGCCAGTAATTACACCGGCTATGTTACCCCCAAACCGAAACGCAGCAGTATTAGATAGTACACCTATTTAATTGGAAAATTGAGGTGTTTATCACTGCTGCCTGTCAACTAAAAGTATCCAACATTGATTCCATCACTCTATATAATTATGTTTCAATAAACTTGTTATTTATCCATCCATATAAAATCGCTAAACTGAAGTGGCAGTGGGCGGGGCACATTGCGCGTAGAACCGATGGCCGTTGGAGCGGGAAGGTTCTCAAGTGGCGGCCGAGTACCGGAAGGCTCAGCGTGGTTAGGCCCCTCACAAGGTGGACTAATGACCTGGTGAAGGTCGCAGGAGTCCGCTGGATGCGGGTGGCACAGGACCGGTCGTTGTGGCAATCTTTGGGAGAGGCCTATGTTCAGCAGTGGACGTCTTTCGGCTGATATGATGATGATGATGATAAAACCTCATAAAAACAAAACCCACAAAATTAATTAAAAGCTCTATTTCTTATTTATTTACGATATAAGGATCCGAGGTGTCAAATATCTATATCAGACGATTACACTCCCTTTTCCTTCACAATATAGTTCAGAATTGAATAGCAGCCATTGTTAATTAACCTGGGTTTCATAGCGTATAGCCTCAAAAATACGTCAACGATATTGATTCTTATTCCTCGGACATAAGAACTGAGAATGTGTACATATTATTGGACGTAGCTGCCGGTGATTTTTCATTTGACCTCCGTGGCGTGTCAGGTGGGAAGACAGATAGGACTATGTTATTGAAGCCAGTTTTAGGGTTCCGTTGTTAAAAGGAAAAACAGTTAATTTATAACAGTTAAACTAATTTTTTTAAATACTTAAACACTAAAAACTCGAAATAATTTCCGTAAAGTTTCGTAAAGTATAATAATATCAATCATCACCTAAGTTCACGTAAGTTGACTTTTACGAGATAATACCTGACATGTACGGTCGGCTCTAATAATATGTATACGATTTTGATCCTTATGCCTTTGACATACGTTCCGAAATGTATGATTATTAATTTACATGTAACTGTACCTACTTAACATACTAAGCTAACTAACAGTAAGCTATGTACAGTCACCACATGGGAATGTTGAGCCACTTGGCAATGGATGCAATTTGGTCGTGTAATATTATGGGTTCGGTATTTTTCGTTAGTAGGCACGATCGCGACATGACCGATGTTCCCCGATGATGGCGATGATATGTCAGTCAAATACGAATCTTTGTTGCGTCAAAATTTCAGTATGTCAAAACTAGTTGAAATAATAAAAATTTCTTCGTCTACGAGAATTAAGGATTAGTTATCGGCCATTATTAGACGCTAGATGTCGTTGTTCCTAGAGGAAACTGGATAACGACAGTTCTTCATAGATTTGTCTAAAACCGTTTAGTAATTTGTTTGTATTTGCTTCAAATCGGTTGCCATGACTTATCTTACATTAATAGGCGAGGTATTTTTTCCATTCAAGATATTTATAAAAATATGCATGTTATCGAACAATTTTAAATTATGTTTTTCATTGACAGAGACAAATGCTATTGCTGTCTTTATTATCATTCGTTACAGCACAGTGGACGTTAGTTGAAAACTTATGTAATGTAAGTAATGTAACCTTTGTAGAAATATGGTAGGTAACCTTTGACAATCTACCTATAATCCTATAATCTGTCAATAGCCATAAAAATGTTTAGTAGAAACTTGAAACTTTCTGACTGAAATTCTAACTTTGAAAAAATACCTGTCAGTGACAGCCGTTAAAAAGAAAGTGAACGAAATTACCATCAGAGCTCTGAAGTTAGATTGACGTCTCCAGGACTAAAACGGATGTTATAATTATAACGTAACTATAGTAACGTCAGCTTCCGGAAAAATAGCGATCAATCATTGGTTAAACATTTTTGTTATTACGTAACCATGGTAATGTCACCTTCTGAAGAATACGCGAGCGGTCATTGGCTAACCGTAGCAACGCCCGCCCCATTGGCCAGCAGAGTTCGGCCGAAGTCGTGATACCAGTCTCATAAGAGTTCGGAACCCGATTTATATTATTCGACCAAGTTGCGAACAGTGGCAAGTGGCTCAACAATCCCGTGTGGTGACTGTACATAATATTATAAGGCTTCTAAAATAAATGTGCATAGAAAGATACATATGCAATATGCATGTGAACAGATTTACCAATCAAAAATATGTGTACATATTACCTGTCATATTAATATCAATATTTCATTGCATGTTTGAGAAAAGTATGTTTTTCTCCCTTCCTTCTAACTCTTGAAAGTATACAGCTTTAACAAAATAATTCATAATAATATTATAATTATAAAGGCTAACTCTAAAATCGTTCCCTTATAAAACATGCAAATTTCCCACAAACATTCATACAATTTACATGAATTGTTGCTTATCATATCGCGCTCCTAAATAAATATGGAATCCTTTGAAGTTCATCGAAAAAGCTGATTTTGTAATATTCATACATCTGAATACATTTTCGAGATCAAAGCAAAAACGTGTAAAAAATCTTCCTCGTAATAAATTCAAAATTGGGTGGAGGTTGGTGTCATAAATATACATTTTAATTCACTTTAAAAACGCGGAAAATACGCGTGTATTAAATTTCGGAATTTTATTTTGTAGCTAAAAATACTGAAATTAATTTACTATGGTTTTGACGTGAGTATGTAAAATGATATTGAATGTTGGTTTTTAATCGAAACAAGGTAGTTTTTACATACAATATTATTATTAAAATTTTCATCAATTTCCAGAACTACCTATGTAGGTATTTTAATTAATGACTCATATGGCTAGCTACAATTAAAGTTTAATATTAAATTCTTTGGAAAAAATGTCATGCAAAGTTTCAGTATAGATGGAAGTTTCAACCTCCCCCTTCCCAAGTAATTTCAACTTGGTAAGAAATGAAACACTTCTCGCGCTATTGCGTAAAAATAGCACTATTTATACTAAAATAGTACAAATTTCACAAGTGCTTTACGGTGAAGGAAAACATCGTGAGGAAACCTGCATACACCTGCAAAGAAATTCAAGGGTGTATGTGAAGTCCCCAACAAGTACCGGGCCAGCGTTGGGACCACGCAAAATAGGCACGTATGATGTCGAGTTGCGGAAAAAATGGCCAGAAAAAAAAAAACTACTAAAATAGTTCATTACGGTACAAGTGCTAAGCATGAACTTCGGAACGAGTGGCGATAAATTTAAACACGACTGAAGGTAGTGTTTAATTCGACACGAGTTACGAATTTCCTTTTTACCCGTATGGCAGTACAGATGGCCCTCCGAAGTTTCGACCTGACAAGAAATGAACCACTTCTCGCACTAGTGCGTAAAAAAGCACCACCTGTACTGAAATAGTACATTAAGACACAAGCGCGAAAAACATGAAATTCTAAACGAGTGGCGATGTTTTAAAACACAACCGGAGGGAGAATTTTAAATCGACACGAGTTACGAATTTCCTTTTTGCACGTGTCTTATACGACGATTTTTAGTACAGATGGCCCTCCGAAGTTTTGGACCTGACGTAAAATGAGCCACTTCTCGCAGTAGTGATAGTACATTTTGATGCAAGTGCAAAAAAAAAGAAGTTTTTACACGTGTATCGAACGACTTTTTTCATAACGAGTGCCTTAAAAAGAGAAATTTACTCACGTGAAGCGTGTGCAAAGTTAACTTTTCCGCACTACTTAGGAAAAGTATATTTTCTAGTCGTTATTCAACGTTCGCAAATCTACAGCTCTATTCTAGAGCTAAAACTAGTCTATTACTAGATATACCTCTACATCGGAGACTGAAACCTCCAATTTACGGTGTCTTGCAATTGGCTGAATAGGATGTCCACAAATTGGGACATTATTAGGACTTTTTGTAACCACACTGCCGTTGGAGTCGGCAGTAAGAATACATTTGTCACCCCAACTCTTCCCGTGGGTGACGTAAGGGATTGAAATGTCACTAACCATTTATTTATCGAAGATTGATAATAGACAGCAGCACCGAGAATCATAGTGGACACCAGAGTTGGGCAAAAATTAATATGATTACTTCTGTAGATTACATTTGTATGTGTACTTTGTAATAAATATTAAGGTGCGTTCAAACCAAAAGAGCATTCGCTATTCTAACCCCCCACTCTACGAAATTCGATCGTTACACAAAACGTGATTGGTTGATTACGTTGAACGGGGGATAGAACAGCGAATGCTCTTTTGGTTTGAACGCACCTTTACAAAGTACACATACAAAAGTAATCGAAAAGAGTAATCATATTACTTTTTGCCCAACTCTGGTGGACACATTACTGCGATCGCCAAACCACTTGCCCAATGTGATGATTATGGGCATTTACCTCCTAATGCATCTACATATCATCATCATCATCATCAGCCAATTGACGTCCACTGCTAGACATAGGCCTTCCCAGAGAGTTCCACAAAGATCGGTCGTGAGCTGTCCGCACCCATTGGTTGGACACCCTACCCTACACTACTTACATATACGCATAGTTAATAGGAGAGGCCTGCGTCTAGCAGTGGACTGAGCGAGGGTGGACACCCTACTCAGCAACGAGACCAACTTGATTGGCCGAAGCCAAACGAATGGGACCGTTGCTCTTAGGAGCATTCCGATTTTGAAGTTAGCTTTTCGATTTGATATCGTGACACCGTGTCCAATAAGGGGTCACAGGTTATCAAATTCTAATTGAAAGTAAGAAAAAAAAGTAAAGTGCTAACAAAATTCTTGTCTTGTTGTGATTTGTCGTAAATTATGCTTTTGCTTCTTCTTAACTTATTATGCTTAATGAATGCAGGTATCTAAAAACAATTTATAAAGTGACTTTGAGGATTCTTTTACATTTAACAGTTTTATCTATTGTTTCTATTTTATTTAGTAACGCTACATAAATCATTCAATATAAGAGATAACATGAAGTCAGAGGTACACCTCCCATAATGATTTTTAAAGATACGGAATTTATAAGGTGCTAAGTATGCTAGATTTCTTAAATTACTACTACGTATTCTCTTTTTTAATTTTTTTTTGTTTAGAAAGATTATGACAGATGATTTTATTTTTTAGTTTTTCATGTTAGTTTATAGTTACTAAACAAAATTGAATTTTGTAACACAAAAAAGACAACGTTACATTTTGTTTTCATTAAAGGCCCAATAAAAAAATTTACAAAGGATATTTTTTGCAACTGATCCTTTTATTTTACTGTCTATTGTTTTATTTCAAAGTATATTAAATCACATCCTAAACTAACAAAATTGAATTTTGTAACACAAAAAAGACAACGTTACATTTTGTTTTCATTAAAGGCCCAATAAAAAATTTTACAAAGGATATTTTTTGCAACTGATCCTTTTATTTTACTGTCTATTGTTTTATTTCAAAGTATATTAAATCACATCCTAAAAATAATTAATCTAAGCGTTTCACATCATCAGCCTGTTATAGTCCACTGCTAGATATAGGCGTCTCCTATTACTTATGAATATGTACGCATAAAGCTGCATTTAGACCAAACGAGCATTCGCTCATTCTATCCCCCACATAAAACGTGATTCGTTGAAATTCGTTGATTTCGTAGAGTGGGGGATAGAATGAGTGAATGCTCGTTTGGTCTAAATGCACCTTTAGCAGATAATACACCCACAATCGCCAGGTTGGGCCAGCTGGTTGCCAATTGTATCAGTGTATCAATTATAATTGTAGCGTTGACTATAATAATAATATCGCAATACAAAGAGAAATCACTGTTATGGCAGGTGTCCAGACCTCTTTTCTATAGTTCCATCTTTGATCCATCCATCCTCCATCACCATAGCCCATAGTCTTTTCCATTACTTCTCAATAGTCTCTATACGCCTGCTGGGACCGATTTACGGATATCTATTGATGTGCCCGTGAATGGGTTGCATTGCAGCACATGTACAACACAGCAAATTTCTCCAAAGGGTCTCTACGTGTTGGATCTATATCCCCGCGCAAGCCTATAAAAAAACAGGGATTTGTAAGCTTGTGATCCTCAAGGAGATACAAACATATCGCAATACTATTTTTAGAATCGGAATCAGCCTCTCCGGCGTGAATACATGTTATTAGCGGAATTGAGTTGTTATGTCACACAAATAACATACCATAGCAACATACGTAATCTTATGTAGATATGTAGCTACATAGTCGTATCTACAGGGTGAACGATATGAAGTATTACCAAGTAGATTTTATTAAGTCTGGTGTTAAAGTAATACCGGCTTGTTATCGGAAATATGTTTTGGACACCGCATTGAAGTCTTAGGCATGCAAACATAAGAACGAAACCTGAGCTTCGGCTTATAAAGATCGTAAGGAACAAAAATGGCTGAAACCTGAATTTCACGTGTCATTTCTCCAGTGCATTGAGTTTCGAACTTTTTATCTGGTGTATTTTGAAGAGAAAGGTGAGAGCAATTAAACATGCTAGTATAAATGCAATGAAGAAAGTGCACAAACGTGCTCCGAGCAAATATTTTTTTACCATTTGAAGACCATAGTCAAGGCAAAGGGTACTTAGTATATTGACTAAAAGTAAATTTAATCACAAAATGTAATATTTTTCCTCTTGTTTATTCTTACTTATAATAATAAATTGTTGCAACTAAAAAATCGCAGTCCTTTGAAATTGGTAACACTTCATATCGTTCACCCTGTACTACCTATCTATCTATGTACATACATCATTCAGCCTATATCAGTCAACAACTGGGGCCTATTTCTCGAACACTTGTAACTTGTGATACAAGCGGAAGTCCGTATTAATGATGTTAAAAAGAGACTTCCATGTTTCAGAGGAACTTCCTCCCGCGGACGGTCCGTCTGTGGAATGAGCTCCCTGCCGAGGTTTTCCCGTTGGACTACAGTATGGGGTTCTTCAAAAGAGGAGTGTACCTACAAGTTTTTATTGGGTCGGCAACGCGCATGTGACACCCCTGGGGTTGCAGGCGCCCATAGGCTACGGTGACTGCTTTCCATCAGGCGGGCCGTATGCTTGTTTGCCACCAACGTGGTATAAAAAAATAAAAACAAGCTTTTGAGATTCGGGCCCCTAGGCGTTGGCTTCTCCTGCGTATGGACGCATTAGGAGGTAAATGCCCATAATCGCCATGTTAGTATATTTTTGATAGGCCACATGCAAGGGGTTATTAGATGAATAATAATTACATTTTTTTTGTGTTTATTTGTCAAATGCGTCATCTCCTCTATATCAGAGATTGTATACGTGAGATGATGTGAGAAATGTAGATGCAGGTGTCCATAGGCTACAATTGCTTACCACTAGGCAGGCATCAATAACCATCGTGGTATAAAAAAAACAAGAGAGTATTACAATTATATTGATTTAAACTTTCACGATTATCACTCCGAATTTACCGACAAACGAGATTTATTCGAGTGAACTTACGTTTGACAGTATCCTGACCATAGCAGGCCGTATTTCCAGACATGCGACGCTTAACGACATAATCCGCAGGTCTCTTACCACGATCAACGTACCTGCTCTTCTTGAGCCTACAAAAGAGACCTGATGGTGTGTCTTGGGTTCCTTGGAGCTTGGGACGGATGTTGGTATGGGATGCTACTTGCGTAGACACCCTGGCACCGTCCCATCTTCAACGAACTACGTTTAAGGCGGCCGCTGCTGCTGAAAATGCCGAATTTTTAAAACGTAATAAATATAAGGGCCTCGGCAAAGAGTACGATTTGGTACCGATTGGCGTAGAAACTTTAGGTTCATGGGGGCCCAGCGCCAGGAAATTGTTTGCTGAGATCGCGAAACGTCTGGTTGATCTAACTAAAGATCGAAGAGCTGGCGACTTGAAATGCCACCAGCATCCTCGGTACAATGCCACAAGGGCCAATCTTAGATATGGGTTAGGTTGAATAGATTAGTAAGATTTAATCTATGTACATAAATCCTGACGTTTCGGGCATGATGTTGCACCCGTGGTCGCACGCAGACTCTGTGATCTGTGCTTTCTCCACTGGAAAGCATCCGAAATTATCTTTTAATTCATTGTATGTTTACGAGAATGAATTTATCAAAATACCCTTTTTTCACGTTTCAGATAAACTTCGTTGAACGAAATTCTTCAGCCTACGTAACGGTAAGCGATACAAGAATTTCAACATTTTACTACGCGCTAACCAATAAACTTTCAAATACCTGAGACACAGATTACTTCCAGACTAGACGGGCTTTATTTTCTTGGAGGGATCCTTGCATATTAGTTCTTCTCACTTCTTTTATGTAAGTAATTGCCCCCTGCCCCACTTATTTTCGTTATCTTGTTTCATACCACTCTGTCACGGTTTTAGTTGCTGTTTCGACGCAGTATATTAAAAAAACCCGGTCCACTTGTGTTTCTTTTTGGCTCTATATTTTAATCCATATATCAGAAATTGAAAACAAAACATCATCTAATACAAAAATCACCACTACGTCACGTTTTTTAGGTACATAAAATGAAACAACGAAACGAATTTTGACCCTCTATCAACTCAATATGTTTGTGGACGATATGTTTATAATGACGGCAGCGTTTTGACATCCTTCGTTCCTGATAGCCGGGACCGAAGTTTTTCATTATTTTTCTGGCGAGGGCATGACATTCGAAAATCAAGTTTTTCACTGTATCCTCTTCCTCGCTACACATTCTACAGGCTGTGCTGTCAGAAAGACCCATTTTGGCCAAAATAGTTTTGTTTTTAAACACCCTTGTTATGAATATGAGACTAGACGTGTAGTTTCGTGAATTTTTTCTGTCACTCCAATCAAAGTCATTACCATTCCCACATTATTGACTGTGTCACTATCACCACATACTCGTAGTATAAAATAAAGTCACTTTTTCTGTCCCTATGTCCCTTTGTACGCTTAAATCTTTAAAACTACGCAACGGATTTCGATGAGATTTTTTTAATAGGTAGAGTAATTCAAGAGAAAGGTTTTTATGTAGGTATAGTACCCGTGCAAAGTCGGGGCGGGTCGCTAGTTGCGTATAAATAGTGGAGTCATTTTCGGTTACCTTGTAGCAGACACATGTTTATCTGTAATTATGTCATAATAATCCTGTTTGCTTTTATAAAATGGCAAATGAAACGGTGATCGTAAAAGCGCATAAAAGACTCATGCAAACACCCGCAGAATATTACGGGATCGTAGATTAACACAGTTTTATTTTTTATTTCTTAATTAGTTTTAATTCGAAAGATTTTTTGTAAGATGAGACTAAAAATGTTCTGTAGGCTTTACTTAAATACCTACACTATGTTTAAGAATGCTTGTATTTAAATGAGAAGTATCAACATCACATCATCAGCTTATGATAGCCTCTCCCATTAACTATGCGTAAAGACGCATTAGGAGGTAAGTTCCTATAATCGCCACGCTGGGTAAGTTGATTGGCAATCGCAGTAATGTGTCCACTATGATGACGCTGCTGCCCATCATCAATCTTTTAACAAATAATAGTCAGCGACACTTCAATCCCTTCGACTCTTACGACACCCGCAGGAGGAGTTGGGGTGGTGACAAATGTATTCTTACTGCCGTCACCACACGGCAAAGAAGTGTCAACACAAGTAAAATAAATGCTTTGGATTTCGTAGGTATATCAAATAAAGATAATGGATTAATTTACTTTAAATATAATCTCAAAGCGTGTTTAAATAATTAGAAGCGGATTCTATTCATGATAATCTATGCCTTAAAATATCTGAATGAAATACCTTCAAAATAGAATTCTCGGTCTATCGACCAACAGTATCTGCCTATAATACCTCCCAGGATCGTAAAGTTGTAAGTGTGAATGTTTTTTACAGAAATACGGCATTTTGCGTCCTAGGCCAGAAATCACGTTGTTTGAGTTATGTAAGCAATAAAACAACCACGAATGTAAACTATTGGAAACATAAAATTGTTACGATTTATTTTAAGATTGTGCTGTACAGTCGACACCAGATCAGCGTGGTCACGGTGCCCAAAAATATCTGAACATGCAGTCTAACGTCGTGACAATAGAGGTGTATTCTATTTAGTTTCCAACTTTTTAAATGATGTACACTTAAATTATTGACTGCTTAGTTACAATAGGGATGATGACTGTAGTTAAAATAAATTATTTAACATTATGCACGACATAATACACAAAGAAATTATTACTAAGATGTATATTACAGTAATTTTTGTACAGAACTTCTATTTAATAAATTTAATAGAACTTAAAAGAGTAGGTCAATTGGCAGTACTCAAAGGTGACGTCACTTTTGAGTCTTTCATATAAAATTCCATAGTGGTAATCGTTTTGACAGTTCGAAAAAAGATGCTGATTTGACTTGCCAGTCATCATCCCTATTAAGATGTCATAGATATGCGAAATAAATAATATAAATGTTGATAATCCCTAAAAGAATAATAAAAAGAAAAATTAAGCAGTCACTCATCAATCTGTCTTAATTGTTTATTAAGTTTTTGAGAACTGCTCTGTAGCCACAGAATTAGATTTGGGTAGAAGAAACAAGTTCATTCATTTGTATGGCGGCCGAGCGTGTCAGATTTTGTACTGAAGTTGTCTTTGATTTTAAATATGTCTCAGGCCCTTGAAATTTCATATTTTTTTGTGTTGTTGCAATTAATATTACTTAAGGAGGCATTATTAATGTTTTTGTTCACTTCAACTTACAAAATTTGACGCCCGAAAGCTGCAAGCTGCGATTAAAGACGGACAACTCAGTAGATTTCACTGAGTTCATTTGACACGCTAAGTAGATACGTTTGCTTGATCTATGGTATTTATGACATCTGTGTCTGTAGCCAAGTTGCCAATCGGTATCGCTCAGTAGCGTATTGTAGTAGTTTTCTCTCTCTGTCACCATTTTTAGAGTTTCGTTGTAAACAAGGAACCCTTATTGTTGCGCCATGTCTGTCTGTCTGTCCGCAGCATAGCTTCTTGGCCGTTAGTAGAAATTTGCAATTTTAAGGTACCTATGGCGATGGGCTTGAAATTAAAAAAATTGTAAATTTTGTTTTTTATCCAATAAATTAAAAAAAAAAAAAAAAAAAAAAAAAAATACGTCTTATTAATCACGCCAACAGGTATTGTATTTATACACGATGATTCTTAATCCGTGATCAGGAATCATTTTTTCTAACTCAGTAATTGATGGAGATTACGTTAAAGTAGTAATTACGTGAAAACAAATGTATTTATTTTTTAATCATGTTTTAAATTTGAATTAAATTTTATCCTAAAATCCTTGTCACTGTACTACCCTATCGGTTTTAATGTGTTTGTATTGTAATCTCTTTACAAACTTATTAGCAATTGTCAATTTATAAGTAAACCTTGCTCATGACATGACATTGTCAATCACTTTTGTCATACGTGTAATAAACAAAGTCACAGTCGCGGATATTAAATGAGAAAATTATACTTATTTATTCATCAAAAATCATGCCTCCACCACATCCGTACACAAACATAGAGCGTTACGATACTGTACGTTTGTCAATACAAACGAATAGCACAAGGCGAACCCAACAGTTATTTCACGAACTTCATCCAAACATTCCGATCCCCGGACACAATTTAATAAATCGCATGCACCAAAAATCTTCGCGACTTCGGACAGTTTACAGTGCCACAACATGCTCGAGCACCCGGACGATCTCGTCACCATCCTGACGATCTGGATCAACCAATCTTAAGATTCTTTGCTGAAGAAAATTTCGAGTGAATCAATCCAGGAGTCGAGCGGATCTGTGTCAAGAACATAACACGGTGGACATTTTGAACACTTGTTAAATTATGTTTAAAATAATGTTTTTTGTTTTAGTTGGTCAGGTTTGCAGTTTTATTGTTTTTATTTCATTATTAAATTGTACTGTTTGAAAACAATTCGCTTTACTTGCTCAAGATTTTGCCAAGTTTAGTTAATGCATTTTAAAATAATCTCCTATCAATTATGTTCGTCGTTATCAGTGTTGCATTGATAAGTGAGTAGATAGAAAGTCTTTATTGACATAAGATCCGTCAAATTCCCATTTCCCGCCATACTGATGGCACTTGACGTATCGTAGTTAAACTTTATATTGTAGGATGACCATGTATTAAGTGGTAATTTGTTTTGATTAGGTTTTCACTTTTAATTAATTAAACAGTGAAGAAATAACGTGAGACCTCGCTGAATAAGTTTAATATTGGCTAAATTTTAACATTTTTCTACTCCTGATCACGGATTAAGAATCATCGTGTATAAAATAATAATTGACTTGATTAAAAGATTCAATATCACAAAAGTTTCAATCCTGCACCAAACCGAAGCTTTCTGTTTAGCCCAATGGTTGACTGGTAGAGAATGCCTTAAGGCATTAAGTTCGCCATTTGTACTCTTTTATATTGTGCAATAAAGTTTTAGTAAATAAAGTGGTAGAATAAAATACCCCAAAAATTATAGGTCTGTAATTGAATGGGACTTTTAAAAATAACAAGGGTCTCAAAATAATACTATTAAGTAGGTAGTGACGCCGCCTACGAAGCTGGAGGTTCTGGGTTCGAATTCCGACGAGGGCATTATTAGTGTATGTACCTACTTTGGTAATTTGCAGAAAAAGTGTACCTTTTAATTTTTTTGCGATCATGGACTGTAATACATCATTTTACTCGGCATCATGCGTACTTTTCAGTTATGAAACAAAAAAAATTGTCCCTAATGTCACAAAAATAAGTACCTATGTGAATTGAGATTACTCAGTTTAGTTAGGTACTCCCATACTAAATGTATGAAACGAAATGTAACGAAACTGATAAAAAAAATATCAAATTTTAGAATTTTTCATACCTTTAGTATGGGAGTAACTAAACGGAGAAATCTCAATTTACATACTTATTATCGTGACATTTTCTGCAAATGACCCATTTATCACAAATATTTGTTCCTTGATCGTGGCTCTATGTATTTAACTAAGTAAATATCATCGCTTGTTAAGTATATACCATCATCACAAGCCTTAATTGAGCTTACCGTGGGACTAGGTCGATTTGTGTAGGATGTTTATTTTATTTATTTTATAATATTGTTCAAATAGCTTTCCATGCTTGCAGAGATATATGCTTGTAAATGTAAATGTAGTATTTAAAGCAATACAATTGTAGGATGTTCCTAGAAACCTTTTATTTGACTTTGTATCGTGAATATAAATCTAGCATAAATGGTATTGGAAAAACGGTTGTGAACTCTATAATAACATTCAGACTTTTTGCCTTTCTACAATATACGTCACATTTAGGTTGGTAGTGAATATGTCTACGGAGCTGAAGGTCCTGAATTCGAATCCTAGCTAGGGCATTTTTAGTAAAAAAATATCGTGGGATACTCTGAAAACTCGAGTCGACTTAATTAAGTAAACTAAATGTAAAATAGTACAGTAAAATACAAAGATATGTAAACGTCTGGAAGTTACAAAATTACGTATACATTAAAGCAAAGTATGGTTACTTTAACACAGGGTGATTTTTTTGGGTCAGCTACCAGATTCAGAGTAGCTACGCGAAAATGGTCGTAGAAGACCTGTCTTCGATTTTAAATTAATGAAGATTGGCGTTTACAGATTATGGAAAAAAACATACAGGTTGTATCCGTCCGGATAGCTACCACCGTCTTACCCTTTAACCTGCCGCTAAATAGTTAGTACTGTGTTCCGGTTTAGGGGTAAGATAGCCGGTGTAATCACTGGCATAGAGGCAATCCATTTAAGTCCTCGGGGTAGGCAGCGCATAGGCGATTGTTTGGTCACTATGTCCATATCAGTTCCCACATTCCATCAGGTGGGCTGAGAGCTCAGTTTGTCTACCTTCGTCACATAAAAAAACACTTTTTTTATGTTAACCGATCCTGTTTCTGTTCAGGATCAAAAGCTTGTATGAGACCCTAAATCGGCTAGAAAAGCCTCAAATCGAGAATTAAATCAATAAAATAATACAAAAACCATACAAAATAAAGTTTAAAAAATATATGTTCTTTAATTTTTTTATGCCAATCCATTCAATTCCTATCCAGTACCAATAGTTTCCTAGGGGTCAACTTACGGCAATGTACAAAAAAGCCAAAAAATTCAAGAAAACTGTTTCCATCCCTTAAAGCCAGTGTACATTTTTCTTGCAATCGACCCGGAACTAATATTTAGTTCGTAAAATAATTATAAATATTAGATGTCATATACCAAAGAAAAACGACCAAGATCACCTATGTCCGAGGTGGGGACACTTACTTACTTACTTAATAACGGATATAAAATAAAACCTAAAATTACCAAATTATCATAAAAACAGAAAACAAATTAATTGCCCTAATCTAACCAACCAACTACGTTTAACCTAATTCACGCTAAGGACTTCTAATTTGGGGTAACCATTCAGTAACTTACCATCTGTTAGCATGATCGCGATAATAGGGGTTTTATCTTTTATCGGTTCCAATTGGAGGAAAAGATTAATATCTACAGAGAAATTACTAGTTAATGTCATTAAGGGTTTAGACGTAGATGGTTAGATGCGGTAGAGACGATAATAGCATTTAATCGGATACGATAACACACGCACGCAGGTCTTGCTATCGACTAAACCATTCATGTAATTTGTTGAAACTAAAACCCTTATACCGGGTGTCCCAAGATTATGGGACATGGTTATATTGGTTATGAGATTGTTCTGTAAATTACATTCCATAGATGGCTGATTCAACTAGAATATCAGGATACTGAACTTCTTCTGAAAGTCTTAAAATAATATATACAGGTATATATCTATTACTTATAGTATCTAAAATAAATTTCTTTATTTTATTTTATTTTTTCATACACATAACACACATTATTATTATACTTACATTTACACACAGTCATACACTCTTAAGAACGCACCATGGGATTAAAAACGTTTACAATTATTAAAGTGCCTATGGTAGCTATCTGCTATCTGTATGCACAAATGTAACTCTCTGTACAACTAGTAGTTTAAGAAATTTATACTTGTATGGTCGAAACTGGATCTTGTAACACAGGGTTTCCTAGCACAAGACACAAGGTCGTGGATAATTGTAAGTTTAAAATTGTTTCAACAAATATTTTTCATTTTCATGAAGGGAAAGTACCTACTCAAAAACTTGTTCATGGATTATTTTGGTAAATATGCGATCAGTTTTGTCATTTTTTATACTTAAATACCACACCATAATTGGTTGATTGCTAAAGTTTTTATTTGATTGTGAAAAATATACTTATCTAAGAGATAAGATGTCTTCTATATGAGAAGACAACAATAACAAAAATAAGTCAT
Organism: Thaumatotibia leucotreta; assembly: GCA_025490895.1. Taxonomy (NCBI): domain Eukaryota; kingdom Metazoa; phylum Arthropoda; class Insecta; order Lepidoptera; family Tortricidae; genus Thaumatotibia; species Thaumatotibia leucotreta. Next base: position 36,402 of record JALPQI010030316.1, on the reverse strand, counting down.
ACTAATTATAGTATTATCCGTCAGTAGAAAAATGCAGCAACTTTTAAAAAATGTAGGTAGGAATTGTTGATCGCTCCTAGAAAACGCTCCTTGTCGCCTTTTTCATTGCCAAAAATTGTTACCCAAAATTCGAATTCATAACACAAAAATTGTTTTCAATAAAGGCCTTTTCTCAAACTTGCTACGGAATGCTGATGTTACTTACTTTAAATTAAACCCGGAAATACTATGTATCCGGTGTCATGTGCTGAGATGATATGTAAAGAGATTTCGTGTATTTATTCCACACCTAGGACTGCAAACAAACTGACTTTTGTTTTGAAACCTCTAATTGTGACACTAGGTCTTGACATTCTGCCACAGAAAAAAAAACTTAGAACCACCAGGTCAAAGGATACCTCAAACAGATAAAAAAAAAGTTAGGCGCGAGTGTTTTTTTTTATGTTTTACGATACTGTACTATTGGTTTATTTACAAATTAAATAGTATGGTTCGGCGAAATCAGCTCGTTTTATTTCATGGCAAGTTTGAGAAAAGCACTATACAAATCTCGGCGAGAAACAGGGTTACAGGCCAAGTAGATATATCTGGCCGAAGAAACTGAGGCCAGATAGGGATACGCGGCCTTCGTTTCCCATCCTCTATAGTAATGTACTATTAACTATGTATGTATACACATTTTTTTTGCAATCAAAGCATATTAAGAAGAACTTTATAGCCTTAATTGGACGTAATTTAGCGAAAAGAATCAAAACTCTGAAATTTGTGACTGAAATAAATGGCTTTTCCTTTTGACATAAGATTGAAATTCAATTGACAGATTTTAGTGGACTGGATCTTTTTTCATATACTATATCATATATGACCAATTGATCATGCCTGCTAAAAAAAAAAATTGCGGCACAAGACGATACGTATTTTTTTTAATTCGTCGGTTATTCTGCGTCCACCATCCAGTAATTTTAACAAAACAGACACATTTAATTTTCAAAGAAAAGATTCATCAACGTAAGTAATTTTGGGCAGCCATTTGTAGGTACATAATACTTATCATAATCATAACATAAAGGCAACAGCAATAAAACAACGTCGAAACACTACGCGTTTCAACTTTTCTCATAACTTTCAACAATAAAGTACAATTATTACACAGTAATAATCATAAGCAGTGAAAGCATATTCATGATACTTGGTGTAATAATGTTACGAAATATACTGTTGATAGGTATTGTATTTCTTATCTTAGATAATTAAAATCGATTATTATGGAAACCCTTTTTCATAGAATAACTTAAATATAAATATAAATAAATAAAAAATTTTTGGACATCTTTACACAAATCGACCTAGTCCCACGGTAAGCTCAATTAAGGCTTGTGATGTGGGTACCATGCGACGATACATATAATAGATATATACATATAGATACTTAAATACATAGACAGCCATGACCAAGGAACAAATATTTGTGATAAAAAATTGTGATGTTTGGAGATAGGTATCGAGTAATTCGAGTAGCATGCATACATAAAAAAAACTGTGTCGAATTAAGACACTTGTATTTTTTCGAAGTTGGTTAAAAAGGGGTATTTTACTACGTCAGTTAGGTTGGTTACCCATTGTCCCTTGCACTGTTGGAATTCTCACAAAGTGGCATTATACAGGGTGTTCGTTTCTATATGCTATAAATAAGACAGGTTACTTGGGACATTAATAGAAGTTGTCTGGTATACAGGCTTTTGGAAAATTCGATAAAAAATATTTTTTTTGTTGTCATACATAATAAATGAAATGGTAAGTGTGAGAGAACCTTAAGAATAAAATAAAAGTTAATCTCAGGTAACTGACGGCACATGTCAAAATAAGTAACATTAGAATTTAATAAAGGTTGCAATACACATGTTCAGTGATTAAACTTATTTTTTTAATAACTCAATAACAGTAAGAGTTAAAACACTAGTTTCTTAGAGAAATTAGTTATATTTGACCTAAATAAGCTTCCGTTAAAGTTATAGCATATGAAGAAAAACACGCTGTATTATTAAATACCTACTTAGTTTAAAATCATCAGTATCACCAGCCTAGAAAATAAGTAAAAAACATACTCTTGACTACACCCTGTCCAATAAGTTCGAATACACATATTTTACCTCAGTTCTAAAAATACAGGAATCACAGGTTATCAAATAGTAATGTAAAGTAAAGAGTATTTTCATCTTAATAAAATACAACCACAATGAATGTGTCATATCCGCAGTGTCTAAGAAGAGAAGAGTGTAAAGTACCAATAAAATACTTGCTCGGCACGCAGGTGACGAGTTAATTTTTATTACGAGAATCCGTATGGGGTAGAACAGACTTATCGTGTTCAAAATTGGCGATTGTGGGTGCCAAGTATAGAACACATTCCGGGCTATCAGAAAAATTATCCTAGGTTCCAGAGCTCACCATCAACCATGGCGTGGGATGCAGTATGGAAGCGAGTTACACTGCCTTCAGTACTTTTAGATAAAAGCGTTAAAATTAACGTTTTTTTCTATAAAACCAAATTTATGAAGAAGATAAATGCTCCTAAGTTTAAAAGGTGCTTGGGAAAGAGTATCATGTGTTCTAACAAGACGCAGCTCCAGCACAGACGGCAAATGGCGTTCCAGCGTGGTTTCAGACTAAATTGGCAGTTTTTTAGCCGAAACATGAATTGCCATGCAGTCCTCCAGGTTCAGGCGTATTAGATTATTTTGAATGGTAGTACATGCTTTAAAGACTACATTTTTATAAAATCAGGAACTTAGATCATTTCAAAAAGGTTACCAGGGGTATTTGGCGTCAAATGTGAAGAAAATGGTGCGTGCCGCGTATGATCCGTTTGAAACGCGTTTGAGGCTGGTAAAAAAGTTATAGCTGGAGTTATTCCAAAATATTTATTGTGAATAGTATATAAGTGTGCCATTCATAAAACATAATAATAACTCTAGGATCTTTTTGCCCATTTGTTTTATTCGATATTTGTTCTGTATTCGGATTTATTGGACACGGTGTATAACAGTGTAACATAAGGTGGAAGTACTAGTACCCGACGCTGTACCAATACTCGTCATTATAGCTTGAGTTGCCATTGATAATATAAAATCAACTATTAAGGCATGTGAACGATGATAAATGTATGTGCCTTTAATGCTTCATATCCCAACTTTGAAATAATAAGCTTATACTCGTATTAGAATTATGACTAACTAGTACGGTCAAATCGTATATTAAACTCGCAAAACATGTAGTAAAGCTGCATTTTTGATATGTTATTTAGACACCATAGGGCAGTATAAAACCACATTTTGCAAGCAAAAAAAAGTTGTGCTAGCTGCGTTATACGTGAAAAACTGTAAAATTTACTGTCTATTTTTAGTTTCTGATTTTTATAAAAAAAGCCTTACGTTTTTTGACAATATGTATCAGGTAACGTTTAAAGATGAATGAATTTGTAACAAGATGAGATAACATGCATTACCGTAGGTCTTATAGTTTCAGAGATTCGAGACTTCAAATAGTACCCTGTTTTGTAAACTAGATAAAATGTTGAGTTTTGCTAACGTTTTTGGTTTAATATCGCCTTACCTAATTATGCTACGAAAAACATGAAATAATTATCTTATAGCGCAATTAATATTCTTTCATTTAAGGGTAAAATCAGGTCAGTAAACTTTGTAATTGAAAATAAAAACGCGTAATTCAAAAGGCAGTAGGCCCGCTATCTAAGTTTTTCATACAAATCGCAAGTCGTGTTGCAAAGCTGCAATTTTAGTATATTATAAAGGTGCTATAAGGACGTACAAAAATGCATATTACAAGAAAAACAAAAAAAGGAACTTCGGCATAGGACGTAAAAAACCGAAAAAATATTGGACTTCTTTTACTTTTTGACGTTTAATTAAAAAAACTATTATCTTTTTGATACTAATTGCTATAAAACTTAGAAAGAATATTCAATTCGAAAGGATTTGAGCTACCTTGCATTACCCTAAATTATATAGATTTAGAGATACGACATTTCAAAATGTGCCCTTCATTAAGTTAAGAAAATAAGTGCATGTTTTGAAGCCTCGCATACCCCCAACTATAAGACTTACAGTAATTGTTATCGGCTCAATTTGTTTCAAATTTAATATAGTTATTATCTACAATTACTTTTTTTCCCTTAGCGCGAACGTTTTGCCAATATTTAGTGAATAGCTTTAACGTAACCTAAAATTTGTTTATGTTTTGATAAAAGGGCACTTTGTGAAATGTCGTATCTCAAAATATATATAACTTACGGTGAAGCAACGTAGCTCAAATCCTTTCAAATTTAATGTACTTTCTTAGTTTTATAGCAATTAGTATCAAAAAGATAATAGATTTTTAGTTAAACGTCAAAAACTAAAAAAAGTGCGAATTTTTTTCCGTTTCTTACGTCCTATGCCCAAATTATTTTTTTGTTTTTCTTTTAATATGCATTTTCGTATATATCTATAAGGCGTTTATAATATACCAAAATTGCAGCTTTGCAACTCGACTTGCGATTTGTATGAAAAACTTAGATAGCGGGCCTCCTGCCTTTGGAATTTCGGGTTTATACTTTCAACTACAAAGTTCACTGACCTAATTTTACCCTTAAATTAAAGAATATTAAGTGCGCTATAAGGTCATTATTGCATATTTTTCGTAGCATAATTAGGTGAGGCGGTATTAAGTCGAAAACGTTAGCAAAATACAAAATTTTATCTAGTTTACAAAAAGTGGTACTTTTTAAAGTCTCCAATCTCTGAAACTATAAGACCTATGGTAATGTATGTTAGCTCAACTTGTTGGAAATTTATTAGTCTTTAAACGTTTATTGACATATGATATCAAAAAACGTAAGGTTTTTTAAATAAAAATCAGAAACTAAAAAATGGCCGTAAATTTCGCAGTTTTTCACGTACTACCCAGCTAGCACAACTTTTTTTTGCTTGCAAAATATGGTTTTATACTGTCCTATGGTGTCTAAACAACATACCAAAAATGCAGCGATACTACTTGATTTGCGAGTTTAGGGTAAAATTATGTACGATTTGACCGTACTAAACGTGAGACTCAAACATATTTAAATATTTATCAAACGGGTTACTCACGTAATTTAAGTCGATAATTGGTACTCCATGATGAGGATCCTCTAAATGGATCGAAACATGTCGAGCAATTATCGACTTAAATTACGTGAGTAACCCATTTGATAAATATTTAAATAAGCTTACCTATATCTAAATTATTTGCATAATTTTAAGACAGGCTGACATTTATTAGGACTGAGTGTTAACATTTTGAATGTCCCAATATGCGACATTTAAACTTGTACTGAAGTGCCATCTATTGGGTATGCCAGCAAAAGCGCTTGACACTTACTCTTACAATGGAGTTGACTAAGAAAATTTTCAATTTTGAGAAATGTTGATATTGTGATCCTATAAAATATATACAATTTAACAAAACTTATAATCTCCTTTCCCAAAAAAAATGACAATATATACTTTATGTAGATATTTAAATATATTATGAGCAAAATATCGTCATTCAAATTAATATTCTTTGTTTACATGTTACGCACCGGTACTTCCATCTTACTGTGACTTCAAATAAATAAGTTGTATTAATTTAAAAAACTATCAAAAGTGTTAATTTGCGCTATAACCATTTACTATTTTAATTACACCTGAAATTTAAACGTAAAATAAATTTACTTCAAGCATATTAGGGACGCTCTAACAACTTTAAATTAATTTTCATTTAAACATGATATTTAAATTGTAATTTTAATTGGATGATGATCGGAATAATAAAGTTAGATGAAAAGAAAATTGATTTTGAACTAATAATTTAATTACAAAATCAAACATAAAACACAATTAAAGATAAAAATAAGTTTTTTAGTACAGATGGTGTACTTTTTAGGCTCTAGTGCGAGAAGTGTGTCATTTTACGTCAGGTCCAAAACTTCGGAGGGCCATCTGTACTAAAAAACGTCGTACGAGACACGTGCAAAAACGAAATTCGTAACTCGTGTCGATTTATAACACTCCCTATCGGTCGTGATTAAAAACATCGCCACTCGTTTCGAATTTCATGTTTTTCGTACTTGTGTCTTAATGTACTTTTTTAGTACAGATGGTGTATTTTTTAGGTTTTAGTGCGAGAAGTGGGTCATTTTACGTCAGGTCCAAAACTTCGAAGGGCCATCTGTACTAAAAAACGTCGTACGAGACACGTGCAGAAACGAAATTCGCAACTCGTGTCGATTTAAAACACTCCCTTTCGATCGTGTTTTAAAACATCGCCACTCAAGTCTAATTTAATGTTTTTCGTACTTGTGTCGTAATGTACAATTTCGTGAAACTATTCTAATTATTTTATGAATATGGTCTCATCGGAATATCAGCTTCAAGGTGAACTTACACCAAACTAGCGAATAGCGAATAGCGGGTGCAATACATTCTATCCCCCACTCTACGAAATCAACGAATTTCTACGAATTACGTTTTGTGTAGCGAACAAATTTCATAGAGTGGGAATAGAATGAGCATTCGCTCGTTTGGTGTAATCCACCTTCGCGCTGAGATGAGACCATTACGTGGCTTTATCTATTCCTGTTTTGAGCCCCGATGCATAATTATGTTCTCGTCCAGTTAGACAGTTTTTCGAGATTATCCCGTTCATCCGGGGGAAAAGGTTTAGAGACAAAACCTTCACTATTCAATAGTAGTACTAAAGTAGTTTCTTTGAGTATAAAATATTAGGACTTAATAAATCAGAATAAAAATAAAAACTATTTTACGAGAGGTATGTTTTTAAATTTTTTCCACAATTTTTAATTTTGTAAATAATCAATGAATGTAAAGAACGCCATTAATATTAAAGACGTCATGGTACACCTGATGCACTGCGAATTTTGCGTCAAGCTTATAAGCGCGGAATTACGGTGGTGAACGAAAATATAATTTAGACACTGGTTTGTTAAAATCGATTTATTAAACAACAAAAGCGTACTTCAGATTGTTGTGTCCCTTGAAATGTAGTACATTAACCATGACTAACGTTCATACAATTTATCATTAGCATAATGTGATCATTTTTAAAATATTCAAAATTTTGTAAAAATTGTTTCGAACTAGACGAACTCCACTGCATCGGGGCTCGTAAATAAAAAAGTACTATCTGCCTGCCCCGGCTTTTCACGGGTGCAATATTGATACGAAAATCTTCCCTAGAACACTCTAAGCAAACAATCAATGAGATAGACTGTAGACGCGAACAAGAATTCAAATGAATAAAAGATTGGAAGAAATGAATTTTAAATTGGTCATAACATGCCTGTTATCAAACCACCGAAGATCAATCTGAATTGATTTTAGGGTAGTTCTACGCAATTATTCCGTCGCACAAATCAAGTCATTACCATTCCCAAATTATAGACGAACTGCGTATAAATAGTGGAGTCATTTTCGATTATCTTGTAGCAGACGCATGTTTGTCTGCTATTCTGGCATAATAGTCTCGTTTACTTTTATAAAACGGAAAATAAAATGGTGATGGTAATGAACAATAAAAACGCGTAAAAAAATCGCATTGAAACACCGTTTAATGTTTTTTAGTTGTTTTTGACTTTGTATGTATTAGTATACTCGTAACGTGCCTTATCATGGTAACGCGTTTATCGTTTATCGTGCTACGCGTCACTTTAGCACTTGCATACTCGTTAGAACTGACGGCAATAACGATAAACGATTAAACACGGTACCATCAGAAACCTACTGCAGTGTTATTCACTAAGGAAACCGCCTTGCTGTCAGTGCTGTGTCAGCGCTGCGGCAGCGTCGAGTCTAAAAATGGTATTCACTAATGCACTTTAAACGACATTAGCGCTCGGCGACGAATGCGGCGTCAGCTGGAACTACACTGCGTCGAGAGTTACCGCCTACAGTTCGACGACGAGCTTCTACGTTAGTGAATACCGTTTTTCGCAGCGCTGCGCTCTACGTCGAAGTGAAGGCTGTCTCGTCGTCGAGATCGTTGACGAACGCAGCGTCGAATGTGCGAATAAGAGAATAGCATAGCTGAACTCAAGCTATAATTGGACTTGCCTTGGGTCTACGACGATTTCTGTATAATTACCTAAGTTCAGAAATACAGGGTTGGGCGGATTAAGTGTCCAATTGAAAAACATTCGTTTATCTATTGAAATATAACTGTTTTTCATACCCTGTGTATCATTTTAAATCGTCGATTTAATCAGCTTCATGGCTTCTGAAACTCATTTTCATAACATTTAGTTGTATATATTTTTAAGAACAAATTTAAAAAGCGGTGTTGTTGGATAATGGTACAGCGAGCATTAAAAATCGGGCGAGATTATCAACTGACCATAAAAGTAATTATCAACGTATGTTTTAATACTGCACACCATCAATTGGTTCAAGGAGTCCTCTGCTTCCAAATTCAAGCCAAAATTGGGTAAGCTTTAAATGATTTGAGTCAGCAAAGTACCAATAAGCACCCATGGGCATTTTTTATGAAACTGTGCCTCTTATTATATAATCTTCGATAAAATTATTAAATTGAAGAGGGGTTAATATTTTGCGCACTGCAAAATAATCACAAAATGTGAGGCCTTTATAAAACAGATAATTTATGTATGTGCCCTCTCTTTTTAAAAAATATAAGAGTTAAATACAAAAAGTCGAATAGGCGGCACGAAGGTCATTTTTCAAACAAAATGCATTTTCATTGCAAGAGTTTGGTAAATGCCAAATTGATTATGGGTATAGTGTTTTATTAAGAACTAGAAAGGAAGGTATTTTAGTTACAAATTTATTCCAAAAAGTTAATCAATCAGGGTACAATATGATAAGAATAATAATAATAATAATCATTTATTTGCCGAAAAAGGGTAGCTTACATATGACAGTGTAAATATACAATAGTTTCACCTTTTCCAACCGTTGTAAACAGTATGCAAATGTTACAAAACATACATATTATATTTTGAGAAAAACAATTATGGTTTTAACCTATACAAATACTTAACAATTATATTACAAATCAGTATTCATGAAATCGTTTACACTGTAGAAGCAATGATCAATCAGGAATTTTCTTAGGGTATATTTAAATTCTTTATTTTCGAGTAATTTAATATGGACAGGTAATTTGTTGTATATTTTTATACTCATATTATAAACGTTTCTCTTATAAATATCAGTCATGCATCGTGGTTGGTTAAGAAGATTTTTGTATTTCATTCTCGGATTGCCAGAACAGATATCAGAACGTTTGACAAAATATTGCGGAAAGTTCTTGACAAAATTACAAATTTTAAAGATATACATACATGCTAAAGGTAAAATGTTGAGATGCTTAAATAACGGTTTACAACTGTTGCCAATGTGGGCATTAGATATTGCGCGGATACATTTCTTTTGTAATTTGAATACTCTATCAACTTCTACAGAGTTACCCCAAAGTATGAGTCCATAATTGAGAACAGATGAGACGTAGCCATGATATGCTGTTAGAGCTGCTTCATAGGATACTGTCTGTCGAAGTTTTCTTAAGGCGAATACAAAACGATCAAGTCGTTTACATATAGAACTAATATGTTCTTTCCAGTTTAGCGAGGAATCAATATTTAAACCTAAGAATTTAACAGTGTTCGTTTTTTGTAGGGAAATGTCGCTAATATATATATTTAATGTTGGAGGGGTTGAGCCATACGAGTGAAATTGCATATACTGGGTTTTTGTTAGGTTAATTAGAAGATTATTATTGTGTATCCAATCATTCATGCTAGCTAATGCTTCATTTATTTCAGATTCATAAGTATTCTGACTTTGTCCCCTAACTATGATAGTCGTATCATCCGCGAAGAGTATGGTTTTGGGCTTTGTTACTTTGGGAAGATCATTTATAAAGATTAAAAATAATAATGGACCTAAATTACTTCCCTGTGGTACGCCAGAGAGAACTGTACGAAGTGGTGATCTATATTTAGACTTATGCAATTGATTATTAATTTCGATAAATTTTGAGATTTCCGTACATTGCTGTCTATTAACAAGATAAGAACAAAGCCAATTATTTGCTTGACCTCTAATACCATATGTTTCTAATTTTTGAAGGAGTTTACTGTGATCAACTAGGTCGAATGCTTTGGTCATGTCGAGAAATATGGACATTACAGGTAATTTATTGTTTATAGATTCAGTTAAATATTTTATGAACTCAAAACATGCCAGCTCTGTATTAAGACCCTTTCGAAATCCATATTGGTCAGGATGTAGGAGGCTATGCTTCTCAATAAAGTTATCCAATCTGATACAAAAGGCTTTTTCTATTATCTTAGACAAAATAGGAACTATGGCGATTGGTCTATAGTTACCAGGGTCATTACGTTCTCCTTTTTTAAATACTGGTTTAACAATAGATACCTTTAATTGCTCTGGAAAGTAGCCTTGACTAAAAGACAGGTTGATTATGTGTGCAAGCGGGTTACATAGAATTGATGCTGTTAATTTTAATAATTCAGTTGAGATGTCGTCAATTCCAACTGTTTTGCTATTGTTTAGCGACATGATAATTTTATAGACTTCCCTGGCATCAACCGGCATCAAGAACATAGTAGATGGGTGGTTTCTAATATAAGTTTTAGCATGAGTGTTAGTACTTGTAGTAGCCGTATGAACATTACTTAACTCAATGAAATAATTATTAAATATAGAACAGATATCATCAGGATTATCATAAACTTTGTCAGCCATTTTTAAATACTTTATGTCATTTGAGTTGTCTAAATGTGATACTTGGGAAGCTATTACATTCCAGGTTGCTTTACACTTATTTTTATTTGTTGATATGTATTTATTATTGTTAATTTGCTGCGATTTTTGTATACATTTTCTAAGTATTTTACTATAATTTTTATAAATTGTTTTATCTTTATCATTTCTGTTTCGGAGAAGTATTTGACGCTTGACTTGGCATGACTTGCGAATACCTGTTGATAACCACTTAACCTTATTTTGCCTATTGTTAACTTTGACTTTAATGACAGGAAAGCATAATTCAAAGAATAATTTGAGTATGTCATAAAATATATTAAAAGCTTCCTTTGCATTATTTGACTCGTAAACATCAGAGAAAGATAGGGCCCTTATGCTTTCATAGAACTTTCTGATATTATCATGGCAATAGTCTCTTTTAACTTCAAACCAAGACGTGTAAGATTTGATTTTATTAATATTGAAGGTAATCGTTTGAGCTCTGTCGTGATCAGATAAATTAAGTTTGTGTGTTTCAGGTTTAATATTACATATATTGCTCGCAATTTGGTCAATGCAGGTGTGAATCCTTGTAGGTGTTGTAATGTGCATACTAAAGTTGTAGCTTCTCAACAGACTATTTAATTCGCTCGTAACTGTATTATCTTTCAATGTGTCTATGTTCCAATCACCGCAAATGACTATTTTTTTCTTTGTGTACTTAAGGGCTAAATATTGCAACAAATTTTCAAGTTTATGTAAGAATACGCCATAGTGAGATCGAGTTTGCTGGGGTATTCTATAAATGGTTATTACAATTAAGTTGATGTTGGTAATTTCAATACCACAACATTCAAAATAAAAATTTGAGGCTAATGTAGGCACTATTTCAATAGACTTAACTTCGAGTGACTTTTTGACTAATATAGCCGTACCCCCTCTACTATTAAGTCTACAGTACGATGATGCCAACTTGAAATTATTTAATTTTATGTTATTTTCACTGCCTTTCTTAACAAATGTTTCGCTAAAGCAAAGTACATCAACATTTTGGGAATTGTTTTGTAATTCATTAAGTGTAATTTCTAAAGTATCTAGTTTGTTCAACAATCCACATATATTTTGATGTAAAATTACAAATTGGCTTAGGCTTTTATTACTTATATTGGGCTTTTGATTTTGTTTTACATTTTTATCAAATTGAGTAGTGACGAAAAAATTTGTCACTGTCTGTAGTTCGAATACTGTGATTATTTAAACTACCCTGTGTCTCCCGAACGGGCTTCGGCCTATTGATATCGGTATGTGCTGAATCAAGAGTGGCAATCTCAGCTATAGTTCCGGACTCTCGTGCTGGATAATGATTTTTAGGTATTTTAACATTACGCTGTATTAATTGTAACTGGTAAGAATCGGTATACAGTGTGCAAGCTATTTGGTGAAATATTTTCGCAGCTAATTTCTTTAATTTTGCATAATCACTTAATTTACGAAATGGCTTATTATCACATGGTAAAAATACACAATGGTCGAATTGCTCAACAATAGACTTAAGCAAGTTGTTCAAAGGGCGTTCATTTAAGTATTGATTATATGACACTCCTGATACAATTATATTTACATGTTTCATGTGCTGGACAAGGTAATACATATTGGCAAACAACTTGTTGGGGTTTTTATCATTGGTTCCACTTATGATAATTAGGAAGTCATCTTTGCTCAATGGTGATCCATTTTTCGGAAGTGATTCCAATACGTTGCTTGTGTCGGCTCCAGGGTTTGAATAACAAATTATTTCAAAATAAGATCCATACAATGTGTTCAGTAGTGACCCTAATTTTTTCCCTTGCTGATCAGTCAGTATAATTATTTTCCTCTTATGCAGGCCAAGTCTCTTCCTGTATTCAAAATCGTCGTGAAATTGGTTATCGTATATAGTAGTGTCCATGGATAAATTTGTCTTGAGTTTATGAGAAGCGTGTTTATTTCTAGTATTGTCCGGTTGTTTTATAAGTATCGGTGGCATGTGATTACTTGACGAAGTTGGGGCTTGCTTGGATTCCGGTGGTTGTTTTTTATGTTGTTCAACAGGTGGCGTTGGAGATACTGCTGCACCCGAAGCACGAGAGGCGGCGCTTGACTTAGTTTTATTCGTGGTCAATTCCTGTAGATTCCTCTTTGTTGAAGATGGTAAGTCGAACTTGGTACTTTTTGCTACGTTCACTATATTGTTAGTATGTAGCTTTGGAGGTTGTTTAGGGGATAAGTTGTTTAATTTATTTTCACACTCGGTCAGCCTCTCAATTAATGTCTTGTTTATGGACAATAAGTTTTCAATTTCCGAATCGGCAGAATGTAATTTTTCCTTGAGTTCACTTATTTCGTTAGACATTTCCTGAAGCGTACTTATACGCAAATCACGGTATTGTCGATTTATTTCTGGTGTCTTCGAAAGGGAGGCGTCTTCATACTCATCCTCAGATAATCCGGAAAAGGAATTTTCTGTCTCGACATTTATTTTGTATCTCTTGCGAATTGTGACATTATTATGCGAGAAGTTCGGAGAAGAAAAGTTTACTTCCGAACTAGACATACAAGTTTGACACGTGAATGTTTTCTTGTCTTTATCCATTAAATTAAACCGACTTATCGTCACATGTGTACATTCCATGTGATATGTTTTTTTACACGCTAAACATAGTAAACGATATTTATCGGTAATATCTTTTTCGCATTTTGAGCATATGGACTCCATCTTGTGGAAGAAATGTACACCAATTTCTTGTAAAGATTTTCGGCTATTCAACAGCAGATGGCGTAGTTCGGTCTGTCTCCTACTATTTGGCGAAAGATGGCGCTTTACTCAAATAATAAGAAAGAAAGTATTTTTAAGAAACTATGATTTTTATAAAATAAATACCCAAATGTATGAGTAAATCTTCACTTTTGCAAGTCTCTAATAATCACTTGAATAAACACTTCAGAAAATGTTTTTAACTGTTAAGATCGAGCGGCAGTATTTTAAAAAGTTTTTAACGGAAATTCTGTACGTTATCCTATTATTTATAATAGTAGGAGTTAAAATAAAGTTGAAACACTTGAATTACATTTACACTGCACTGAAAAATTATTCGATCAGTCTCAATGTCGGTTAATCACTATTTTCGCAAAGTTTCTGCTAAAGTTCATTGACCGCTTAGCATCTTTTCGGCGGCAGTTATGAAATTGCGAATTCAATAGATATTTATCACACTTATTGTTAAGAGTTATTGTTTTTGGAAGTAAATATACACTATTTAACATTATTTAGAGTATTATTATTGAAATAATCGCATGAAAGTCAGAAACGTAATGAACATTATAATAACTACACTTGTTTTTATTCCACAGTCTTTATATCACAATAGTTTTGGTAGATAACATTTCTAGTTATTATTTGCACTTTAGTCTATCACTTAAGTCACACTTTTCATTGTTTAGAGTAACTTTAATCATTTTAATAATTAAATTACGCGGGAGCAGTAGTTATTGCGACGGCAGCGCCATCTCGTCTCATCAGAAGATATACCAAGTTACAGCCAAAATTATGAGGCTGATATTTACCTAGCAAAGTACGCTAAATCTTTAGATAACTGAAATGCTATAAATATTTCCATATACAAATCAATGCAGAGTTTTATTGAGACGGGTTAAGGCTAAGATTCAAGTTTATACTAGGGTGAGATAACCTAATATGACATCACATGGCAGATAAGGTAGTGCGTGCCGGATGAAATTCCTTATATGACATAATGCTTAAAATTATACATAATAAAGGAGAGTTTATCAAATTTATCAATTGCTCCGGTAAAATATAGAATGTTTCTAATATAAATAACACCAAGATTTGTAACATTGTTTTGTTTTTAAACTTTTATACCACTTTTTAACTAGGACATTTAATCCGCCCAACCCTGTATTTTATTTAGTTGTAAAAACTTTACTAAACAAATCTAAGGATTGTTTCAGACAATTACATATTTTTATTCTGTCTGGCGAAACTTTTTCGTATGTACCGTTCATATTTAGAATAACCGGGAGACACATAAATAAGTCAGAATATGAAATAAATATGCAATTGCGGTGAATTGTGAAGCATATTTGCATATTTTGCCGATTCCACTGGCGGTGTGAATAAGCTTTGCAGTAGAGTTTATATGATATAAGAATATAGATAGTAGGTATTTAAATACACTTAGGTTTGTACCTACAGTCTAGAGGAATGAAATATATATTTTTTTTTAATCTAGAAACAGCAGCCAGCCTCTGTAACCTAGTTGGTAGTGACCCTGCCTACGAAACTGGAGGTTCCGGATTCTAATCCCGTGTATTTGTCCTTGGTCGGTATCTATATGTAATACGTATATGTATATATCTATTATATATATCGTCGCTTAGTACCCACATCACAAGCCTTCGCAAGATCGACAACCGATTTTATAACTGGTTTTTTTTAATTAAATAGTTCTCATACAAGAGAGCTCTTGGTATTCAGCCAACTTTATTTTTTGCTATCATACATAAAGTTGTGTATGCGACTGTGCGTAAAATTAAGCATTATCACTCTCGTGTGATCTATTCAGCCCGTGTCCAACCACTGCAGAGTTGGTAGTGACCCTACCTACGAAGCTGGAGGTTTCGGGTTCGAATCCCGGCGAGGGCATTATTTTGTGTATTTATTTATCACAAATATTTGTTCGTTGGTGATGGCTGTCTATGTATTTAAGTATCTATTGTATATATCGTCGACTGGTACCCACATCACAAGCCTTAATTGAGCTTACCGTGGGACCAGGTCGATTTGTGTGAAACGTCCAAAGATATTTATTTATTTATTTAATTTCCTCGGTCCTGTGCTAGTCGCATCCACTGCTTTATTGCGGTTCGGCAGATGCCCTCGGACCATCTTGTCGGTGATAACCCGGTAGATCTTCTTGACCACCCTGGCCACCAAACAAAATATTCGGTTGGTTTCATAAAACCACGCTCGAGTGTAATGCCTCTTATTATGCACCAGCCACATAAATAACTATTATGTGATCGAACGTGACAAAAATCACACTTAAACACTCAGTCAAACCATAAAAGATTAGCCGTCGCATAATATTATTTGCTATCAAAAACGATCGGCATTAGAAAAGAGCCAAATAGCCATTTTCTCAAATAAAAGCGGAGTAAGGTAATGACATGCTGCACGCTCGCTTTATGGCCTAATTACAGTAATCACGATTACTGGCACTTTCAATTACCAACTATGTCACGGGAATACATTAATGGTAATAAAATGTGTTTTTATGTTCCGTGTCAAGCATTCAAGCCGCCATACAGTAATAAACAGAACCTTTCTTGGTTGTTATTTACATAGGTTTACTCCATTTCAAATACCATGGCCCGATGCCACATATTTAAAACTTTGAAGTGGCATCGGGCCATGGTATTTATTTGAAATGGAGTATACATACATAGATCATCAGACTATCTCAGTCCACATCTTTTTACTAAAACCGATCTCACGGTTCCTAACCCAAGATTTGTCTATCTGTTATGGTTTCCAAAACCTCCATACAGTCCATACTGACCGATTTGGCAATTGATCACCCTGTATATGGTCATTTGCCTCCTAATGCGTCTATATGCATAATTAATAGGAGAGGCATACGTCTAGGGGTGTGTAATGATCCGTATAAAAATACTTAATATATTTTCATTCGATATAACAACAAAAAATATATTTTCGAAGTATATAATCGTTCATTGTATATAATAAACTTTTGGTATATAATTAAAATATCTATTATTGTTTAGTATAATGAATAGTTAATATAACACTTATTTTGTATAACCTTCATACGGTATAATTCTCATTTGATATACAATAATAAACTTTTCTGGGTTGCAAAAAAAAACTCTCTAACCTAAAGTCTTCTAACCTAACCTATCCGAGTCGGATCTGCCCCGGAAGGTTTTGTTCGCTCGCTTCGCTCGCTCACTGCAGATTTAGTCCCCATTCGTTAGTAATTATGATCAAAACCAAATTTTATTTAGGAGCCAATATCTTGGTAATTATCAAGTTTTAAGAAAAGTAGCGTTATACTATAAGATCATTATACGAAATATGAATTAAACTAAAAGTATGTTATATGAAATATCATTATTTCAAATGATTATTATATAAAATAATAATTATATCATTTGTAAATATATTATTTGTTGTTATATGATTCAATAATTATATCAAATGAGCGTTATTGCGACTAATATTATATCAAAAGTTGTTATAGCCTTCGTGACGCACCCGACAAGAATTCGCTTCATCCTGTATCCATGCTTGATCATCCTGTATAATCGTCATGCATTGGCAAGCGGATTGGCGGTAATATGTCCACTATGATGACGCTGCTGCACATCATCAATCTTAAATCAAATAATATTCAGTTACACTTCGATCCTTTAGTTTAGACCGCGGAAAGAGTTGGGGTGGTGACAAATGTGTTCTTACTATAAGTTATAAATGTATGAGAATGACAGATTCGAACGAAAACTCACGAGAATTCCTTACAATATTATAATCACGTGACTTTTCGATTATCGCAGAATGGCATCTTGGTTAAGCCTGCTGAGTTCTATTCTAGATACGAAATGGCTATTCAGCCAATAATACCGAAGCGAGGTAATTACCCGCTTGCTTTGTGGCCTAATTTCAGTAATTGCGATTACTCGCACTTGCAATTAGTAAGCATTTCACGGTTGTTGGTTGGTGTTCCGTACCTGATCTTTTTGTGAAAAACTTCTCGCAAACCTGAAAATGAATAAGATAATGTCAAATTACTTTTCCCGGAAATTGTATTTTTCCCATTTGGAGACTTGCGTTATAGATTTTTGATTTTTCCATTCAGAATAACGAGCTATTTCGATCTTAGTCAAAATTAAAACGATGTCTTAATATATCATGGAACAAGTCAAATTCTTTTATTAAATATTTTTGAGTTGTGTTGTAGGCATGAATTGCGAAACTCGGTATTTTTTTGTTTGGTGTAGGTATGACATTTAATATTTAAAAATATATCTTAAATAATATAGATTTACGAACGTTTTAAAAAAAAGTGTTTTATTATCGAGATTTTTTGGAGATCCGATCTTTAACAGGAAGCTATGGACCTTCTTCCCCTTACTTTAGAATTGAAATTAGATACTAGTCCGATTTTAAGCCAAGAAGGTTATCGGTTGGATGTCTTGAAAAAAAAAAATTAGTGCAAGTTTGAGTGTCGAATACTCCTAAGTTATGCGGCATCAAGTAAATTTATATTGAAAGCTTGATTTCTTACCGAAAAATAGTCCGGTCTTACCCGACTGTAAGTTAACATTTCCAAAACATATCGCATGTAGTCACTAAAAATACGTGAGTTTAACCATTCCATTTTTATATTTTAATCCTAAGACTAAATATTTCAACAGGATTTCCACTAAAACAAAGCTTAATTTGCAAAGGTTCTCCGCATTTACCTCACTCCATGAATATGAAACAAACTAATCTCTAAAACAATCACACACCATTTAACAACCATGTTACATTACGTTATCTCACCCCCTTCCTTATAGCTACATAGGCAGTTATCACTTTAATGCAAATCCGGATTTACAAACACCATAACATCGATACAGGGCGAACGAGAAGTGTTACCAAGTAGATTTTTTTAAGTCTGGTGTCAAAGTATATTACTATGCTCCAGTAGAATGTAAAAAAAGTACTTAACCCTTTAACGGGCAAGACTCGAAAAAATCGTGGGTTCAAGCCTCAACGCCATTATATAGTACGAAAATATCTGTACAAGAAAAAAATACAAAAAGATAGTGCTACAGGGTGGTCGCTTTTAAGACCGGTGCCCTATAAAGGGAAACGAACATAAAAACTTACATCATTCCATAATCACGTACACTTAGAAGACAACATTGATTTTATTTTTAAATTAGAACATTCAATTTGAGTTTTTTTTTTTTTAGACTTACAAAACTACAATTTATGTACATAGATTAAATCTAACTAATCTACTTAACCTAACCTTTATCTAAGATTGGCCTTTGTGGCATTGTACCGAGGATGCTGGCGGCATTTCCTCGCTGTATCGCAATACGCACCAGACGTTTCGCGATCGCGATTTGAGTTCACATACATGCCATTTTTAGTTAAAATTATTGATATTTATTAGTAAATGTAAAACTTGCGAACGTTTTTCACGATAAATATGTGTGAAAGACGTCAAATGCTAAATGATATATGGAAAGATAGCCATATTCATTTACTTTTTTTAGATTCTTCTAACAATTTTATTGGTATACATACATGGGAGACATTTTTACAAGTAAATGAGGAGGTCTAATCTAATCTAATAAAGTTCGATATCGAATCGATATCAATGTCATCCCCATCCTATTACATTTTTAGAATTTTTGTGTTTGTCTGTTTATTGGACAGAGCATCACGAGAAAACCGCTCGACGAATGTTCTTGAAAACTTCTCCGCCTTATTTAAGAGACCTCCGGTCTGGATAAAGGATATACAAAACCGGTCAAGTGTGAGTAGAGTATAATCGCCACGCTACGAAAGCTGGTTGGCAATCGCAGTAGTGTAGCCACTATGAACATGCTCAATTTCTGTAAATAAATGGTTAGTGACTCCTCAATCCCTTAGACTTAGTCGACTCTTAAGACACCCACGGGAAGAGTTTGCATTGTGTCGCAAGTACTAACTATACAATTAAATATACGTGGGAACACGGCAGCAAGAATACATTTGTCACTACCCCAACTCTTCCCGCGGGTGTCGTAATAGTCGACTAAGGGATTGAAGTGTCACTGACCACTCGATACCTTTGGGTTCAATTGTCGTAAAGGACAAAATGCAGGTTTTCAAGAGAAGCAAAAAACTTTTTTTTTAGAAAACTGTCAATAACTTTTTTGTTTTTTGACCTATATTTGTGACATGTACATGAAAACAATGTAGATTGTTGGTATCTTTGACCTGGTGTAGCAATCGTAGTGATAAGCTAAACGGCTTAGAAGTTAGATGTTGTAAAGGACCCGTCAAAATACTATGTATGTCCTTTACACCCACGATTTTTTTGAGCAATCAGAGTTGATAGGGTCGTAAGTGACGGTCTTAGATAATTTTCTTACAAATTTGGGGTGTATATGTAGTCAAAATAGTACTAGTAATAGTACAAATAGCGACTGTTTTCCGCTTATTTTGCTCAAAACATATTTAAAACATTAATTAAAACGTAGGAAATATGGCGAATGAAAGCCGGATTAGACTTGTAGTATATTTTCTCTAAATATTTAGCCATAACAAAGAACTAGACAACTTATTAGTATGGAAACACTATTTGTTTCAAAACTATATAACATGTTTGCAACAATTTTAAACTTATTGTTTCAGTGCTGCGCTGTCTTAATAGTAATTTTAACGTATAAGCTATTACTTCTAGCAAGGGAACACTTTCGTAGTTAAGTGTCATCATCAGCCTATATCATTCCACTGCTGAACAGCCTATGCGTATGAATGCATTAGGAGGCAAATGCCCATGATAGGCGATCGCAGTACTATCATGATGCTTCTGCCAATCATCAATCTTCGATAAATAAATGGTCAGTGACACTTAAAACCCTTAGCCAACTCTTACCACGGAATAGTTGGGGTGGTGACAAATGTATTCTTACTACCATCATCACACGGCAACGTGGCACGGTTTCGCAGTATATGTAAACAACAAACACTAGGTAATGGTAAAAGTAACGTTTAATAAGCAACTGTTGAAGTAGTTCATGCTTATGTGATGTGACACAGGTAGTAATTGTGAGACTTTACAATAAAGAATAACTAGGAATACCTACGGGTTAAGTTCCTCGGTACTGAAGGCACAGATTGTACCTATTCCTAGAATTTAACTCCCAGATACGACCATAATGTCTTCAGATATTATTTTATTCCAACTTATTTCTACTGAAAATTCAGAATTACTGTCGCATATATGTATAAACTAGGTACTTGGACAGTGGCTGATTACAGTTTACTGATTACCTTTAGTGTATTTTATTTACATAAATACTACGAAAGCGGTCCCCTCTTAGATTAAAAAGTTGTGTGGATGTGGATTATGTTGATTTGACATGAATGACTATTAATATATTTCCCATACATTTGTTTGTACGTGTACAAACAAATTTATGGTAATAAACAACAACAAAAATGACTTCGGTCCTTTACCACCCGGATCATTCAATAGTAATTGTACAAGAAATATAAGAATTAATTTTTCGTGCCGGTCGTAAAGGACGACGAAGAAAAAACTTGTTCTTTAAGCCCAAGTTGGCCATAGAACTACAGAAAGTAATCGTAAAAAGTAAGGGCGTAAAGGACATCACATAACGTATTAGGTCACTTACGACACTATTTTTATTTGTACATTTCCTTTACGACACAGAAAATTATTTATAATAAATGACTTGATATTTACGCCCCATTTGCTAAGCTATTTTTGCAAGTCCATAGTAGAAAATCTTGGTCGTAAAGGCAACTTTTTAAGAGATATCGAAGCTTTAACTATACAGACCGATAGCGCTTGAAATTCTGAACAAAACTGTATATCGTCCTATTAATGCAAATACCGACTAAGTGACTTTTTCACGAAATCGTGTTTTTTACGCCTTTGGAATAAGAATTTCAAGGACTACAATCTAGTAAAACCCATGTTTTGATACGACTCTCCGTTCCAAAGATAGCTTTTAGATAAAGTTACTTAAACGTCATTTTACTGAAATATTCACTGCCAAAATCTGATATACATAACTTAATACAAAACTTTATGCTTTCTCCGCCAAGTAAAAACTGTTAATGGTACATAGTGTTTATTTGCATTTATACATTCCCATTTTAAGTTTTACCAAAAAATATTATATATACTTATTTGGTTTTAGCATGAAAATGATTCTATTAAATTATTTATTTTACGACAGGTTGAACACATTACATGCCTTTAGCATGTTTTTCCAGTAGATAATTGTTTCCAAACAACGCCAATATCATACTGCCAAAAAATTTAAAAGCGACTTAGTTGCTTTTGCTTGTAGTTCTATTTCAATATTGACGTAAATCTCTACAGGAGAAACCAATTATGTGCGCGTACGAGCTTCACGCCGTAGTAACTTCACTCAGTTGCGACTCACGCGCCGATGTCACAGGTTGTTGTTTCTCGTAATGTTTGTTTAAAAAATCGTGTAAAAGACTGTTTTAGCGCTAGTGTATAATAAGTATAATAACAATGAGTGCAAGGAGTAGAAAACTCGTTAGACTCACCACGGGGAACAAGGAAACTGCCTTTGGTCCGTTTTCGTAATTATGGTTTCGTAGTTAGAGCTACGTAAGAGGAATTATTTTCCGTTTTCATAATTGCTTACTAATTCTTCTTTCGTAGTTAATTACCAAAACATATTTACTTTTCTTATTTCATAATTGATTACGAAAAAAGAATTTACTGCACTAGTTAATTTTCCTAAACTGCCTGATACTGTTTTGAGATCTTTGTTCGTTTAGCCATTTTCCATAATATTTTTAGTCGATAGATTTCCACTGCTACTGGACATAGGCCGCCCTCAGAGCATGCCTTAAAGATCGATCGTGAGTAGTCGGCATCCAATAGATCCCCGCTGAGGATTTTAAACAGAATAATATGGATTGCTTGTATAAACTGTGGCCATAAAATAAGTGTATTCCCGTTGACAGAGAGGTGTTTTGGCCACCTTGTATATTGTTAATCTTTTGCTGGATGCTATGTCATAATTTGGCATGTTTTTTTTTTCATAAGACAACTTTTATTTTATTGGGTAGGTACATATTAGGACTTTCAATACCGGGATCGCGGTATTGGTAATCTAAAAATACCGGCATTGAAAGTCCTAGTACATAATTATGTACCAACAAAAGAAAAAAGGCATCACTACGTTTTAATTATTTGGTACAAACTATATTGAATTCATTGTATTCCATTTTGAGGAAATACAAAAAGCTATGAAAGTTCCGCTTTCAATTATTTCATTTAGAATTTATTTAGCGTTAATGGTTTCATTAATCGCAAAGCTGAATAAATTAATTACGAAACTCCAACAAATTCCATTTTGTAGACAACTCAGTTACTACCTGCAAAAACATATTTTATCCAAGGTAACTACGAAACTCAATTACTAAAAAGGAATAAATTCTCTTTTGATAATGAATTACCAAACAGTGAAACATAATTCTCGATTCGCAGCCAAATGACTGCGAAAAAAGAAAAATAAATTCCTGTTTCGTAGTCAACTACGAAACAGATTACGAATGCAGAAATTAAATTCCGCTTTGGTAATCAATTACGAAACGTTGAATAATAATTCTTCTTACGTAGGTAACTACGAAACCATAATTACGAAAACGGATCAAAGGGAATTTGGCTTTATTTTTCCTAACAAAACTTTCAATAATGTATGACTACTGGTTATCAAGTGTACAAATACTACTTATAATATATCGACACTGGAAATTTCAAATGTCGTAAGGGACAAAGGTCCACTTTTCAGGAGAGCCAAAAAACAAAAACCAAAATTTAAAAAAATCGTAACTCGTAACATATTCATCCAAATTAGATGATTATTATATACATAACTACGAAAAAGCTTTATCTTCATTATACAAATAGGTATATATTTGTAAACTCAATAGTTTCGGAGATAGTGTCCCTTACGCCACAAATTTGCTAGACACATGTCCCTTACGCCCCCAAAAATTTCTAGTATTTTTATGAAAATCTGTTACGACAAAAACGGAAACACTACCTCTTTGTCGTAACTGTCAAATAACATGCTACATTACAACTATTTTCTGTGGTAAAGTCATTCTAGTTTGCAGATAAATTGAAGTAAGTAGCGTAAAAATGCAAGAAAATATAAAGTTGTGTACTTACAATTGTATGATTTTCATAGACGGAGATCAAATTCACGTGTAATTTATTATATTTTAGATAACCCGTTACAATTTATAGGAAATAAAACCAAACATGTTAGGTATGTTTATATTTTAGTCAGCTTAGTGTTGTGAAAAGAAGAAAACATGTATCTAAAAATTGCTTTGAGAGCAACCTGAGCCCGAGCCTGAGCCAAAAACATATATTAAGAAAGAAATTCTGGATAAGTAATCTAACTGCCTCCGCGAAGATCTATGACCCTTTTTGATGATACTCGTGCTATTCAGACGTGCGGTCAAAGGAACTATCGAATCCTTAGGGAACGAAACACTGACTGAAAACCTACATTTGTAGCCCAAAAAAATGGTAAAGGAGCGCTGAGTTAGTGCAAGCCATTCAAATCGACTGGAAATTATGCAATGTTTCCTATATTATCAAAACGAAATCAAGGCGTCCTCCTTCCGCACCTGGCAAAATATTTCGGGCAAGCATTGCATTGGGGTTTATACTGAGAAAATGGACTAGTGTCAAGCTACGCTTTATACCAAAAAGCAGGAAAAACGAGTATAGATAATACTCGTTCTAAGTCCTTCAAACGTATTAGTCTATTTCTTTCACTACTTGGTGGCAAGATCGCTTAGTCTAAATCAACATGTTTACCAAAAACTACCCCACTTGACCTGGTCACAAAGTCCATAAAAGTAAGTAAGTTAGTAAGTGATTCTTTACTGCACCAGTAAGAAAATAACAGAAAGAAACAAAATAAAAATAAGCTAAGCACACGATACAGGTTACCAAAGCGGCGTTAAAGTCTAGAGAATAAGCAAACAGGTCGGTGTGTATTCCTTGATGTCGAAGGTGCTTTCGATAATAAACTCACGGAAACCATCCTTAATGAAATTAAATCAAAGGGATGAAACCACGACTATATGGGTCCGAAGAGTGCTCTCTAACAGAATAGCTACTCCAACTCTCAATATAACATAACGACAGGGTGTTCTCAGTGTTTGAACAGCCTGCGAAAACCAACTTGAAAGCCTGGGCTTTCGGGAATAAAACAAGCACATCGAATGTGGCTTCACCAGACAGTCGAAATACCCTCAAGATACAAATGGACTAATGACCAGAATGATTGTCGAAAATGGCACAACAGGTACAAGTAGGTGAGAGGCCTAAGGTCTTCATTTTCTAGACAGAAGTCAATGTTATGATGATTTCCGCGCATAAATATTACATTATATGTGGAAATCAATTTGGCCAGAAACCTAAAAACCAATATTATCTATTATCTACATCAACTCAAACAGTCAAGCTGCGATGCTCTCACTAGAATCCCTCAAGGACAACTCTAGCCCAGTGCTGCAAGAATAAATTAAACGCCCTTGACTTTAATGAAGTTACACTGAGATGGGTATTAGGATATTCCAATATTGTTGGAAACGAAACAGCAGATGAGTTTACCGGAAAGAACGGCAACACACGCATTGTCAGCCCAGAGCCTTTCTATGGAATCACCAAACCGGAGCCATATTCTCTGTTGAACACTAGATATGATAAGATAAGATAAGAGCAATCGCACAGTTGAAGTCCATCAAAGTAACTCTCACTCGTAAGCTCTTATCCAAGGGTATAACAGAAAACAATAAAGAGCTACTTGAGCTCAAAAGTAACAAAGCCTGTGAAGAATCGAGAATCCTAACTATTAACATAATGTATAACAATCATGGGTAAGAAACAAAATGCAATATGTAGCTTCTGCCAAAAATCAGAGCAAACTATTGTGCAACGTTGCAACATATTGATTTAAACTATCAATTAATCTACTATGGACCTCCTCCTCCTCTGTTTCTGCAGACCACAAATGTATAAAAGAAGTATTCTCCTAAGCAGACCTTATGATGTACACAAAATTGCAGCCTTCAGAATCTGGAATGTTCTGGCCTCGACAAGAATCAGTAATGACTTTTAGACCAAAACAACAATAATAAAGATGATAATATGGCAGATGTCCGGACCTTACTACTATAGCCCTATCTCTGACCCATGCAATGATCATAGCTTTTCAATAGCCTGATGAGACTGGTTCACTGTTGACGTGTACTACAGAGTAAATTTCTCGAATTGGCAAAAGACAGCTAATTATAAATAAGCCCATGATTCCCAGGGAGATAATAATAAGATTGGGGCAGCTTTTGGCGAGCTGTTCGGCAATAGCGACATCGCCTCTGGCATGTTTTCGTCGATCGGAGTAGAATCCAAGAAGAACTGTAGGACTCGGCTTGCCTTGATTGGCCGTTGGCCGTCCAGAGAGGAATCGTTAGAGCGATGTATATGCTCCAAGGTTGGAAGTGGAAATGCGCGTGAGTCGCTGGTCGATGCAGTATTTATGTGGTAGTAAAAATACTGCTCTGCCCTCACCCCTCTTCCAGAGACGCCCAGGGTCAAGTCGCGCCGGCACTGTTGCAAGTGCTATAAGAAACTAAACAAAATGTTATAAAGTACACAAAAAAACTTTCATGATTTGGAATATCATCTTTTTTGTGGCATAACTCTCATTCATGTACCGTATTTAATGTAGTAACGTATACTTTATAAAATTAAAAGGTGAGTTACGACATCAAACTTCAAAATTATTTTGATTCATATGTACATACGACTCAGTTTATTAAGAGAATAGAGCCATACTATCTTCGAAATTGTGTTGTAACAAACAAAAGCCTAAAATATTTGTCCCTTACGCCATTGTGAATTCAAAGTTTCGTATTTATTTCGACAGATATAATGTCGTAAAGGCACCTTCTTTTGCTGTAGTAACTAACCACATAGGGATTTATGAATAAGAAGGATATACTACGTTGAAAATGGACACGTTATCCCTTCAAATTAAAAATTTGACCCATACAACATTTTTTTGAAAGCAATATGAAGTTACGACAAAATGAATTCACTTCATAACTTCTTTATTTGAAGCGATATCAAAAAGTTAATTATACAGATCGATAGAGAATTTTTTTCTGAGGTCTATGCAATTCAAAGTGTACTTACGACAAAATGTCCCTTACGACATTTGAAATTTCCAGTGTCGATATTATTACTGTTATGTGTAATTATAAAATGAAAAGTAACATCCTTAGTCATACATTATGGTGTTATTTAGTTTCGGAGGCCTAGCTTTCGAGTTCGAGTTGGCAGAGTTGCTGAGCGAGCGTAGTAGATGTAGTAAGTATATATGATGCGATTACTCGAAGACGGCTGAACCGATTAACATTTTTTTATTTTTATTTAAAGGTGTATAGTTTTGAGATATTGTTTTATAAATCTTAACGTAATCAGTTCAGTCGTTTATGGGATATCAACAAAAACTGGTGAAGTTCGTTGTTTTTTAATTTTTTTTATTTCGTGTTTTTCCCACAAAACCTAAAACTATGTATTATTAAGGGTTAGGAGGCTTCCAAAAATGCTTTATTGTCAATAAAATACTGTGATTAGTGATGATAATTTGAAGATTTGAGACTTAAACGAAGACACTTCTAGATTTCCTACAGATAAAACCGATTAAGTCATTGTGGATTTTTAGTAAATTTTGTAATAACTTTAAAATCTGAGACTTTTTTTATCATATTGTAATTTATAAGAAACGTACATGTCAACCAAAGCTTAATCAAAGGAATATGTTGTTCTAGATGTATTGATAAGAGAAATAAACAAAAATATATTTCTACAGGAAAAAGCAACTAAGTTTGCGACTGTTTTATTAAAATCGCATTTTTATTGTCAATCAAATACAGACTGAATAATTTTTACGATTAGATAGTAAATTAGACAATATAGGCTATAAAATTCTAAATACAGATTGTACATATCTTAATTTTTTTATGTAAAGATATACCTCCAAACATTAAAATCGCATTATCTCAAAATCACTTTTTTTTACTTAGTCGGTATTTGCAGTAATAGGACGATATATAACTCATTTTCGCCAAAATGTCCTTTACGACAATTGAACCCAAAGGTATCGCACTATTTGATAAAAGGTTGATGATGGACAGCAGCGTCATCATATTGAACACATTACTGCGATCGCGAATCCGCTTGCCCAGCGTGGAGATAGTGGGAATTTACCTCCTAATGCGTCTATACGCATAGTTAATAGGAGAGCCCTGAGTCAAACTTCTTTTCGTTGTCTTATTTTGTGTCCCTAAAAAATGTGACGCAGTGGTGATATTTGTATAAGATGATGTTTTGTTTTCAATTTCTGATGTATAGATTAAAATTTTGTGTGAAAAAAAATACAAGTGCACCGGATTTTTTTATACACCGTGTTTTTTTTTATTTCCGTTAAATTAAAGGGAAGCTTATTTAGGTCAAAAATAATCAATTGGTCTAAGACACTAGTACCTTAACTCTTGCTATTATTGAGTTATTAAAAAAATAAGTTTAATGACTTAACAAGTGTATTGCAACCTTTATTACATCCTAATGAAACTTATTTTGACATGTGCCGTCGGTCATCTGAGATCTTATTCTTAAGGTTATCTCACACTTGCTATTTCAATTATTATGTATGAAAACGAAAAATTAAACAAAAGCCGATATACTATAATAATTAAAACACGGTGTATATGTACTGAGTCGAAACAGCAACTAAAAGCGTGACGGAGTGGTATGAAACAAGACAACGAAAATAATTTTGACCCCCCTACGCCTACGTCCTGCGGACTATCATAGGCTGATGGTGATGATAAACAAGATGTCTCCAAATAGCAAAGCTTTGCGCTACATCGCGGATACTATGCAAGTATTTGCAATAACGCCATTGTTTCGATGCCAACACAAATCTGGCACAATTGTACGGATCATAAAACACGTTGTTTTCGTTTTAATATTTACTGACACTTTTGGAAGAGATAGGCAACTTTCCAAAGCAATGTTTTCTTTTATGTCCTATATTGGATTAACAGTGGATAAAATGGTTCAATAAGAGTCACTAAATAAAAAAAACATATGGAATAATATCATGAAAAAACGGATAAACTCGGGTATATTATTTAAATTTAACTTCATTCCGACGTTTCGAATACTTTACAGGGTTCGTGATCACAGGGCCTAGTGTAGGTAATAACTTATACAAAACGTCTCGATCACGTTTATGTATGTTTTCATCGCCATTTCATACAAATAACTTATACAAAACGTCTCGATCACGTTTATGTACGTTTTCATCGCCATTTCATACAAATAACTTATACAAAACGTCTCGATCACGTTCATGTACGTTTTCATCGCCATCTCATACAAATGACAACGAAAACGTAAACGCGATCGAAACGTTTTTTATAAGTTATTACCTACACTACGCCCTGCATGGTAGGCATAGCCGTTTTTCATAGTTTTATTTCATGTCTAATCCTCGCGGTAACCGAAGAAAATATTAAAAAAAACATACATCACAAAATTGTAGCAAGTTCTGGTCGTACTATAATTGTATCTTACAAGCAAGCTTGCCTCCCCCAGAGAGTTTCACAAAGATCGGTCGTGCGCTGTCCGCGTCCATTGGACACCCGCAACCTTGCGACCCGGGTATGTCGTTAAACTACGTCCAAAACCACCGGTGGATGGGCAGCAGCATCCCTGTAATGTGGTGTACTAAACTGCGATCGCCAACCCGCCTGCCAAGCGTGGCGATTATGGCATAAGCCCCGCATGATGAGTACAAGCGTGACTCAGGTGACCGTAAACATGGCAGCAACAGATAGAAAAAAGTTGAATCACCATCTAAGAAGCAATTTCATAAGCCATTCGCCGTAACTACCGAAGAAAACAGTTCACCTGACATTTTTCCTGTAACATCAAATCTAAACGGTAATCTGTATAATAAGCTTGTAATGAAGTCAACAAGTGTCAAAATGTTGGCAAACATGGTCTAATTTACTCGAAACCCCTATTTGGAGACAGGCCAAGTGAGATTCCTAACGAGCACAATAAAACCAGTTTATTTGACAGACTTTGTAGCCTAGTTGGTAGTGGCTCTGAAGTTATTCATCATCATCATAATCATCATCATTTCAGTCAGGCGTCAACTGCTGAACATAGACTTCCTCTTTGGAACCTTTGGATTAAATACTACGACGTTTCGGGCACGACATTTTCAGACATCAGAATTCTGGTAGCATTTTTGAGCTGTCATAGGGACTTCTCGTTTATCGACTACCGATTATCAAGGATCGGACGCCCGTCATTTCGAAAATATAACCCTGTTCCGTACAGTAGAGACCTCCTTATCTTATGATGTTAACATATTTTTAAACGGTTTTTATTAACTTCACCGCGTATCAACTGTCGTCGATGCTTCAAATTTTGTGATCGAATTTTCAACCACTTCTACTGCACCAAAATTAATGAAATTTGGAACTCGTGTCAAGTCTCCATGACAATGCATTATTATAATATTTGTATCCTTGTACCCTCAAAGCCTGATGCTGCAGACGTACTGCTTACCGTAACCGAGAGTGTAAGACACGTGAAAATGAAAGTATAGCATGTTTGGCATCATCAAATACTAACAGCCTGATCTTGACTTCCAACTCCTCACTCCTGATGCTGCAGTATTGCCCACAATAACCGCAAGGTTTACCTTTTATCGATTTCTTGATTTTAAAGAGGTTCTTTAGATATTAAGTAAAGACATGCGAATTTAATACTAACGTCCAACTCCTCAGATCTGATACTCCAGTGTTACTGCCTGCCACAACCGCTAGGTAGGCGATCTGTAGATTTTGAAGTACTGCTCTAGACATTTGGTAGAAACATACGGATTTCATTATCATAATCATCATCATATCAGCCGAAAGACGTTCACTGGTGAATATAGACCTCCCCCAAAGATTGCCACAAGGACCTGTCCTGTGCCACCCGCATCCAGTGACTTTCACCAGGTCATGAGTCCACCTTGTCACCTACTCACGCTGCGCCTTCCGGTACGTGACCATCACTCGTAAAACTTACCGCCCATACGGCCATCGGTTCCACGCGCGACGAGCCCCGCCCACTGCCACTTCAGTTTAGCGATTCGAAGAGCTATATCGGTTATTTTGGTTCTGCTGCGGATGGTCTCATTTCTAATCCGATATCGCAGAGAGACTCCTAGCATGGCCCTCTCCTTTGCCCTTTGGGTGACATTGAGAATTCTTATAAGGCCCATTGTAAGCGAGCACGGTTTAGTACCGTAGGTCATCATTGGCAACATACACTGATCAAAGACTTTCGTCTTCAAACCCTGCGGAATATTGGACGAAAAGATACAGACGGATTTAATACTGACTTCCAACTCCTCAAACCTGATGCTGCTGAGACACGTGTCACTGCCAGCCATGTCGGGCCTGCGGCCCTCCGGCTGATAGACTGACGGCGTGAGTGGATCGCGTAGCGTAGGACGACCCGTAGTGCCTGCGGCCCTCCAGCTGATAGATTGACAGCGTGAGTGGAGCGCGTAGCGTAGGGCGACCCGTCGGGTCCGCGGCCCTCCAGCTGATAGAGTGACAGCGTGAGTGGATCGCGTAGCGTAGGGTGACCAGTCGGGCCTGCGGCTCTCCAGCTGATAGAGTGACAGCGTGAGTGGACCCCGTAGGGCGAGCCGTTGGGCCCGGGGCCCTCCAGCTGATAGAGAGACCGCGTGAGTGGATCGCGTAGAGTGAGCTGTCGGGCCTGCGGCCCTCTAGCTGATAGAGTGATAGCGTGAGTGGACCGCGTAGAGCGAGCCGTCGGGCCTACGGCCCTCCAGCTGATAGTGTGACAGCGTGAGTGGATCGCGTAGCGTAGGGCGACCCGTCGGACCTTCGGCCCTCCAGCTGATAGAGTGACAACGTGAGTAGATCGCGTAGGGCGAGCCGTCGGGCCTTCGGCCCTCCAGCTGATAAAGTGACATCAGCGTGACTGGACCGCGTAGGGCGAGCCTGCGGCCCTCCAGCTGATAGTGTGACAGCGTGAGTGGATCGCGTAGCGTAGGGCGGCCCGTCGGACCTTCGGCCCTCCAGCTGATAGAGTGACAGCGTGAGTGGATCGCGTAGGGCGAGCCGTCGGGCCTGCGGCTTTCTGGCCGATAAACTGACAGCGTGAGTGGATCGCGTAGCATAGGGCGACCCGTAGGGCCTACGGCCCTCCAACTGATAGAGTGACAGCGAGAGTGGATCGCGTAAGGCGAGCCGTCGGGCCTTCGGCCCTCCAGCTGATAGAGTGACATCAGCGTGAGTGGATCGCGTAGGGCGAGCCGTCGGGCCTGCGGCCCTCTGGCCGATAAACTGACAGCGTGAGTGGATTTCGTAGCTTATCAGCTTGACAGCTCTATAGAGTGACAGCGTAATTGGACCGCGTAGGGCGAGCCGTCGGGCCTTCGGCCCTCCAGCTGATAAAGTGACATCAGCGTGACTGGACCGCGTAGGGTGAGCCGTCGGGCCTGCGGCCCTCTGGCCGATAAACTGACAGCGTGAGTGGATCGCGTAGCGTAGGGCGACCCGTCGGGCCTGCGGCCCTCCAGCTGATAGAGTGACAGCGTGAGTGGATCGCGTAGCGTAGGGTGACCCGTCGGGCCTGCGGCCCTCCAGCTGATAGAGTGACAGCGTCAGTGGACTGCGAAGCGCGAGCCATTGGGCCTTCGGCCCTCCAGCTGATAGAGTGACAGCGTGAGTGGATCGCTTAGGGTGAGCTGTCGGGCCTGCGGCCCTTCAGCTGATAGAGTGACAGCGTGAGTGAACCGCGTAGGGTGAGACGTCGAGCCTACGGCCCTCCAGCTGATAGTGTGACAGCGTGAGTGGATCGCGTAGCGTAGGGCGACCCGTCGGACCTTCGGCCCTCCAGCTGATAGAGTGACAGCGTGAGTGGATCGCGTAGGGCGAGCCGTCGGGCCTGCGGCTTTCTGGCCGATAAACTGACAGCGTGAGTGGATCGCGTAGCATAGGGCGACCCGTCGGGCCTACGGCCCTCCAACTGATAGAGTGACAGCGAGAGTGGATCGCGTAAGGCGCGCCGTCGGGCCTTCGGCCCTCCAGCTGGTAGAGTGACATCGGCGTGAGTGGATCGCGTAGGGCGAGCTGTCGGGCCTGCGGCCCTCTGGCCGATAAACTGACAGCGTGAGTGGATCGCGTAGCTTATCAGCTTGACAGCTCTATAGAGTGACAGCGTAATTGGACCGCGTAGGGCGAGCCGTCGGGCCTGCGGCCCTCCAGCTGATAGAGTGACAGCGTGAGTGGATCGCGTAGGGCGAGCCGTCGGGCCTTCGGCCCTCCAGCTGATAAAGTGACATCAGCGTGACTGGACCGCGTAGGGCGAGCCGTCGGGCCTGCGGCCCTCTGGCCGATAAACTGACAGCGTCAGTGGATCGCGTAGCTTATCAGCTTGACAGCTCTAGAGTGACAGCGTAATTGGACCGCGTAGGGCGAGCCGTCGGGCCTGCGGCCCTCCAGCAGATAGAGTGACAGCGTGAGTGAATCGCATAGCGTAGGGCGAGCCGTCGGGCCTCGCTTTAAACTTGATTTTCTCAATAAACCAAATTGATTGTTATATTCCTTATTGTCAGATCTCTGTTATCTAAGGTATTGTATGAATAACACGTCCAGTTGAGACACTTCGGGCATTCAAGCTGACATTTTTTTAGTGTCGTATTTCAAAAAATATCTATTCAGCATCGATTCCCCTCTCGTTACACATAAAATATTGTCCATTACGTTTACACATGTTTGTGTCGTGATTAAAGCGCGAGAGTTAAACGCTAGCATCCCTAATTGTATTGCATATTACAAACAACATCCTTTGATCTAGAATAAGTTGCACTAAAAACTTTAAAATAAAATAAGTAAAAAAGTTTTAAGTTAAACGGTTTTTATTGCACCAAAAACTAGAAAATAAAAATTAGTTGTAACTAACCGTAGATGCTACTTTTTGTAGATTAGTCACGTGAAACTATTATCACTGTAGTCTTCCCAAGTCGGATGCTGAAAGCCACGTTTAGCCTCTATGTCAGTGGATTAAGCGTATCCTAATCGGAAACTTTAACCAAACTAAAATAAAAACGTGGGGCGTTATTATGAAGAAACATACAAGTTCAAAATATGTAATTGTAGCTTTAATTTTGCAATGAATCATTCATGTGTTCCAACACTTCTACACAGGTAAATAACTTTAATCAAGGCCAGAACAAAACTTATTACTCTATTGCTGTCTTGATTTCTATGTGTGTTCTTAGATAACTATAGTGACTTAATCACAATTGCGTACGCCCCACGTTTTTATTTCAGTTTGGTTAAAGTTTCCGATTAGGATACGCTTAATCCACTGACATAGAGGCTAAACGTGGCTTTCAGCATCCGACTTGGGAAGACTACAGTGATAATAGTTTCACGTGACTAATCTACAAAAAGTAGCATCTACGGTTAGTTACAACTAATTTTTATTTTCTAGTTTTTGGTGCAATAAAAACCGTTTAACTTAAAACTTTTTTACTTATTTTATATTGTATAAGATATTTTTTTAATAACTTATTACAATGTATCTATTTACGAGATCTCAACTCCTTCTTACTTGTACACACAACGATTATGAATTTAAGACATTAGTCACTAATAATAATTAAATATCAAAAAATCTAAATCGTTTATTTGGTTACATTCATGATGTGTACAAGCAAAAAAAAGTTGGGATCTCCTAAATAAATAGTTTGTGTTATTGTTATTAAAAAAATATCTTATAAAATAAAATATGTTAACATCATGAGATAAATAAGTCTCTACTGTACGGAACAGTGTTATGTTTTCAGAATGACGGGCGTTTGTCCGATCCTTGCCGATTATACATATGTATATCAGTACACAATGTAAAATAATTATGATTACAAATAGAAGTAAACAACAAGCGGTCTTATCGCTAATGAGCGATAGACTTTTAGATAAGTCAATTATAAAATATTGGATGTCATGTCATATACCAAAGAAAAAACGACCAAGATCACCAACGTCCCACCTCGGATGTTGATGATCTTGGTCGTTTTTTCTTTGCTTACAAGAGATTCCATTTTTCATCCAATATTTATAATTTATTAGTATGACTCAAAACGGGATATTTACCTTGTAAATTGTAATTATTGAGCACTTATAAATACTACCAAAAACGTGGCTAGTATTTATGCGTTAGGAATAACTTTAGAGATAAAAATTCACAAGCAAAACCTGTCGTTTAAAATTTAAAAGTAGATTTGGAACGCTCTGTTACTTTTTACGTGGCCATTAGACTTCGGGTAAATATTAAAGTGTTTACGAACTGCCTTTATCGTAACGAGTTTTGTTGAAACTTTTGAGTATTGTTATCATATAAACTGCTGAGACTTGAAGAAACAAGGGATGAAAGAATTATAATTATAGCTTTTGATAAAATGTTTTCAGTTCTAACATCTTCAAAATGTTCGTTGTTTAGCTAGAATAATTATTAGTTCCAATAAGTCAATTACGATACAAGTACGAAAAAAATAAATTTCAAACGAGTGACATTAATTTAAAATTTGACCGAAATCAGTGGTGTAAATGTTATGATTTTTTTGCACGTGGGTCATTGTTTCAGTAAAGATGGCCCTCCCAAGTTTCCATACTACTTGTTCTACTAAACTACTAAATAATAATCTGAAGTGTGTAATATACTACACAGTTCAATACAAATTATAAATAAACTGATACAGGAGCATTCCACGAAAAAGTCCACCGATGTCCAGTACGAACACGGTTTTTCTCAAAAGTGTGGGTTTATCGAAGTTCTCTTTCGTGACTAGAAGAGTCAAAAATTGCTCAAAAATATATATAATAACTAATAACTCGGAAGAAAACTCAAATTATCTAAATATACACGCGTTTGAACGGGACAGCCCATGGAATGCTCCTACAAGTGTTTTGCTTTTAAATAGGTAACCAGTTTTGTTATATTCAGAAGTGAATTGAGAGAACTATGATAACAGTTTATGAGTCTGTATTAATTCGCATAATTTATTACGCATACTTCAAATTGGCATAGCGTTGTTAAGCATACTATTCAAGTGGCATAAGCATAATTTCGCATAAACGATTACGCATAATGTATTTACGTATAACGTAAACTATCATAACGATGATTTGGAATAATTTGGATGAGCATAATACTAATTGGTATACATAATGAAAGTTATAAAATATAATAAATAAAATAATAATTACCGATCATAGATTGCGTAGCGAAACCGATGCTATATACCTAATATTTCTGCCAAGTTACTGGCGATTAGTACGTATTAATAATATTATTATATGTATACTATATATTGCTTCCAATTTAAAACTAGATTAGACTTTTTTTTACTTGTGTGTTGTGCGTAAGGTATAACAGTCAATGTTTAGGTCTTGACATATTTTATTGACTGACATACATGTATACCTACTTACATTTTTATAGTAAATATTGATTATTTTATGAAATAAAACTATGAAAACGGATAAACTCGCGTATTAACTAATTTTAACTTCATTCCGACGTTTCGA